>ML677358.1:16415217-16470741 GCA_007922305.1 Dermatemys mawii | reverse complement strand
GGGAGCACAGCCCAGGGATTATGAGTGACCCTACAATAACAACCCAGTGTGAATGGCGGAGGGCTTGTCAGGCACCCTACACAGCAACAAACCAACGTGCAGAGGAGCAGGACTTTCTAGGTGAATGTGGGGGAGTGGAAGATGGAAAACAACACATGGGGCCGTCCGGGACACAGGCAGGGAGGTGCCTCTGATCAAGGCCAAGTCTGGGGGTGGGGGAAGCTCTAGTCTGGGGGTCCAGCCTCTGGCAAAATGACATTCCTGCCTGATACACTAACAATAGCACATAACAAAGGCTTCACCAGGATATCAAAGGCCTTGGGTGAATTGAAAGGTGGGAAGCCCAATCCAGATACCATCAGCTAGATAACACGGTGACAGAGGCTTTAGAGATTAGATAGATAGATAGATAGATAGATAGATAGATGGGGTGTGTGGGAATAGATACATAGATAGATAGATTAGATAGAGGGGCGTGTGTGAGGATAGATGGATAGAGGGGGTGTGTGGGGATAGATAGATAGATAGATAGATAGATAGATAGATAGATAGATAGATGAGGTGGATGGGGATAGATAGATAGCTAGATTAGATAGAGGGGGTGTGTGGGGATAGATAGATAGATATTAGATAGATATAGATAGATAGAAGCTAAGGGGCGCTATCTGAGAGTTGCAGAAACCCTGCTGCCTTACCACCACTGTGGGCCAGACTCTGACCTCTCGATTTACACCCTGGGCAACCTCCCCTCCCCTGACTTCACAGAGATGTGCACAGGGTATCAATCAGGGCAGAATTTGGCCTTAAGAGCCTAAGGAGGGAGGGAGGGGCGGGTGTTGGAAAAAAGAACGGCACCCCTGTTTACTTTGCAGGAATGAGCCTCAGAGACCCCGTACAATGACTGAGCATTATGGTTTTCATTTGGGTCATTAGTCCCGCACAGCAAGGGCAGCGATTTCTCCACAACAGGGCACCGAGGGGTTAAGAGCTTATAAATACCAGCCCAGGCGCTAAACAGCTCCTTGTGTTGTTGAAAAATTGCCTGGACAGCGACACACACCCCGGGAAAAGACAGGGGCAGCATTACACTCTCGCACCTTGGTTTGAATTGCATTGATCGGCGTATAAAACACACACACACGCACACACACACACACACACGCACACACACACACACACACAGAGCAGCAGCAGCAGCAAGGCAACAAAGGGGGAAAGAAAGGAAAGGGGGCGGAGTGGGATTTGTTTGGGAAGAAATTTACAGGCCGTGAGTTCATAAAATCATCGGCCTGCTGGGTTTGGCACGACAGGCTGCTCCTTTCCCAGGGCTCACTTGCCTTTTTACAAGAGAGAAATGCGTCAAAAGAATCGTCGGCAATTAGGGCTCACCAGGGGGATGGAAACCAGGTGTGTGTGTGTGCGTGTGTGTGTGTGTGTATGCTGTGTATGCAGCCACGCAACAGGGCCATGAAACAAGGCGGGGGAGCGGAGAGAGAGACAGGGCAGCCCCGGAACAGAACCGCAGCCGGAGTCCCGTCACCAGCAGATCCCTTGTGCCGGTGGGATCGACCTCCCCAGGCCTTGCCCTGGCTCAGGCGTGGAGAGCTTCCCACTCCTGGCAGAGCCTGGTGATGTCAGTTTTCCCTTGGGCTCCAAGCGACTTCCCACCATCCTGCCAGGGAGCCAAGGGGAAGGCTGAGCTGGGCAGAGTCATCTGGGGACGCTGCTGATCTGATCCGCTGACGGCCGCTGTAGAAAAAGAAAATCTTTATACCACACCTTTCCTTTGATCTTTCCAGGATCCATAGTGCCCTGTGCCCAATGCCCAGGGACGGAGCTGCCTGGCACTTCGTCCCCAATGCCCCATGAATGGAGCTGCCTGACGCTTCTATCCCCAATGCCCCATGCATTAAGCTGTCTGGCATCCCATTCCCAGCACCCCATGGACGGAGCCGTTCAGTGCCCCTGTCCCCAGTGCCCCATGGACAGAGCTGCCCAGCTCTCCTATGCCCCATGCTGGGCCTGCCTTATACCCCAAGCACAGAGCTGTCTCTCTCTGTCCTGGCACCACAATCTTTCCTGCCCTCTGGCTTTGATTCTCTGGTGTCCTGTAACACGTTAACGAAGCTGCTGAAAATGAGGGCAGCCCGCATGAGGGTGAGAGAGGGGCAGAGGAGCTCGAGCCGGCCTTAGCTGCGGGTTTGGTTTGCGCTGCGGGAGCGCTGCGTGCTGACCTGCAGAGGCCCTGAGTTCAAGTGACCGTCTCACACTGATCCCCAGCCTGGCCTGGGTGAAGGGTGAGGAGTCTCTTATTGCCACTCTGCAAAACAGCCACCAGATGGCGAGAGAGACCAGCCTTAGCCCCGCTCCCAGCCTTCAGCAAAGTCCCCTGATCCCACTGAGTAGCTCTAGGGTCCATCTCCCCATGGTCGTTGCAAAGCGCTGGGTTTGCTGCCTCATCAGTGACATGCACCCTGAAGGTCATGGGGCAGAGGGCGTGCGCTGCTGGGGCTCGCCTGGCTGGGGAAAGTCTTCCTGGCCACATCTGGAGTCAGAGCAAGCGTGGAAAATCTGACAGTGGCTGGGTCCCGTTTGTGGGGTGGCAGGAAGCATTTGACTCTGAGCCAACCGGTCCCTCTTCTCCAGGCTGGGAAATCCCCTCCATAGCCGCCTGCCACCCTGGCCCAGCCAGCGGCGCACTAGACAGCTTGAGAAGTGCTTGGGAGCCCGTATTCACACGCAGCCCTGCAGTGCAGCGAGAAGCGAGATCCAGACACGTCTCCGACTAGCCTGGGTTCAGGATGGGATCAGGAGACCTCAGAGGCAGCTGGCAGGAAGCAGCACTGGGGAGAAGAGCCAGAGGCAAAGGGTGTGAAAAGAGGAAGGGGAAAGGCGGACTGAGGCGTGGGAGAGAGCCTGGCCAGCAAGATGGACTCAGCTGTGGAATAATCCACCCAGGAAGTGAATCATAGAATATCAGGGTTGGAAGGGACCGCAGGAGGTATCTAGTCCAAGCCCCTGCTCAAAGCAGGACCAATCCCCAGCTAAGTCTCATTGCTTGAGCCAGGGATGACTTGACTGGCCAAAGGAATGTGCCATAGGCACCAACTGAGCCCTGGCTCAGAGGACGGGCAAGTGGAGCAAGGGGGCCTTTGCCATCTCGATGGGCTGGTCTTCTCCATGAGCGGCCGCTGTATTTTACAGTAGAGGAGCAGCTGGGGTCCTGCTGTGAATGTCTCAGACGGGCTGTCGCAGTGATTTCCCTTCCTCTCCGGGACTGACTCTGCCATCGCAGCCCTTTGAATACATAGCCCCAGCACTCTGGCAGATAAACCCCGTTATTCAGGCAGCGATGGCAGCACGAACCAACGAGAGCCTGAGCAGACACCTGGGCACCAGGAGACAAAGGGGAAATTCCCAGAGGAATCGAATCCAGGGGAAAGGAATGATTCCCGTGTCCCTGGGCACAGAGAAGGGCCAGGACGGGACACTGATTGCAATGGGGGCAGGGCTGCAGTCCCTGAGAGGGACACGATCACTTTAGGGGGCGCTGTGATTTTAGGCCCTGCCCCAGGGTAACCCCACTGGAATCAGAGGGCCTCGCCCACTTGGGAACCGCTTTGTGCCAATTAGGCTGGTGTGGTGGGAGTGTAGGGCAGGATACCCCAGGATACCCCTGTCACAGAGCCAATCGCTAGCTCTGGCTCCCCTCCGCACCTCTTCAAGGCACAGGGGACTTTCTGGGGCGGAGTGGGGCAGACCAGAGGAAAGAGCGGGCCTCAGGCCCCCCACAACTCTGCACTCCAGCAAAGGCAGTAGGGACTACTGGAGGCCTCTGGCCTGCCCTAGGCTGCACTGGGACCCATGCTAGCCCCCATCTGTCCCTGAATAGCGTGAGTGGCAGCTGCCATCCCTCTATTCCTGCCTCAGTGCCTGCACAGAGACAAACTGACCACGGGGCGTTAAAGAGCAAAGGGCCAGCGTTTGAAATCCCAACCAGGGCGGGAGTCTGCAGCTCTCTGGACATGGGTGTGGTTCCGTGTGGTGATGGCTGAGGTGACAAAGGATCCCTCCAAGCCAGGTAATTTACTAACTCCTGAGTTCTGGTTTGACAGGCAATCCCTGGGGCACGGCTCCTTTGCCGTGCCCGCCGGTGAGCCCCCGTGGCCCAGCCTTGGAGCTGTGTGGGTGGCAGGATGGTGAAATAAAGGACATGATGGAGCTCTTTGGCCTGCCCCCTGGATTAGAGCAGAAGCAGCCAGTATCCTGCCTTCACGGGCAGCTCTGCAGTCCAAACCCAGCGCATGCTATTGAGGAGGAAGGTCATTAACACTGACACAAGTCAGTGCAGAGTCCCAGCAGTGTGTTATTAGCAGCAGTCGCAAGCCAAAGCTCTAAACACACCTGAGATCTGGGGGAGTTTGAAATCTGGATTTAGATTCGAATTGCGTGAGAGACACCAGGGAGTCTGAAATTAGCTTTCTTGGTGACTCAGCTAGCTTTATAAAATGTCCAGGGAGGGGGCGCCTTTCTATTTATTTACAGAAATGAATTTATTCATTCTTTATTATTATGAATTATTATTATTAATTGAAGGTCTAATTTCAAATGAAGAGACCCATCAAACTACCAAATAAGCGAGCATTTCCCCCCTTTTTGTTTCAGTTAAGTGTTTCCAAACTCAAAGATCCCTTCAGCTAATCAATAACACACCCGTGAACATGCGGTTTGGATGGCTGCCCCAGCCATACATCCTTAGTGCCAGCCTCAGCGAGGTTTGATCGCGTATGCTGAACAGTCATAAAACCCTGGCTGGAACAAGAAGGGTTGTTTTTGCAGGAGGGGTGGAGTTTCTGTCTTTAATGACCCTCAGCCCCTTTTCAATTTCTCTCTTTAAAATGCCAAGAGGCACTAAGCCCAAAATGAGTTTTAGAAAATTCCTATAAAAGAGCTTGTAAGTTTCTAAATGCCTCCAAGCGTCCTTCTCTTGGAATTAGAAAGGCCACCTCCTGAGCTGTTCTGGCGGCAGGGCTAAGAGACTCTGGTCTATTCAGGTGCTTATATTGTGTCCCACCACCATGATATTTGGCTGCATGTCTGATGAGCTTATCAGTCCTCAACAGGATGAACCTCGGAGCAGCTTACAAACCTGTCATGAAGCATTAAAAATTACAGGGACATGGTCAAGTCGTTCCACAGTGCAGGCTGCTGAAATAAAGAGAGAAGTAGAAGGCATTTGCAAAACAGAAGAGAAAAGTTCTCCTGCTTCATGGTTTTGCTTCAAAGCTCCTTTGCAGCATGGGAAGCCCAAACTCAACATCATCATGATGCTGCACGAGAAGCAGGAAGTGGAAGTGACTATAAATAGCGAAGAGAAACTGTCCAGCCTAGTTCCACTGGTCAAGCTCAGTGAGGTGAGAAAGGGAAAGGAACAGAGCACTTGGAGACAAGTTAGTTCATTTTTTTTAAACTTTCAGGGTGAAATTTTCCCCCATGCAAAGGGACAGTTCTCTGAACCCTGCATGGCCCACAGAATAATTGAATGCTTCTTCCAAATATTGCCACATTGGGGAATTTCTTTGTTGTAGCTTATATTTTTTAAAGCCTAGGTGATTTAATTTTAAAAACTTGTGTGGGCAACTTGATCCAACAAAGTACTTAAGTGCATGCTTAACTTTAGGCATGGGAATTGCTCCCCTGACGTCCCTGGAACAACTCACGGGGATAAAATTAAGCACGTGCTTAAATATTTTGTTAGATCAGGGCCGTTAATATTGGCACAGGGCAACTTCTGAGTGCTTCTCTTTGCAGCCTTGGGCCGGATGTAGCAAAGCACTTAAGGTCACTTTGAAATAGGGCGCAGATTTTTAACAGTCAGGGTAAGGAAACTTTGGGGATGCGGCAGCTTCTCCGTTACGAAGTCTTTCAATCAAGACGGGCCGTCCTCTTCTCAAAGATACGTTCCAGTTGGGGTTCATGCAGGACTCCTAGGATGATGATGTCTGGGCCATGCTATGCAGGAGGGCTGACGAGAGGATCACAGTGGTCCCGGCTGGCCTTAATATGTACGAACATTAACACGTGAAGTCAATGGGCTACTAGGGAGTCCAAAGTGAAGCGTGTGCTTCGGAGCTGGGCTGGATCAGGATCTTAATGGATTTTAACGTAGCTTTGTGAGGCCTGTTCATATGCTGGGGCTTCTCCTTCCTCTGCTGGAATGAGCAGGGAATTAACGTGGGGGATGTGATTTTTCTTTTCCCTTGTGTCGTCAACCAACTGATGGAAACAGAAGGCAAAGAGACATTGCACTGGGCAAACTTGGACAGGCTCTGGGAATTCAGAGCTCTTCCATCCCCACCCCCGTCCCACATAGTCCTCTTCAGAAAGTGACTTGGGAGCAGGCTCACACACTCAGCCACACTCAGGGAGTGTGGCCAGCCCCTTTGGCCCAGGGAGTTCCAGCACCGAGATCCCCAGCAGTCCCTGCCCCTGGCGCCAAGGAGCCAAGCCACAAACCAAAGCCAGCTCGGCAGCCGGTTTGTTTTGTTTTCCCCAGTGATTCTGTTGTGTTAATGCCTTTGGGTTTGGGATCAGCATTCCCACGAAAGCTGGGCTCCATTTCCTTGAGGTGAATCTTGGGGGTTGAGGCTCTTTGCCTCCCAGTTGTAACTCCTCCTGCCCTCCTACATTCTCAGTGATTCAGAAAGAAAAGAAAAGAAAAGAAAAAGAAAAGAAAAAGAAAAGAAAAGAAAAGAAAGAAAGAAAGAAAGCCACCAGCTAAACAGTCTGAAGCAGGCATCAGAGCAATTGTAAAAGTGCTTTCTGCCAGCTGCCAGACTCCTTGTCACCAATCTGATTGGTAGACTAAACAGCGGGGACCCAGCCTGATCTCTCGCTCATTCTCCCCCCGGGGAGACAAGCCCTGCAGTGCAGACAGCTCCGGCTATCTAGGAGAAATCAGCACCGTGGCCCTCATGCGTCTTGCTTAAAACAGGAGTTTTGGTGGGCGCAATGGTTAGCATCAAAACTGGCAGCCAAGTCAGAATGGGAAGGGCCGGGGGGACTCAGCAGGCGGCTTGATTGGGAACAGGGGCACGGGGAGGGGAGCAGCCTGTCTGGTCCAAGCAAAGCCAGGCAGCCCCAAGAGAGAGAAGCCCTAGCCACGCTAGGTATGAAAGGTCCAAGAATCCTTACCTTGGCTGAGTGTTCCCCTCCTGCTCACCTTGGCGGTGGCTGGCGTTGCCTTGTGCAGTGGTCGTGGGAAGTTCCCTGGGTGCTGTTGACGGGGGAGTCCCTGGCTTTCCTTCCTTCTTGTCTGTCACTTGGCAGGTTTCAGTTTGCCAGGGATTTGCATGCCGTCCGTGGGCAGAGCTTCCAATGAGCCGCATGTGCTTCTGCCAGGGCCAAACGGCGTCCAGAATGTCTCTCCCCCCGACACACACAGCCCTGGGTTTCCAGGTGAGTGACAGAAGGGGGACGGTTACTCTTCGAACACCTGTCGCTGTGATTACCTGAGTCATCCTTATTACCACTCCTGGCAGTGTCTTTTGCTAGATAACATGGGTTACTTCCACACGTCCTTCCAAGGGCTCCTAAGGAACAGCTGGTTGCTGTCATCTGGAAGGGACTCTCTTATCTGACTGCCAGTTTCAACTCATGAGGAATCAGCATCTCTCAGGTGAGGATGGTTTGTTTGCCATCAACGGGGCGTTATCTCGCTGGTCACCTTGTCGTCTGGCAGAGCAAAGTCAGATAGCAGGACTAGTATCCCATTGAGGCAAGGGAGGGAGCATGGGGGCTTAGACCTGCCAACTCCTGAGTTATCATCATGGACCCACCACTGGCTTGCTGTGTGGGTTCAGGCAAGACATGTACATGCTCTGTGCCTCAGTTTCTCCATTTGCAAGATTGGGAAAATCAACCAAGAAGCCACCCTCCATTCTCCCCCTCTGCATTCACTTGCTCTTACAGACATCTGTGTGGACAAGGGTGTATATAACACACACATCCTTCCTGCTGCATCTTCCCTGGCCCATTGGAAGAGTCTCCATAAATAACATGCTTGAGGTCAAATCCCCAGGTTAGCCAGTCCCATACTTTCCTCTCCTCTCTCAGAGCCATCGCTATGCTGTGGGGCACTGGGTTTGCCTGAGGCACTGGTTAGGTTCTGCTCACTCTGGAGGGTACTAGCACCATCAAAGCTCAGTGTGGTGTCTTGGGCAGAAGAGACAATCTGCTCCAGTCTCTGGCTTCTTGTCAGGCCAGTTTGGTGCTACCTTAAAAAAACCAAGCCGGGGTTGCCGCGCCCATCAGCTGGTGATACACTTGCTCATGCTGAACTATTAAGCAGTAGTAGCCGTGCAGATAGATCTATGGCTTCTCTTGCTCTTATCTCCTGTCTCCCGGAGGAGTACGGTTTCCATGAGGGCTCTGTGCGGGGGACACTGAGCACACTCCATGGGGAGACGTGGGTCTCTATAAATCACAGCGTCCCATGATTTACACCGAGGCTCACGGGGTAGGGAACTGCAGTAAACAGAATAAACAGAATTCCGGCTGGATTTATGGACCAACCCAAGGACCTTTAACTGCCGAGGTAATGCACTTTAGAGCCCCTTTTTGGTTGGTTTGCCCTTCTCCACCCCCACTGCCCAGCAACTGATGTCTTAAATACATCTCACAAACCCACCAGGAGCTGAACCTGGGCTGGGATCCAAAGGTTACCCTGTTATCCGAGTTGGACACGTCACAACTCACCTCAGGTACCCGCTTGCACACACGCAATCCCAAGTAACCAGGTAGTGGGGCCGAACTCTCAGCTGGCACAACTCATTCCCTTCAATGGACTTACACCCGCAGAGAATTTGGCCACGAATGCAGATCATGCAGAGGGTTCATGCCTAAAAGCTACGGTCACAAAGTGCTTATTAGATTATTGAACTGTAACCATTCCATGAATACTGATTTGACTTCTAACATGGAGGCTACGATGGGAGGTGTGGGTGAGGTGAGCTGCCAAGACAGGACAGGACAGGTTTAACTGGCTTCCATGAGGACACATCTAACCACCATGAGTGATGATCCCTGTGCCCAGGGCCTTTGAAGGGGGCAGATGTCATTGACTTTGCCAGGATACAGACTGATTATCCCTTATATTTGGAGGAGCATGCTTGGGAACATTCATAAATCTCCCTGAGGTTAGAATTGGAGCACGCTTGGTGACTGAAGTGCATTAAGCCCAATACAAGGAATCTGTGAACAACTGACTGACTACACCAGGTTTTTGCCATGAAAAAGAGAGTAGAAGCTAGGTTTGAAATAATTCCTAATAATAAATGCCTAGCACTTCCATAGAGCTTTCCATCCATCTGTCCATAGATCCCCAAGCATTTTCCAAAGAGGGTAAGTTTCATACTCTGGTTGTTGTTTCAGAAGAGTAAATACGTTTTCTGTAGGGGGTCTATATATTCAAACATTGCACCCTAGAATGTATAAAAGTTCTAGTGAGAAATCCTGTCACTCGCGCAGATATAAACCGGAGTCCTACAAATGTCCCTGTCTAATGCTCAGTGAATATTGTTATCTTCTGTAGAAAATGGATTATGTTTCACAAATAGGCAACATATATTTTTGTGTCTGTTCCTGTGGATCTTTGTATCACAAGGATATTGCTCTTACCTTCTGGAACTCAGCATGCAAATAGCTGGATTCTTCTGCAGCCATTTTTTCCCCCCATCCCATTTCAATGCATTTTTCTCTGTTTGCTTCACAGAAGCAGATCTTTAAATGGATGGATGTGCAATGCCTTAAAGCAGAGCCAGAGAAAAGTAGCCTGTAATTTTCCTCAAATAATCACGTCAGCGGTCTGTGTTTCTCTGAGCACTCTGGCACTTGCGTGTGCCAAGCTTTAACCTGAGTGTGCAAATGATAGTGATCGCAGAACTGCACGAGCAGAAGCCAAGCTGAAGATGCTGGAAAAATTTACCTTTACCGTATTAGCGTGGATGCGTCCACACACAGATCCACCATTCAAAGCAAAGACTGTAGGTCAAAGTTTGTTCCTGGAATCCAACATTACGAAATGCTCCAGCACTATTCTAAGGGGGGAAAGCATTCAGGAAGACTCTGCCTTCCCCCTGCCTTGCACATCTTTATTTAATTGTATTTAAAACTAGGTCACACATTTGAAACAGAACTGTTTAAATTCACACATGGTTTTTAGTCCAGGAGAACTGCCAAAGACTCGGTTTAATACGTCTTTAAATGGCCCTTTCCTCCTGTTTTGGGGAGTTATTTAATGACAAGCACAAGCTCTATTTAAGAAACCTTTCCAATAAGGCTGGCATGGCAACACATCCAGCTTTTCCATTGTCTGACGGAGGTGCTGCAATCAGCCCACTGATCAGGTGTTTGCATTTGCAAGCATCAGTTGGTGCTGCTTTGGGGGAACGGATGAGTGAGATTGCCAATGTAATCCATGAACTCTGGCCTTCGTGCTGGGGTCTCAGTAGCCCGTTAGGCTACCCGTTATAAGAGACTGAAGCCAGACTCCTCCAGGGGGCTCGAGAGTCATGGAGGCTTTTCTGTGGGGGAAGAAGCTGGGACTGGAGGAGCTGAGCTCTCCGCAATGCAGGCCAGCAGCAAGAGACAAACCGGGAAGGGAAATGGGTGGGGAGGAAGAGTAAACTATTGGCTCTGGGAATAGCCTTCCAGCAGTGTTTTCGTTGGCCTGCTGTGTCCTTGGGATTCCGGCATCCATAGCCATGGAGCAGTGGAGCTGCCCAAGGCGAATGCCAAGTGCAGACAAGGAAAGTCATGATTTGCATTGGTTGAGCTTACCCCGACTTCTCTCCTCTTGAGGGAGGGGAGCTACAGCAGCTGCTGGGCAAATGTCAAGTACAGACAAAGTCCTTAGCACTGGCACTCAGCAGGAGCTTGGTGCATAATTCCTTCCTTGCTGCTCTTTGCTCACCTGGGCTGTTGAGGAAGTGCCGCTCACTCATGACCTCCATGGTCACGTCCTGACATTCCATCCTTGTGCACGAACAGTCCACATGCACTGTGCTGAGCTAGAGCCAGGCACAGCGCCGCAGTCGTGAAGGGGTTAAAGAGCTGCTGAAGCCACCTGGAAAACAATTGCTGTCAAGGGGTCAGATCTCCAGCTGCTGTAAATCAGCATTTGCTCCACAGAAGGGGCTACGCCAATTTATGCCAACTGAGGCTCTGGCCTGCGGGTGCTCAGCGCCTCTGAAAATCTGGCCGAAAGGGGGGTCTCAGAGTGGGCCCCCCAAATCAGAGGCACCTAAATGCTGATCAACAAAATGAGAGTTCTTCCAATGCCCTTCATAGCAGGCCTGCTGCCAGGCCCAAGGAAGGGCTGTAAAGTGCTTTGGGAGTCCTCAGATAAGCTGCTGATTCTACCATGGTCCCCTTGAGCTGTCCTCTCCCCTTCCCGCTTTTCATCCTTCTGACTCACATCTGCTGTGTTGTGCAGAATGGAGGCCGGATGCTTTCTGGGGGCAGGGAGCTTGTCTTGATGTGTCTTTACTCGGTGAAGGATCTGGCACATTTCTGGACCCATAGAATTAATAAAAGATTAATAATCAATCTAGTCTATTTTCTAAATAGATTCTTTGATCAAAAGTTGCCCTGCAGCACGTCAGCCCTTTCTTTTGCATGGAGCTGTGCCATGCTCCGACCTGCATTGCTCATCAACCCAGTGGAATGCCAGGGTAGAACAAAGGTGGCCACGCGCTAGCAGCATCTCCTAACTAGCCCTGGCAGACAGCCGCCCTCCATGGCCTTGTTCAGATACAGCCCTCGTTCTGAAGAAAGGAAGGGGGCGAGAAGAGAACTAACGGAAATGGATACAAGCAGAAATGTGTCTAATCTAAACAACGCTTTGCAGGGTTTCCCATGAGGCAGTAGTGGGTCGTTAGTGGAATTTGAGGACCAAAGTTCTTCTTAAAGGAGACTTTCCCAGTTGGGGAGGAAATCTTTCCTGTATTGTCTGTCATGGTCCCCTGGCCATTTTGCTGATGAAATAGCTGTTGCCTCCTTCCACACCCTGCAGTGAAGTCCTCATGCCTGAGTGTGAATGGTGGAAATGCTCATTGGCACACAGATGTATGCTGTACCCCTTTGGCACCTTATCAAAGGCAGCCAGGAAGCAGCCATGGGTGTTAAGCTAACTCATCTTGAAATATGGTGCTATTGGACTGTAGCCACGGGAAGCCAATCTGAAACATGAGAGCCCCCGCTCCCGGTCCATGGCTTGACAAGGCAGGATCCTCCTCCCGCAGGTCTCTCCACACATAGTCCTGCACTCTCTTGTGCTATCAGGCAGAATGACAATCAGTGCAGGGCCGACACATCACCACCCGCAGCTACACACCCAGACTCCAGCAGCAGCTGACGAAAGCCACCAGCCTCATTCATTCCACTGAAAGGAGACGGCTTGGATCCAGAGTTGCTCCCAGCTGGCTCTGTAGTCAAAGGGAAGAGGTGTTATTTCCCTGTCCCCAACACCAGTTGCACCCCCAGAGGGCAGGGGAACTAAAGTTGTGTGTGTGTATCAAACAACACTGGGTTTGTGAGGACTAAAACCAGCTGTCAAACAGTGGCCAGCTTTGGGAACAAGGGCCTGGTCCCAAACCCAGGGAAATCGAGGCAGGAGTGAAACAGATTTTGTATTTAAAAAATTGTGATCCACCGGGCCTAATTCGCCCCTGCCTGGGCCCACTTAGGTCACTTACATCTGTGCAAAGGGGGTGCAAAATGCTAACAAATCAGGACTCTTCCCCTCACGAGACAGCTGCTGACATTTGGCATGCCTGGGTGCTCCTTTGGCACGGGAAGGACTGGCTGCACCGGTGGGAAAGTGGTGGTGAACTGGGCCCCACTATGTTCCCTGGTTTGCTTTGGCTGCCTCCACCAGCGTCTGGGTGAAGCAAAGCCAGCACGTACTGCGTGATTGGCCTGGAAGAACGGGATCGCAGGGTGGGCTAGATGCTGAAAGGGAACCTTGTCAACATGGGAGCAAATTATTGCAGCGGGAGGGTGCTGAAATCTGCTATCACAGCCAGGCTGAGGGTTCATCTGGGATTCATCTGGGAAGGGGGATGGAGGCAGGATTTTCTGCCCCTTTCTTCCCCCTCCCCAGCTGCCTTCCAGCTTCTAAACAAGCATTCCAATGGGCTTTGGAACAGCTAGACTGTCTCGAGCTCCCAGGAAGCCACTGGGCCATGGTGGAGCCAGCCTTCTCCCCATCCATCATCCTTATCAGTGGTCTCTGGCAGCGCTGTGGTCCCTGGCAGCAGGGCCTGCATGGACAGAAGGATGAGGCTAGGTTGAGAGTGGAGCCTGCGTGGAGACAGGGAGGGGGCATTAAAGTGATAAGCAACACTACAAACAAAAACAACTGTCCTCATTGGAAACTTCAAAGCCCCCGGACCTGAAATTTATGTGGCTGAAGAATGCTTGAGCTGCATCGATACCGACATGGAGGTTGCAGGTTTGCAGGCTGAAATCGCTAAGCAAATGGAACAGAATGGGGCTCCGGAGAGCTGGTTTTGGATCTACCCCAGGGACCCTTCCGTACATTGCAAAGCAATGAATTGGCCACGTGCTGTCAGGCGGCCACTCCTCGGGCAAGTGCAGCAGTGACTCCTGTCTGGCCTGGGCCAGAATAAGTTAGTTTATTAAGACACAAATACCCCCCACTCCAACTCCCACCAGAGGACCTGGGAACAGACCCAACACTGCAACTGGCAGTGCCATGCTGAGAGGAGGAGGCTGCATTGGCAGAGGTCACTGGTGGTGGTGGGGGTGTCATCTAAGCAGAATTTTAAAGTTTCCCTGGCACTTTTTGAGCAGCGCAGTAGCTAACCCCGAGTCCTGAACTGCTGCGTAAGAGAATGCAGGGATGCTACAGGTACACATGGCAGGTGATATGGGCATAGGGTGAGAGAGTTTGAAGCCAGAAGGGGCCACCAGATCATCTAGTGACGTCCAATAGAGCACAGGCCACCAGCTCCACCCAGCGCCCAAGCACCAAACCCAACAACCGAAATAGACCCATGTATTACAGCTCACAGGAGACTTAGCTATGATGTTCCACCGGTAGAGAACAGGCGGGCCTGAGGTGCACCAGTGCAGGGAAATGGCTACATGAGCTATACCCTGATAATCTCCTGCACACACCCTGAAGAGGAAGGTGAAACCCCCCGAAGATCGCTGCCAACGTGACCTCGGGGAAATTCCTTCCTGACCCTGAATATGGGGATCGGTGAGACCCCGGGCATGGGAACAAGAATCAACCAGCCAAGCCCCTGAGAGACAGAATGCCCGGTACCACCTCAGAGCCCTGCCCACCCCTCCCAGAATCCCATCTCCAGCCATGGCCGGCCCTGCGGCTTCAGAGGAAGGAGATAAAAACCCCCTCTCAGAATGCCTTCGCATTAGCTCACACGCAGCCATCGCCCCGTGCGAATGCATTTCATGGGGCAAGGGATTAATCCCTCTGTGAGCCAAGGGGATGGCAGCCCTTTGTGATCTCAGACGGCCCCCTGGCAGACAGCAGCCCAACGAGCCAAAAGCAGGCGTGCCCCTGCACGTGTCCTGAAGTCGCAGAGGGTCTGTGCTGGGGCACACATTCACCCTGACCATTAGCATATGGCTGCGTCTCCCTCCATCTCAGAGGCTGCTTGGATCAAGGTATGCAGGGGGGCCTGTCATCTCAGCCCGGCTGCACTACTGCTTTAGGGCTCTGTCCCTTGCAATCGGCAGGAGCTGAGGAGACACACAGGATCCTGTCCTAGAAGAGGCTGGCTGAGGGCTGCTCCGTCAGATGCCAGGGTCCCGAGAGGAGCAAAGTTCTTTTGCCCCTCACCCTGTGCAGATACAATTGGGAAAATACATGAGCAGAAATAAACAGAGGGAGAAAAACCCCTGACCTCTCCCCCAAATAAGTCACACAGCTGAGGTTGCTCATTGTAGCCCAGACAAGTCAGCACCTGCTGTTCAGCTTGTCTTTGTTTTTAATTGAAGATAATGTCATGTTTGGAAAGAGAGCCCAGCTGATGGGGAAGGATTTGCACGGAGAAGGAAGGACCCCTGCAAACACAGTGTTGGGGAGCAGCCCCACCCAGCGCTAGAGAGATCCTCACTGCTGATGGCATTCAAATGAAAGTCAGTGCTAGTTTAATCCTTCGCCACAGTCAGGCATGTACAATATTCCTCCCCATCCTTTTGCAGCCATGGTATAGTCCATCTCCCAGCTGTTCCTTAGGCCTGGTCTACACTTGGCAGTTTTTCTAATATAACTATGTCAGTTAGGAAGGTGATTTTCTAGTTATGCTGGCACATCCCCTAGTGTAGACACAGTTATACAGTATAAAGGTGCCTTACCCCAATATAGTTATTCCCATCCATATGGGAATAGCTACAGTGGTATAGAACCCCTTTACACTGCTGGAATTGCACCCACACTAGGAGGATTTTACTGTTGTACCTATACCAACAGCTAAAGCTGTACAATGTCCTAGTGTAGCCAAGCCATTAGTTTCTCACCAACAGCTCTTGATTCAGCTGTGGCGTGTTGAAAAATAAACCTATCAATGATAACTGGAACCATAGATTTTAAGCTTAAAGTTATCGGAGCAGATTTCAGCTTGTTCTCCATAGTAGAAAAAAAAAGAGAGATTAAAAATGGTTCTGAGGCAAATATCTTAGAAGCAATGCTTAAGCAGACCTGACTAAGAACGGCAATGGCAGATACACTCAAAAGGATTAAAAAATGACAGGTGTTACTATCTCTCCTCATGCTTCAGGGCACAGGCTGATTGTTCCTAAGGGTCAGGATGAAAATTCAGTTGAACGCTGCATAATTTCCAGCTGAAGTCTAAGTTTTCATTTTTTCCTGCTTTTTAAACTTGTGGTACCAGTGGAAGGTACCTAGATTAGATGGAGTATTGGTCTGGGTATGGCAGTTCTTGTGCTGCTTAACCAAGATATTTTTGAATTGAGATCATCAAAGCCTCATGTGAGAATTACCCCTGAATGGTTTGTTAGAAATCATAATGCCCATTTACTTTACATGTGCAATCCTCTTAACAGACTGAGATTTGCTCCAGAACCTAGTTTTGAAAACTGTTTTGCTGACACTTAGACTGATAAATACCAACGCCATGAAAAGCTGTCAGGTTAAAGTTGCTCCAATGATTAATCCTTATTCTAACTTCATAATAATATCCTTACACAAACTGACTAGTACCTTAATCCTTGAGTAGTCCCAATAAAATTGGTGGGACCCTTGTGGAGCAAGGTGATATACCAAGTGAGTAAAGGCAACAACATCTATCCTTTAAAGTTTAAACATTCAAAAGAAAGGAAATAACATCAGATATTTTCCACTATTCCAGCAGCTCGTGTAGCAAAATGACACTATTGACATGTAACAGCCGACCTTTTGTGTTTCAAAATCAACCATAACTCTGACCCAGATGACATACTCATGAATACTTTTCCCTTATCTACTGCTAATAGAGCTATATTTTAGAGTTTGTACAGTACTTCTGGTGAATGATATTGTCTCCATCAGCTTCTGCAGCATAAACAGAAAGATCTGATGAATAATGGTAAAAGTAACTTCGTTCTTTTTAAGCTATTCTTTTTTAAACACAGACGATGGCTTTGAGCTTGTGTTTAGATCTACATCTGTCTAAAGCTTCATGCGTGAAAACCAAACCAGAAACTTGGACCCAATAACAAAATAGATGGGTTACAGTGGCACAGACTGTGTCTTCATGTCTGTCCAGCGCCTAAAAGTCACATTGGAGTGTGTGGTAGGAAAATCATGCTCTGGGGTCAGATCTGTTAGAGATGATTGGCCCTGTCTGGCCTTGTTCTACATTGGTTTTCATTCCAAGGGCAGGACACCATTTTTCTCCTTCTCTCACCTTCTATTGTTCCCTACTGTTGTGTCTACGGCCTTGGGACTCTATGACCCTGTTACAGTCCTGTATTCCTCTTCCCAAATAGTGCCACTCCCTCATACTTAGTTGCCAGGATAGTGTCAAAGAACTATGAATCCTCCCCACACAACATCACCAATGACCTCCTGCTATTTTGCTTATATCCCTACTCCTTTTATACCTGTTGCCATGCAGCCTAGCCCGCCTGCTACAATCTAAATGGCTGGCTGAAGTTGTGGGAAGGGAAAGGATCAACTTGAGTCTCCACCCTGCCAGTCTTAAAGGCACAGTTTTTCTCAAACCGCAGAAAATTCGGTTCCACTGGTGAAATCTCAGTCTTCAAGGGGCAAGCCAAACAAAAGCTTTCCAGCAGAGTTTTGTTCTTCCTTCCCAACCTTCCAGCTAGCCGAGAGCGTGCATGCACATCTACATACATACATACATTATTAGATCTTGTTTTAATTACATTAAAGCAAATGACTCGCTCCCCCTGTGGTTTCTATCAGCTCGTTGGATTTGTAATTTATCTTGGCACAGTCTAGACTGGAGCCACTTTGAAGCCGTTTCAAACAGGATGAGAACAAACAATTTTTCCAAAGTGGCTGGATTAAGAAAACTGGCCGGCCATTCATCTTTCGGGGAAGGATTGTGACCATGCTGGAGTCATGCCAGCTGTCTCTACTGTCCTGGTAGGAAAATGTCCTAACCCTGCCCCGGGAGAGGGGATAAACATCACGCTGTAAGCTGCCGACTATGAAAAGGGTTAGCGCAGGGTGGATCACGGGTGCAAAGGGTCTGTGCTGTGAAGGACCTGTGTTATTTTTCATTCTTTACACTTAGTCATTTATTTCGGAGCACCAGAGAATAGACAGCCCCGCACAGGAAATTTGCACGGGTCAGCCACACGGAACGCAGGGCCTTAGTCTGTGCAGTGGATTGGGTAAAAGGAGGAGCCTGACTGGTCAGTTAAAGTTCTGACTCATGCGTATCCCTCTCCAGTGCAGAACCCCAATCTCTTGGCCTGTCTCTCTCCATTTCTACGGTGGCCATCAGCGCAGTATTTAGGCACCACACACACAAGAAAGTGTCTGTCACATTGTTTCTGGAAGTAACTCCTAGGCTCACCACTCTGCACATCATGCAGGTGGCCTGCAGACAGTATTTATTCTGTAAAGCGGATCAACTTCTTTTGCATAAGCTTTTCTAATAGAAAAATGGCCTTGTAAATAAAACAAAACACGATCTTTGTCTAAACATTGTCAATATTATAGACATCTTCCCATTCCCGTGCTCCTCCTGCCCCACAGTCTCAAGGATCTCCTTTTTATCAAAATCATTATCAACATTTCCAGGATATTGGCACCCCTCCCCAAATTTTAAATTTCATCAACATTTTGAATTTTCTGTTGGCATGGGGGTGGGATCCAGCCCTTTTTGCTGGCAAGACCTGAGATTCAGACTCTGGGCTTCCCTCGTAATAGTGATGTCAAAGTGCCACGAGCCGCACGAGGAAATACTGCCCTGCTCAGTGTTTGTGGGTGTCTGAGAGACTAACAGCTGTTGCGTGGCTAACAGAGAAGTAGCTGAATTCAGGGTGTGGGCATTCGGATGGGTTCTCAGTTCAGCTTTCAATGGAACATACCACTGCACTGGCTGGCGGGGTGTGTATGTGCTGAAGGAAAACCTGAGCTGAAATCAGGACAATCTTTTCTTTTTATTAAATCAGCATAGTTAGAGAAAGCTATCGAGGCTGTATAAGCCCTACTGCCCTGTGTGATTTGCTCACCCAAAGGACACCCCCAGGTCACCCCCATAATTAGGAAATCAAGGCTTGGGACAGGTCCAGGATACTGGACTTCAGTGTCTTTCCATTCTGGGGCTGACCTGTCCTGGTCTACAGCGACTGGAAGCCGTTATCAGCTGGGGACTGACAGGCTATTGGCTTGACGTCTGAGGCCAGCCCCTAATGGGCAGATGTCTGCACTACAAAAGCAGCAGCAGCACGGGACGACCCTCTGGGTGGTGTCCTCAGCAGAGAGGCTAGAGTCCGGCGGGGCCCAGGAGACTGTCCAAATCTCTTGCCTCTACCAGGAGCTTCCCAGCAACACGAGTAAGGCAGCTTCAGCAAAGCATGTCCGACCCGTGCTGGACCGGAGTCAGAAAAAGCCCATCTGTCACTCTGAGCAGCATCATAGCTACTTACAGCACAACAACCCAAAGAGAAGCACCCCCACCACCCTGAACAAATAAACACAGCCCTCAGCCTGGCCACTAATCAAGCCCTGAGCAGCAGCACTCACGTGGAAAAACAGCTGGGTTCTATATTTTTCACCCCAATTCTGTGTTTTAACCATTACAGCAGCACCGTTTGTTCAGTGCAAGTTGCCTGGGTTCAGGATCAATCCTGCCCTTTATGAGCTGTAAACGTTCTCTTGGGCTCAAGGGTAGCCCGTAAAGGAGCTTGATCCCCCACAACTGGCCTGTTGTCTCCAATCCACCCCGGCAATAGGCAAACATGTAAATAAGGGGGCAGGTACCCCTGGCAATTAATTTATTTATTACAGTGTTTTCAATGAACTCAGCCATTTTAAAAAGCGACAGGTTTGCAAACAAGCAAAGAGAAGGCCCAGTAAAGACGAGTGAGCAAGGCTGCCTGTTTTCCCTGAAACTGAACGGTGACCCCCGTGAAATCGCCTCTTTTTGTTCTGAGGAGCAGGTCCCCAACCACACACAGCACTTTCGCCCCTGCACTGACCCTCGGCCAAGTCCAGTGATACGGGATGAAATCACTAAGCATGCTGGAAGATCTCAATGGGCCAAGATTTCACTCACCATGTGCCCAGTTCCTCTATCAACTGTGAAGCTCTAGTGGCATTTGCTTTTTTTTTTAATCTCTTCTTCCTTCGTGGCTGACTCCCTCTCTCACCTCTGGCTAGATCTCTCTTTGGCATCTGTGCACCTGTCAAGTAAAACCAACCGCAAAGTCCTTCATGGGTTCTGGCGCTGCTCACTTTTCAGGGTTCAGCTCTACTTGGGATAGGGTATTTCTGGGTACAGGACAGGTGAAGGGCCAGGGTCTTGGATTCCCTGGGGGTATTTTGGCAGACCCTGAAGGTGCTGGGCCCAGCCAGATATCACAACACCAGCCCCTCCCTAATTGCCATTGTACACAATCAGGTCTCTGTCTGTGCGTCATGTCAAGCACTGAAGATTGTATCTGAAGGGAAAGCAGCTCTAGGAGATTCAGTATCTGGTTTAACAGGTGGGTTTAATTATCTGTGGACAGTCTGATTCTTGAGATAAACTCCCACCCACGTGCCTTCCCTGAAACGCCTGCTTTTACCTTTCAAACACCAGCTAGCGCGGGCATAGCACTTTTCAGCCACAGATTCCCTAAGCCCTGCACAAAGGAAGGCAACAGTGTCATCACCAGTTTGCAGCTGGGGAAACTGAGGCACGGAGCAGTGCTGTAACTCGCTCCCAGTCACCCAATCAGCAAGCGACAGAGCTGGGAATAAAATCCAGGGCCCAGTCCAGTATTCAGTCTACTATCCACACTGGCCTCTTTGGAGGGCTGTCCCCTGCGGCCTTGGAATCTCTGAATCTGTAAACTGGAGGAAGGGTTCTGGTAGGCAGGCTACAAGCCAGGGCTTCCTTTGATAATGGTAGGGGCTTGCACCAACGAGAGCAGGGAGTGAGGCTGTTTCTGGTGTCAGACCCCAAAAGACTAGCTCATTGCTTTAAGAGTTTACAAACCCATCACCATGGATCACAAAGCAACAACAAAGGGTACAGACGACATTGTTCTGTAGCTTGCTTTCACTTTGCAGTGCCTCTTTCTGGCTGCAGCTTTGCTATGTTCCATCCCGGCGGATGATTACAATCCTTAAAAGTTACTAATGGTGGCACTCCCTGCAAACACAGGCAGCACGCGCTGTCACCTGGAGACATCAGGATAAATAATGTCTTAGCTCTGGTGGGGGAATTTTTCCATGCAGTGGGAGGTGGAGGATGGGGAAGAGGTGCATTTACGAATCCCATTGCATTATGTGCTCTTAGGCAAGTCCCCCTTTCTCCTTGCCTGCATTCTGGAGGTGCTTCTTTCCAGTGGAGCAGCTGTTTTCTGTCACAGCACAGTCAGGAAGGAGACGGGTGCATGAGTCAGGGGTGGGTGTTTGTACCTTGCAGAGGAGTCATGTTTATTGCTTGCTACCAACTCGGCACTTTGCTCAGCAGGAAAGAGTCAAAACGGCAATAATTCAAAGTCTAAACTCCCTGGACTAGGTGGTAGCCAACAACACTGGGTTTATAGATGTTGGAGTGAAGGTTTTTCAGAGTGGTCACCGTGTTAGTCTGTATCAGCAAAAAGAACAAGTACTTGTGGCACCTTAGAGACCAACAAATTTATTTGGGCATAAGATTTTGTGGGCTAAAACCCACTTTCATCCAATGCATGGTGTGGAAAATACAGAAAGAGGATATATATATACAGAGAACATGAAAAGAGGGGGGGTGCCATACCAACTCTAACAAGACAAATCAATTAAAGTGAGCTATTATCTGCAGAAGGAAAAATCACTTTTCTAGTGGTATTCAGGATGGCCCATTTCAAACAGTTGACAGGAAGGTGTGAGTAACAGTAGGGGGAGAAATTAGCCTGGGGAAATAGTTTTTAGTTTGTGTAATGACCTATCCACTCCCAGTCTTTATTCAGGCCTAATTTGATGATGTCCAGTTTGCAAATTAATTCCAGTTTCTCGTTGGAGTCTGTTTTTGAAGTTTTTTCACTGAAGAATTGCCACTTTTAGGTCTGTAATTGAGAGTCCAGGAAGGCTGAAGTGTTCTCTGCCTGGTTTCTGAATGTTATAATTCTTGATGTCTGATTCATGTGAATTTATTCTTTTGCGTAGAGACTGTCTGGTTTGGCCAATGTACATGGCAGAGGGGCATTGCTGGCACATGATGGCGTAGATCACATTGGACTTTGCTACTCCTCACTTCAAGGGCTTTGCTGGCAGTTCTCTTATGGAAAAAGATACAAGCTTACGGTACCCATTAAAATAAGAGAAACAGATTTAATTTGCAAGGGTGGAGTTGCACTTATCCAGGTGTCTCTAGACATTAAAGACAAGAAGGAACCCTACTCGTACATTTCACCGGAGGCGCCATCTTTCTGAGCTGCCGGTCTGTGCTTTGTTCTCCGGGCACTGGGTCTCATTCCTGCTAATAACCCCATGTGAGGAGTCACACATGCAGAAGAGCAAAGACCTTACAGTGCGGTGTTGCAATCTCACAGCTCGAGAGGATCACTGAATTCCAGCATAACTGGAAACTTTTAATAGAGAGCAGGGATCCTACGGAACCCTACTGAGTAGGAATGGGTTAGGTGACTCCTACAGATCCCCAAATCCAGATTCCACATGGGGACAGTGACACCAAGGTATCCTACATGTGTGTGTCTCTGGCTGACTCAGGAAGAACATCTGTGATGCTGAGTCTTTGCTGTATTTTAATCTGTTCTCGTCATTGCTCAGGGAGCCACGCGCTGCTGGTGGATACTTAATAAATCAAACATTCATTGTTTTCCATCCCAGATAGGAAGATGAACCATGGTCTGGTGGTTAATGCCAAGGCCTGGAAAAATCATGATTCCTTGGTTCCATCCAGCTCCACCACAGACTGCCCACCCACATGGCCTTGGGCAGGTTAGTTAATTGCCCCGTGCCTCAGTTTCCCCAGCGGGGATAATAATTCTCATTTACCTCACAATGGTCTGAGGTGAGTCATGAATCCAAATGTGTCTGAAGCTGGGGTGGGTTGGATTTGGCGTTCTGGTTGAGCCCTTGGCAGACAGAGGCATGAGGTCAGGAGCAATATCCGAACCTCTCCAAAGCTTGGTCGGCGTTGAAGCCACAGTCCTAGTTTAGGTGCAGCTCCATCGCTGCAGCAGAACCGTCAGGAATGAGCACTAGGAGCAATGGGGTTATCCCAGCTGCCGTCCTACCTTGCTGTGCTTTCGTGCTTCTCTGTCGTTCCTGAACCCTTTCCCCTGCCTCTATTAGAAGCCCAGGAAGCTGCTGCCAGGAAACCACTGGTATAAGGTGAGCAGCAGCAGGGGGGATAAACAGCCTGCAGCCCGGTAACGCTGCTCAGGATCATCCCTTTCTGGCCTTCACTAGTGCCGCTCTCTGATGCGTGGCAGGTTGAGTGATGGCTCGGGGTGGAAAGGCCTGGCATTACCCTGCAAGTCAGACAACAATCCCCTTCGTGGCGCGGTAGCAGCTCCATGCACTGGGGGGAGAATGTTCAGCGCCCCTGCTAAGGCCGTCACGAACATACATCTCGGCGCGTTTGTTCACCTCCGGGCAGCGCGATGACAGTGCTCCCCTCTACTACCAGCTGCAAAAACCTGGCAGCTGATTTAGGAGAGCTCCTGGGGCCCAAAATGTAAACCGCTTTTCACCAGGAATGCATAAGCAAGCCATAAAATAAGGGAGTTGGGTCTGGTCACATGGGACAGGCCTCCCATAAAATTGAAGCATTGATCTCTATTTTAGTGAACAGCCTCTAAGATGCCTAGATGATTGAAGACCTGAGCTATAGCAAACTCTGTAATCTCCCGCCATACATCTGAAGTGGCATGTTTGAAGTCGGAGGATGAGTTATTTATATTATTTATATAATATGCAATGAAAGGACATTAGCCAAAACTAAAACGCCAATGGCATATATTGCTCAATGACAAAGAAAAAAACGCACACGTGTAGCAATGCTAGGTGTGAAGCAGGATTGTGCTAACGCTGTGTATCACCCCTCTGAGTAGACATACAGGGATAGAGAATTACTACCTTGGCCTGTATAATATCCGGTTCCCACACAAAACACTTCAAGTTAAAGTTGTTCCAGTAGATTGCCTCACAGCAGAAACACTAAGCCGCAAAGGGATTATACATTAAGGCTACTGGCTAGCTGGACCATCGGTCTGATCCAGGATGGCTGGCTTTATGTTCTTATGCTCAGCAATCCCACCCAACACAAGACCAGACTCCAAGCATGACCCCAACCCCATCAAAAGACTTTGCCACGCTAGCGCCTGGGCCTACACCACTCAACTTCCGTTCACACAGCACTGTATGGAATTTAAATTCCTCTCACCCGGAACCTACTGGGGTTATGCCAGAGATTCTTTGGTCTGCTACATGCAGACTATTTGGTGGTATGGGGGAGCTACACGTTTTTATGGCTGTGACTTTGAGATGGCCACATTATTCATGCATGGCAGAGTCACAGGGAAACATTTTCGAAAGGGCCTAAGTGATTTGGGAGCCATTTAAAAAAGCAATTCAGGTGCTTAGGAACCTAAGTGTGCTCAAAGTCCACAGGACTTCAGCTCCAAAGTCATTTATGAAGTGCTCTCTCTATTCTGTCTGTGTCTGTCCATTAGCCAGGTTCCCTGGGTATGATGGAAATAAACAGTACGTGAAAATCTTCCTCTCTGCTCTTTATTCCAGTTTACTCCACATTATAGTGGGGGTTAAAGCTAACAGTTTTAATGAGAATCCCAACTTTCAATCATCTAAACTTTCTCCGAAACGTTCCTTTTGGACCAAAATGGCCTTTTTTTTCCCCTCAGCTATACAGCGGTTTTGTTTTGTTTAATGTTGATCAAAATCCAGTCGACCATTTTTGAGCTCTCTGAGGCAGGGGAAAAACAAACCAAAGAGCCATCAGCTCATGGGCCTACCAGACAAAAGCATTGCCCCATTTTTTTCATGCACAGCTCACTCAAAAGTCATAGGGTACTCGTCTTTTGCATTGTTCTCGGTGGGGTGCAGCCAGCCAGCACACTGAGGATATATAAAGAGGGTCTGGGCTTGCAATCCCTCACGTAAGTGATCCTTACTCGCATGGCCAGCCACACTGACTTCCAGAATCAAGAGCCTCAGTAGTATGTTCAGACAGTATCCCGACTCAGAACATTTTGAGAGCCTTGTCATGTTCACCACAGGTACTATCTGCTGATCTGACTGTTCCTTGTTCGAAGGAACTGACGCCTGTTCTATGCAGCTGTGGGATCATCGCTAATTACATGCCTTAGTGCATCCCTAGTCTCTTGCACTGTGTGCCATGATTTAGCGTTTATTGTTACTGCTGATGACAATATCTCTGCTTTCCCTTTGCTTTGAAACGTGTCACCCACTGATTCATCACGTACTGCAGCACAGCCTGTTTGAGATTTGCTGAGCTCTGCTTTGGTAAGGCAGACTCTTACTTTATTTTCCTATACCACACGGTGCTTGTCAGCGAGCGTCTGTAACTGTCTTTAGCCACAGTCGTATTCAGTTATAAAGTATCAGTGAAGTGTAAGTAAAGAGGCACGACTGTATCTCTTCAAGCTTGAGTCTTTCTGTTTTTTCCCTGGAAGCAGGGGCATAACTGCTGCTCATGGAAAAACAGAAAATGACTCCTAGGAATTCAGAAGTGTTTTTTCCACTCAGTCGTGTTTTGCAATGGGTTGATTTTTGTTGTTGTTGTTGGTTTATTGAAATTCTGGATGGATCCCTGAAATTGGAAATTTTCTAATTTGAAAAACAAAAAACACCATGTGATTTGCCTGGCCAATCAAAACTAGCAGTGACAAAAAACAAAAACGGGAAAACCTTTAGAAGAACAATGCAGAAGCTGAATGTTTTCTAAAAGTTACATTGATAATTATAGTAACAAACTCTATGGCCACTGCTGAAACCAAGGAACTCAGGCTATTTAGCTTAATCAAAGAGAAGGTTAAGAGGGAACTTGATCATAGTCTACAAGGGCCTTCATATGAGAGAATGTCTCTCCTGCCAGAGGGCACTTTACTGTAACAGAAAAAGGAATAACAAGATCCAGAGCCTAGCAGTTGAAGTCAGAAAAATTCAAATAGGAAATTACACAAATTTTTAACAATAAAGGTAATTAACCACGGGCACAACTTACAAAGGGATGTGGTAAATTCTCTATCACTTAATGCACAACTGGATGGCTCTTTCTAGAAGATACCCTCTAGCTCAGCCACAAGTTATTGGACTTGATACAAGAATTATTAGGTGAAATTTTCTGGCCTATATTATACAGGAGTTCAGACTAGAGGCTCACAATAGGCCCTCGTGGTCCTAAAAATATATGAATCTATGAACTAATGATAGCTATACATTTTGTCAAAGCTTATGTATGTCAATGAAATAGCAACTAGGGCTGGTCAAAAGATTTCCATCAATTTTGATGGCAAATCGCACTTTTGACTAAATTAAAATGTTTATGGCGAGCATCGACTTTCCTTGAAACATTTTTATTTCCCATTGCAAATCAGTTTGTTGCTGTTGTTTCGGCAGGTTCAGCTGAAAAATTTGGTTTCGGTTGGGGAAAATGAAAAGCCTTTCATTTTGAAGGGAAAAAAATCAACATTTTCTATTTAAAAACATGACAATTTCCAACCACCTTATTAGCAGCTAATTGTTAAAATAGATTGAGACTGAGCAAACAAGGTAATATATGCAGTTACTGTCATGTTTTTAACAACCAGCAACCAGTCTGTTGAAGCAAAATTAAAGAGACTCTCTCCTATAAATAGAGGGTGAAAGGCCTGGGCCGTTCTGATTAAGCCCAATGGAAGCTCTGTGTTTAAAACACCTGCCCACTTAAGGAAGGCTCGACACTTGAACAAGCAGTGAAGCATATTTTAAATGCTTAGGGCCGGATTCTGGTTGCGCAGTTCCACAGGGCCAACGCCAGAGTCCTTTCACTGCGGTGCGCACAGCAACTCTGCATTGTCCCAGTGTAAAGGAGCTCAGCATCCAGCTCAGTTTTGTTTTGAAAAGCTGCCCGGAAAACGACAGGACTGATTGTAACGCTGCCAGATCCCACTGTACGCGGCTCCTCCCGCTCAGCCGCAGGCAGCGCTAAATGCCAGCGCTTTCAGGGGCACGGCCAGCCACGGCAGTGGCTGCCTGTGTGACGCTGGGACAGGGCCCGTGCCTTGTTCCTTCGGGAGGCATTGGCTTCACTGGCCTGTTGGTGCTAACCATCATGCTGCAAGCCCCAGCAAGACGGGCAAGGAGGAGGCAGCCCCAGTTGTACTGGAACAGCCTCCTTTGCGCCCGCTCCTGCTCCCTCGGGCTGAGTGCAGTGTTTTCCTCCCGCCGGGGATGCAGGGTGGAGGTCAGTGTGGCAGCAGTTAGCTTTGGAGAACAGGGCCAGGGAGTCTGTTTTTTCTCAGGGCTGGAGCTCTGGAGTGGGAACGACAGGGGAAGGCTGGGGAATGGGGGACGCCGAGCAAGGCGGCCCAATGGCTGGCTCCTACCAGATCCCTTGGCAGGCTAGCGACGGAGGGGCTGGCACCAGCCTGGTGATTAGGAAAGGAGGGGGAGGGGGAGAGCAGGCGGGCGGGGGCTGAGGGGGGAGAACTTGATAATGATCACAGTAGGAGTCGCTCTTTCAAAGGGGGGGGGTTAAACAATACAACTGGAAAAGGGAGTAATTAAGTAGGTGCCTCTTAAGAGAAAGATTAAATGGACGCGCTGATAAGGGTGTAGGAAGGTATTCCCCTCCCACCCCCCTCCTAATTACCAGATAGGATATCTCACAGTCACAGGCTCAGGGGCTGATCCTGAGTGGCGCTGAGCACCACAGCTCCCAGTGCAGGGACTTGAGTTGCTCAGGGTGAGGCCCTTGAATGGTCTCTTTACGGCTGCTTCCTTCGCAGGATTCCTTGAAGGAAGCGGGCACGGCAAAGCTGCAATAAACGACATGAGTTTTACGCCACTGGGGAATGGGTAGGATGTAGGTTTGCAGGGGTTACAGAAGAACAGAAGGTTACAGAAGAACGTCCATCCTGGGTCAGACCAAAGGTCCATCCAGCCCAGTATCCTGTCTACCGACAGTGGCCAATGCCAGGTGCCCTGGAGTGAGAGAACCTAACAGGTAAAGATCAATTGATCTCTCTCCTGCCATCCATCACCCCCCTCTGACAAACAGAGGCTAGGGACACCATTCCTTACCCAATAGCCATTAATGGACTTAACCTCCATGAATTTATCCAGTTCTCTTTTAAACCCTCTTATAGTCCTAGCCTTCACAGCCTCCTCAGGCAAGGAGTTCCACAGGTTGACTGTGTGCTGTGTGAAGAAGAACTTGCTTTTATTTGTTTTAAACCTGGGTTTTAGCATTGCTTTAATAACATTGTTTGTAATGAGTGTGTGTGTGTGTGTGTTTTCAAGATGCCTATGAAGTTCTCTATTCTGAGGAGACCGTTCCAGTTTGCCATTTAGCTTTCTAAATGACAGTATTACCAACTCTCCTGATTTTATCATAACTCCCCAATATTTGGTGTTTTTCTTAAAGCCCCAGCTCCTGGACTCATGTGATTATGACAGAACCTCATCTTTCATTTTTTTAAAAAATAATTATACATTTTTTTAAATCTCATGATTTTTAAGTCAATTTTGTGAGTTTTGGTGGCTTGACTCATTTTTTTTTAAAAATATGACAAAAATACAGCAAGGCTCAGTGCATTTAAAGGGTCAGAGTCTCATGCTCTCAGTGGAGGCGTGACCTTATTACACTATTCTGGTGCATCAATTACATAAGCAATCTGGGGACTATGGGTCACCTGAACTCTATTAAACTGGCAACCTGAGAAGCTTTCGATCCCTTTATTTTACTACGCTAATAGCCAAAAATGATTTCTGACAAGGCTGCAGCTCTAATAAATGTTTTAATTTAAAATGTTTGGGAACTTAAAAACCATGTTCTAGGCCCCTATTATTTCGAAAATCCCCTACAGATGGACTGCACTGAACCTCAAGCAATTATTTTCCTCTGCTCTCATGGGTTAATGAGATCATCAGAAGTCCCTTTTGGAATTATTTCCTTGCAGTTCTCTGCAGCAACTCTCTCCTTCTATAACCCTCAGGCTCCACTAATATTAACACCTTTGCAATCACTGAAGGGATGGGAGACAACTGCACAGTTTGCTACGATGCAAAGCATTATGGAGAAGGCAGACAACTGTTTCTGGCAATCCAGAAGGCGATCACCAGCAGCTGGGCCAGGGTAAAGCAGACATCGGGTCTTTTCTTTTAATGCTTTTGGGTAACTGTGGTGGTTCTGAAAGTTAAGACCTCAAAGTGCTGGCTGGAGTCAAACAGAGCGTGGGCTCTCCCAGCCTGGTGCTAGCAACGCACCTCGCTCCAGGCCTGCTGCTATGCCAGTGTCATGGTTGGTTTTGGGGTGGCGGAGGAGGCTGAGATGAGCGAAAGTCACTTCATCCCTCTCCTAAATCAGCTTGGAACGTGAGTTGCAAGCAGAAAACAGCTAGTAATTTGAGAGCAAGGAGGAGAGATTAATAAGACTGGGACTTTTTAGCTTGTAAAAGAGATGACTAAGGGGGGATATGATCGAGGTCTATAAAATCATGACCGGTGTGGAGAAAGTAAACAAGGAAGAATTATTTACTCCTTCTTATAACACAAGAACTACCATATAAAATTAATAGGCAGCAGGTTTAAGACAAACAAAAGGAAGTATTTTTTTTTCACACAAGGTACAGTCAACCTGTGGAACTCCTTGCCAGAGGATGTTGTGAAGGCCAAGGCTATAAAAGGGTTCAAAAAAGAACTAGATCAGTTCATGGAGGATAGGTCCATTAATGGCTATTAGCCAGGTTGTGCAGGGATGGTGTCCCTAGCCTCTGTTTGCCAGAAGCTGGGAATGGGTGACAGGGGGATGGATCACTTGATGATTCTCTGTTCTGTTCATTCCCTCTGGGGCACCTGGCATTGGCTGCTGTTGGAAGACAGGACACTGGGTTAGATGGACCTTTGGTCTGACCCAGTCTGGCCGTTCTTATGCTCTTAATTTACAGTCTGATCTGATACCCATTTAAGTCAATGGCAAATCTCCCATTTACTCCAATGGCAGGATCAGGCCTACCACCAACCGTATGGCATTGTGCCACCTACCATCCCCTGCCCAGCCTCCTGCTCCCTCAGCAACAGATCTCCAGTTGTTTACATTTCTTTCTATTACTATGCAGCTGGGGATCCTGTTAGAAGCAGAAGGTAATGCACACTCAGCTCACTGGCCTGTGCATAGCAGAAAGTGACTTAGGTCAGCATCCTTATCAGCAGCAGAACCCTAATGACTGTACTAAAGCATAATACTCCAGGCTCAGCTGGTACCTTAGGGGAATGATTCCCTTAGACAGAAGCTGTTATTGTCCAGATTTGTGGGGAGGGAGGTTGAAATCTTACAAACACAATTCTAGCCTCAAAGGGAATTTCATTCTCTGAAGCGTCCCTAGACAAAGACACATTTCTCTGTGTGTGTTTGTGGCTGGAGCCGGCTGCAGAAAGGGTCTTTCTTACCTCTGGAATTAATGGAGCAGCTGCTGCTGCTTTTGGATAATGAATGAATCGTGGATCGAAAGGAGGACCCTCATGGCTGTGCGGGAGCAGGAGGGTAGAAGTTAACCTGTTTTCTCTACGGACTGAGGAGTTGGTGGGAGGGTGGCAGGAGGGTGGTCAGGTCCCATTTCATAAATGCTGGCAGCTGACTTTTAAAGTAGGAAACACACAAACAATATTTTTGCACTTCTAGAGCACTTCTCATTGCAAGAATCACAGCCCCCGGGCACACCCATGTGCAAAGAGGTGAAGTGTCTTGGGCCTAACCCTGTACCAGCTCCCGGAGCTCATGCAGAGACCTATTGACTCCAGTCCAGGATCAGGGCTTTGCACAAGATCCCACCTTTCCCACTGCTGCTCCCCCTGGGTCTGCTCCCACAGTGGGAATGCTAGTCCAGGAGAGGTGTGATGGTCTCACAGCAGTGGTGTGGTGTAGTGCAGAGGGCACGAGACAGGGACTCAAGTGATTGGGGTTTCTATTTCTGGTTCTGTCCCCAGTGACTGTGAGACCATGGGCCAATCACTGTAATTCTCTCTGCCTCAGTTTCCCCTCCCAGACTTTGTCCGTGTAGCTTGTAAGCTCTGCAGAGCAGGGACTAACTCTCATTCTCTGTACACACAGTACCCTGCACAATAGGGTCAGAGTCTTGGCTGGGGCCTCTGAGTGCCATTTGTTACCCAGTTAATAAAGAATGGCACAGGCTGGGCTCCAGGCAGAGGCGAAGGTTTTAAGCGCGGCGGCGTCCGACCCTGCTCACAGCAGGTCTGCGTGACCCGGAGCTTAAAATGCAGGCAGTAACCAGCACCCTCTTGCCCCCGTTCTCCTGCCAGGGTGACTGATCTGAACAGCCAACTGTTGAAGAGACCAGCTTGGGAACGTGCCACAGGCTGAAATTGGTTTGCAGGAGCTTCTTGGCAAATCTCTGGGAACAACAGAAACGGTTGCAGGAATCGGGATCAGTCTGTGAGTGATTCACCTACCTATATATATGCATTTTAAAGGACTAAATTCATTGGATAATTTCTTAGCAACCCGTTCTTAACCATTGCCCAGAGCACTCAGACAGCAATCACCGAGACGAGCAGAGGAGAGGAAATTGTGTTACTTTTTGGCCCCAAATGCTCAAATTGCTCCTTATTAGCATCCCATTTTGAGACAGCAGGACGCTGCCTGGCTCCCATTGAGGTCAACAGCAAATCTCCCTGGGTGCACAATCAAGCCCTACTATGTTACAGTAATCAGTGATTTCAAGAAGCCATCTGACCGTATGTAGCTCGTTATGACAATGGAATCAGTGACTTTAACAAGCTCCTGCCCAAAGTGGATTACTGCACCCACTCATCCATAGTTCATTAGAGCTTTAGAAAGGGAATCCAAGAGAAGGCACAAAATAGGATCTCCTAATCTCTCCTAAGCAGAAGCAGCCCTGTTATAAGGGAAAAAACTTTTTAAAATACCTGGGAAGTGAATAAATCTTGGTTGCACTAAAAGGTAAAGAAAGCAGACCTGTTAAAGACATAGAACTGCTAAATGGATGCATTTTCCATGTGCTACAGCGACCCAGACTTCACAGAAGAGCAGCATTCTCTTAGATGAAGTGGTAAAGGAACACAGGTTTTTCCCTTCATGTTTCTAACAGAATTCTCGGGATTTCTGGGAAAAAAATAAAATAAACAGTCTCGGAGAATGACTCAGATGGACCTGCTGTGACAAGAGGGATTGTAGAGGGTCAAACCACAGATTTCAAGGGTATCTCCAGTCTTTCTTGGCTAGATCTACAGACTCAGGTGGCTTCTCAGTGTTGGGAGTCTAACATTTCACCTGTCTGAATTCTGGGTTTGAAAGCTCATTTATTTATGCAAAGGTACATTGTATCTGAATATCAAGAAAACATTAATGAGTCAGTCCTCACAACATTCCTGTGAGGTTGGGAAGGATTAATATTCCATTGTAGAGATGGGGAAACTGAGATACACAGGGCCTGATCCAAAGGCCATTAACGTCAGTGGAAGTCTTTTCATAGACTTCAATCTGATTTGGATCAGGTGCTAAGTGACATGTCTAAGGTCACATGGGAAGTCTGTGTCAAAGCCAGGGATGCAATCCACATCTTTTCTGAAACCCGGCTCAGGATCTTAATCATGAGACCATCCTTCTTTTCATGGACTGTTGCTGCCTCATTTTCCAACCACTGTATGTACAAATGCACCCAAAATTTTCTTGATTGTGTGGCCAAAAGGAAAGTTTGGATAATCACTCATGCAAACAGTAGGTTCGATAGACTCATAACCTGCCATTTGCATGAGCAATCACCCCTCCTGTGTATGCAGGAGCAGTAACTGCACATGCAAATGAGAGCACTGATGTCATTTTCAATTTTAAAAGCCCCATTTACAGAATCGAGCCTCTCTTCAAATAACTGTGGGTCACTCGTGGTTGGTTAAAGACTTATTTATTGGATTGCTTCTTTTAATTATCAAGAGGAGCTAAGCTTCTGCAGAGAAGGCTCATCCGTGATCCCTGCATCCACCAGAAGAGACACACTGAATTTTAAAATGCAACCTTAAATAATTTAATCTCTGTGGACCATGGTGCTTAGTTGCGCACAGACATATCTCTATAACCCCCTCAAGTGCGCCCTGTAGATAAATCCCTTCAGAGCTTGCTCTCCCATTTCAAAGTCTATCTATCTGCTCCCAGATGGCTGGAGCTGGGTTTTCTGCTAGGGTGGGGTTTGGGCTCTGGAAATCCCGAGTTCTAATCACACCTCTGCTACTGACTCACTGTACAGCCTTGAGCAAATCCCTTCACATCTCTCTCTGTTTCACTTTCCCCATCTGTACAATGGAGACAATGATATTTACTTCTCTGCCTGGGAAGTACCCAGGAAGGAGCTTTACAAGGACTAATTATACAGTGCTTTGAGTGTGGGAAGGGCTATATTTTTCTAAGCAATCTTAATACTGAGCAAGCTGAAGTAGCCTTTCTCATTCGTGAGCTGAGTGCCTGGACTCTGCAGCTCTATCACAACTCCTGCCAGCCTCAGATTGGAATGAAACTCAAGCCTAGGTCCTCTTCACAGCCGTGACTCCGACTGGGCCATCAGGCTGCCTCGCTTTAAAGCAAGTTGAAATGGATTCTTCCCCAGCCCCTGAGCTTGGGAACCTCTCGGTGCATCTAACGGCAGAGCGACCATGTGTGAGCTGCTGGGAGGCTGCCCACGCTGACTTGTGGAGTGCAGAAAAGAGCCTGTTAGGGAAGTGGGCAATAGCCGCAGAGATACAAACATTGCCAGAGAGGCAAGAGGAGTGACATGACAAAAGAATTCACCAGGAAGTATAAATCACTCAGGCCCTGATCCAGCTAAGCACATACTTAACTTCAAGCACGGGAGTCATCCTGCTGAAGCCCATACCAATGGGATTACGCCTGTGCTTAAGTGCTTTGGTGGATCAAGGCCTTAAAGCTTTTTCAGTCCCCTGAACAGCTGGAGACTGACCATCCCACTCAGTCCTTGGCTCCTTCCACAGGCAATCGGATTATCTAAAGGGGAAGGAAACCTACCCCTAAATTGGTCCTAAAGTGCAGCTTCAATAAACCCTCATTCTTCAGCTTGTCCTTGGGACAGTTTGATGCTCCGTGGTGTGGTATAAAAAAAATGTCCAGTTCTGGACGGGGCTTGATGAGACGCCTCTGAATGCAACAGCTCCACTCTGGGAGCCAAAGCCACACGGCTTCCTGGTGAGTCAGGATCCTTCTGAACCATCCCACCTCCCAAGGAAGAGCAAACTCCCCAGTCAGCTTCCTGCACCTTGTGTCAGGTAAGAGATGAAAAGACTCAGCTCACCTGTGAGTCAGCAGCTCTCCCCGCCTTCAGAGGTATCAGCCCGATCATCGAATTGTTCACTAGGTGTCCAAGAGGCTGCTTTAAATCTTTGCTTTTAACATTCCCGCGGCTGGAAAGCGTAAATAGGTCGACTTCCAGGAACAGGTACAGTCTGAAAGCCAGACCATAAACAGCCAGCCCGTCACCTGGGAAGGTGCGACGTAAAGTAAGCACCCTGGAGAGAGAGAGAGAGAAGAAGAGGACCAGTGAGTAAAGCTGTGTGTGTCTCTGCACGGGACTGCATTAAAGAAACCGAGGCTGGTGGTGAGCAGTTGTCCCTCTGCTTTCTTTTTCCAGCTAGAAAAGGGCAGGAACTTCAAAAGATCTGACCCAGTGTCCACGGACGTCAATGGGCTTTGGATCAGGCCCCTAACGTCAGATTTTTATAGGTATTTGGGTGCCTAATTCCCATTGAAATCACGGCGAGTTAGGTGCACATGTACCTTTACAAATCTGTACCTATGCTAGCCAATCACAGTGTTCACAAGGGAGACAAGTTGGCAACTCCTGCATATGGTGGTGGGGGTGGCTTTGGCGATGTGGTCACATGTCCTCTGAGCACTATCCAGACAACATAGGAACTGCTGGTCTGGATCATTCCTCTGGTCCATCTAGCTCAGTATCTTGCCTCTGTCAGTGGCCTGTTCAGATGCTTCAGAGGACGTTTCTTTGTAACTCTAGGGAGCTGGAAGCTGGGAGATTTAGAGCCTTTATAAATCTCATCTAATGCAACAGCAGGTGTTTTTAAGAGTCGTTTGCTTTAAACAGCTGCAAACCCAGGAGACTCTGTCACCCCAGCTCAGAAGGGCCAGATCGGCTACCTGTAGGAGTAGTATGCAGAAAAAACACCCCCCAACAATAATATGAATAGCCAGCTCAGAAAACATTGGAACAGTGTCCCTCCAGGCACTTATAATGGACAGCTGTCTCTTTTCAGGGCAGTAATGTAGGGGCAAACATTGTCATCCTGCGGCTCCCCCAGAGTGAAGACATACAGTGATGTCAGCGGGACTGCTCAGATTAGGGTTTGGCTCCCTGCCAGGAATCATCTCTCTTTACATCAATCTTATAGCACTAAGAAAAATCCAACCCGGGGTCAGTTTCCAAGTTAGGGACCCCAGCTCTGCACGGAACGCAACATTCAGGCATCCAGGGAGCCATGCTGGGCCCTTGTGACCATTTGAATGGCCTGTTTGGGGCACCATCAGTTTGCAGGGCAGTTTACGGATTACTCCTGTGCTTGGGTATGTTACAATGCAGCTGACATATGTGCTGTCCAGGATAATGCCTGCTGGACATCTGTCTGCTGCTTATCACTCACATCCTGCATCAGCATGTGTTACCTGTGATATACTGCTGAGGAAAGCTCTCGGTGAACACAGTCTATTGGTGAGCACACAACCTGGAGACTGACAATTACCCTTTGAGATGGTCCTATAGAATAAATGCTTTTCATCCTGATATTTCCAAGCAGGCATTGGTACCTCTGGAAAAACACAGGCTTGTGCAGACTCCAGGCTAAGAGAAATGTTTGACAGAGGAGCATACATATTCCAAACATTGTTTGATTCATGTTTTAAAGTCTAACTTGCAAACATACTTCCGCAGCTCAAACATCAATCACTGGAAATATGTTCTTATAAACAAAGCAATACAGACTGTCTCTTCCACCGATACCATGTGCAGGTCATTGGGTAGCACCCCAGGAAAGCAGCTTTCAGGCACCAGATTGGAATAAAAGTCTTACCAAAAAAATAAGAAAGCCAGGTAGTTTGAAAAAGGGGGCTGGAAACAGAGCAAGGGTGACGTGTTAGCACCCAGAAAGATTAGCATCTCGCCTTCCCAGAGAAAGAGAATCTGCCACCTAAAACAGGAGTGACAAAGAGTCCTGTGGCACCTTAAAGACTAACTAAAGTATTAGAGCATAAGCTTTCGTGGGCTAATACCCACTTCGTCGGATGCATTAGCCCACGAAAGCTTATGTTCTAATACTTTGGTTAGTCTTTAAGGTGCCACAGGACTCTTTGTCACTTCTGCAGTTCCAGACTACACGGCTACCCCTCTGATACCTAAAACAGGATGCATTAACATTACACTGCTACCTTCACTGAGTTGACCTGAGGCTGCCGCACGCGTAGGTCTAAGGGGCAACTGTAATCTACAGAATGAGGCAGTGACCAGCATTACCAGAACCTGCTGATCTGTTAGCGAATCACCTACCAAAAACACAGAGTCCAAGGGTGTCTCCCAGAGCCTGGTCTCTGCAGTTCACTTACTGACGTGACAAGTTCTGGGCAACATTTTTCTTAGCATGGAGGACTTTCAAATGTCACTGGCTGTGATTCCTGACCCTCACCTGATTCGAGGATGGAGAAGAAGCAGGAAGTGGCTTTACCTTCCAGCTGTAGTGATTATTAACTACAAGATCTGTAACAAATAAGGTCTTGAATGGTTTGATTCTTGCATTTCTGCTACAGGCACATCCAGGCTTGCCTGAGTCCCTCCTGAAACTGCAGATCTTCTCAGTGTGGGAGGGCCTAATGCCTGAGGGCACCTCTAAGGCCCATTAAACACTTGGCCCCTCTGCTCAGAGTGTTCACAAGGGTGGCAAGTTGGCAACTACCACGCCTGGTGGTGGGAAAGGCTTTTGTGATGTGGTCACGTCTTCCAGGCACTGTACAGACAACGGCAAATCATTTCACAAAGAGCAATGAGACAGCAACATTCCCATATACTCCTGATGTGGGCGGCAGCCAAACCCGTGTCCTCGTGATCACAGGGTCCATTAAGAGCCCCCTAAACCAGTCATATCACTATGAAGACATCATACAAGGCCAGCACCACCTCCAATGTGTGATATCAGCTTAAACTCTCGTTGCTAAAACCTCTCACCCAAGTGACCGTGAGGACAATGATGGAAAAAGGGGTGAACGAGTCGAGGGTTCCAGAATTTCGGTCACCGTCACCAGTATGGACCACCTGTGCGCAGCGTTTACAGCCCAGGTCAGGGATGACGACCTATCCTAAATGCAGCCAGTGACCTCGATAAGGCAGATGGCCATCCTCAAGAATTTAAAATCATGGCAATCATTTCTGGGGCCAAGCAACAATATCCCTTCCCCTTACTGCCAATCCTTGCGCCGGGACATTGCTGTCTGCACTGGACTCTATGGAAAGCATGTAAACCAGGCAAAGCCAAGCAAACCCTCCGCAGTACAGTCATGGCCATGCAAAAGCCAGTGTCTACTAACCACCACCATGCAGTGGTTTCTGACGTATCAGTTATCACTGTGCTCCAATTGGGTGTTACCTTGGATACCACTGGGTGAAAACTGTTTTCTCTGCAGCTTCCTTCCCCAGAATGCAGTGGGGTCTTTGAAGGAGAGGTTCTGCCTCTTCTCTAGCACATCGACCCTAGATTTCTAGGGTCAGACCTCGCGCCTTCCTGAAACTTAGTAGGAGCATCTAAGAGCAAGTGCGGCGCATTGGATGAAGACAGTGGAGCTACACCAAGTTGCATGCATCCAAAAGGGATCACAATGCTGCAAAGTCAGTGAGGTTACCCTGATAGCACTGGAATGGGTGACCTAGGAAGGTGGTAGAATCTCCTTCCTTAAAGGTTTTTAAGGTCAGGCTTGACAAAGCCCTGGCTGGGATGATTTAGTTGGGGATTGGTCCTGCTTTGAGCAGGGGGTTGGACTAGATGAACCTCCTGAGGTCCCTTCCAACCCTGAGATTCTATGATGATTCTGTTATTTACACCAACTGAGGATCTGACCCGGGGGTGAGGCAGCACAAAGTGAAATTTCCACCAGTGTAACAACTTTGGTTCGGGGTTTCACCAAGAAGGGAGCTACAGAAAGCTCCCCTCAAAAAACACATAGGGCCAGTTCCTCCACAGCTATGAGGCTCCACCGGTCCATATAGCCAATAACAGCCAACAAGGCTGTAGCCTTTTGTTAGTGCATTTTTAAATAAATAAATAAAAAAGCTGAAGTCTGGAAATAAGCTGTGTGAGAAAAAAGGAACTTGCAGATGACCAGTCTGCCCCAGACGTCTGCCTTTGACCCATCTCCTTTATGTTAGTTACATGGAAATCGAAGGACTCCTCAGTCTGTGCCCTGCAATCCCTTGATTTACAAACACAATCCACTTGTGTATATGGACCTTGTAGTCTATGGTCCTGGAAGAGACAAGATACTTCTGCAGTGAATAAGTCCTAGCTCACTAAGAAGACACAGAGACACAAGGTGATGGAGGCTACATCCCTGCATATCAGAAAATGCTAGTCAGTTCCCCTAGCTAACAGGGAATCCCAGAGGAGCCCTCTGCACTTATCTGGACATTGGGCCTGACCCTGCCACTGTTAATCCTTGGAGTAATACTTACTCACTGGAGTAATTCCATTGCAGATTTACAGCAGCTTTTGGTGCTGGGAACATCATTCAGCCTTCCTGGCTCATTTGATCTTGGGCCAGCGAACAAGGATGCCAGCTGGTGCCAGATGTGATAGTAACTTTGCAATGTGGGTCTCTTCCCACTGGGAACTGAACACAGCCTGCTCTTTGCTTGCACACGGGCACTGAAAAAGCAATCGGAGAGTAACATTTACATTCATTACTGGCCTGACACAAAGTCAGATGAGTGACCCTCTGGTGACAGGTTTCATATGCTGAGTCAACGAGTCTGCTTCAGTGGGCACCCCTCACCAAAGACTAGATACTCCTGTGCTGTGGTCAGACAAATCCCCCAGAAAAATATCACAGCTAAACATATGCAGATCTGGGTTTTGTGCTCACTTGAAAAAGTTTCTTTTAGACTCAGGCAAACTTCCTGAGTATACGTCACATTTCAATATCACACCGTTTCATCGATCTACGTTTTTCAGAGCTGGGCAATTTCAAAGCTGGGCTAAATTTTGGTTTAAAATATTCCAAAGCCCCCTAATAGGTCAGGTTTTTGTTTTGCAAACCTAAATTCCAAATTCGAGTGTGTGTGTGTGTGTATGTAGGGGGAGGGAATTGGACCCAGGCTCCATGATATCCAAACCCCAAAAGTTCGAGGAGGTTTGAATTAGTAAATTCTGGTTTTGCTGTGTCTGTGTCTCATCCCGTCCTTTCATTTCCCAGCATAGCTGAACACCACATCCATTCATATGCAAAGAGCAGTTATCAGTCTGAATCTGCCCCCTGACTCATCCTGAAATTGACTACAATGACTTACATGCTGCATTGGGATATCACTGAGTCAATCAACTGAGGGGAGGAGGAGGAGGATGATTAGCCAGGAGACAGTTCCTATCTGCACACAAATACCTTAGGGATTAGGACTGCTGGGGATGGAAAACCCAAAAACTTACAGGAGTTTGGGGCAAAAAATATGGTACGGGTGTCGGGGGAGAGGGGTTAATTCCTATTTACCGGACTGTGAGAAAAGTATCATAGAATCTAACCGCTATGGGGCAGTGCTGGCGATTTGGGTCATTGGGGAGAAAACAAAGGTATTGGCAAAAAACTGAAGGTCTTGTTGTTGTAGAGCTATTTAAGGGCCTAAATTATCAGCATGGGAAGATCTGGTGCTTTGGTGCAAATGCCAGATTCTTTTGCTACGGTCATTTTTCCAGACTATTTTCTCCCAAGAGTTATTCAGCACGGTCCAGTTAACAGGACACAGAACTGGGACTCAGGAAACCAGTGATGCTCTATGGCCTCGGACAAGTGACTTCAGGCCTCTGTGCTTTTCCTTCCCCTCCAGCCCTGTAGCTGTTTAGTTTGTTGACTCTTCAGGGCAGGGACAGTCTCTTGCTAGGTGTATGTACCGTGCCCAGTACAACAGGGCCCTGATCTCAGCTGGAGCCTAGATGTTCCTGTAGTGCACATAAAGAACAAATGAAGAATCTGCCTGTATCCCATACGGCAGCTCAAGCAAGTGGAATAGCAGGAAGTTACACAATCCACTCACTGATACCCCCATCTTCCCCCCCGGGTTCTTCTCTATCCAGATTCATGATGATCATGCGTTTAGAATATGTGGCGTTTCTTTGCAGAATGGGATGCCTGGACCACAGAGACTGTGCCCATGAAGATATCCTGAACACCACCTAGACTTGGAGAAGAAATGACATGCCATCATCACCGGTAGCAGCAGCAGGAACAGCATATACAGATCTTAACAAACCAACAGACTACTATGTGCTGTGTGGTGGAGCTCAACAGATAACACACAATTTTGCCATAGTACTGAACGATCACACATTACGCCTCGTGGCAGGATTTCGGTTCATGACTGAAATGCAGTACAAGACAGCTGCAGCATTAACACTGGGGCCAAAGAGCCAAAGCTCTCTTCTTGTATTTCTCGAAGCGCCTATTCAGGTACAAGCTATGATGCTAGTCTGAAAGGCCTGGAGAATGTTTCTTCTCTCAGAAAAGCAAGGTTGTGACATCATCCGAGGCTATGGGAGAGTTACCACTGAGCAGCAAACCACATCCAGGTTGACAAAGGTGTAGAGAAACGGCTCCTAGGAAGATATGACACAAACACACACTCACATCCATATTGATGTGGCCCAAACTACTAATTTTCCCAGGAACTTTTCTCTGGAATAAAAGCCCTGAGTTCTAACAGATTCCTTTTGGTTGTACATAGTAGGGTGAGCCACGGGGTGGAGTGGCCTCTCTTACTGTGTTTGGAGAGAGTACATTACTCAACCGAGATGCCTTTGTCTATGGAAGATCTACAGTTCAAGGAGGCTCCAAAACAGAATCCAGGTCAATTGCTTTATTACAGTAACAAGCAGAAACGAAAATCTTCTGCTGCCATCTGGGAGAGCTCAGGAAGTTGCCTGTGTCTGCAGCCATGGGAGCCTTGCAAGATGAAAGCATTCTCCGGGGATTTCCCCACTGGAATTTCACTGGGCCGGGATGCGTTGCCTGACTTTGCTGGGGGGAACATGGTGGTGGGCACTGACATGTTAGAAGAAAGGCCAAAGGGGGGCACCATTAACACTTCTGGCAGGGGTCAAGAAAGGCACTTACCTGCACAGGACCGTCCTACATTCCAGGTCTCCTCCTCGAGCCTCATCTCCCCCAGACACTGGCCATCATTTCACGGTGGTATGATCCAGTGGCCATTGAAGTCAATAGGAGCCTTTCCATTGACATCAGCTGGAACTGGCCCAGAGCCAACATTGTTACCCCTGGGACCTCTTCTGTGGTGGCCAGGTGTAACCTACCCCGCCTTGAAATGCGCTTCACAGCCTCCCCTCCCACTTGTACACAGCACCACAAACCTGCTGCTCTTGCAAAGGAATTTGTAACTGAAGGACTGTTATTTATTGTTTGCATTGCGGTAGCGCACGGAAATCTCAGTCTAGGGGCAGCATCCCACTGGACTGGGCCCAAACACAAAGCTCTAGTCTCGTGTTTATTACCTCCCTGCTGTGCCAGTCTATCCTTTCCTCGCACTTTGTTCCACAAACCCTCCTGGACTTTCATTTATTGAGGTTTCAGGAGGCAGGCCAATGCCCCAGGAAGAAAATGAGTCTTTGCCCTGAGATAAAGGGGGGTTGGATCAACTCCTTTGGAAATGACTTTCTTTGTAAAGTTTAATATATTTTAAATTGGCTACAACTATCCCATGGAGTGTCCAGTGTGCTGGAGGGCGGGTGCTTTGCCAATATCGGATTAATTATTAATCTGTAACGAGCCTGTGTGTGTGAGAGAGAAATGGCTTCCCCAAGCCCCCTTGCGCTCAATAATAGCATCCATATGAAGGAAAACAAGGGAACTGGACCCACAAAGGCCTTTATCTGGCATAATCAGAGAAACATCAGCTGCAAAGCGTGAGGAGAATGTGCTTTCCACAGGAGACGCGGCCTGTCTAGGGTTTCGGATCTGGTTAATGACACTGTAAATTAAACCTGTCATCTTTAGAAATGATTTTTCTTTCAGTTTGGGCTTAAGAAAACAACAACAACCTTCCACAAATGAGATTCCACAGGAGCCAGCCCCCCTTCTTCCCAGCAAAGGGAAAAGACCGTCGTGACGGGGTCACAGTGGGCTCCACCATTCCCTCTGAAGAGGACACCCAGGGAGACCAGGACCAGCCCCAGGAATGAGCGACTGAACCCCGCGGTAAGAAGCAGCCCTTCTCAATGGGACTGTCTTTCCTACACGGAGCGGATAAAGTTGAGACAGCCTCCTTCAGCAATTTCCCCTCCAGAATAATCCTAGCGAGGAACGTTTCCATCCCAGGAGGATCCCAGAGCACTTCACAAAATAACTTACCGACTCATCCACCCCTGTTATTTATACATATGAAGGTAGAGCCTAGAGGCCCAAGCTGAGATCAGGGCCCCATTGTGCGGGGCGGTGGCGAGCAGCTGGGCACTGGACATTCAGACACATAGTACGAGACAGTTCCTCCCTCCATAGTTTACAATCTAAAGCCCCGATACTGCAAACGTGACTTCCCTGGGGCTACTCATAAAGTTAAGCACATGCATAGATCTTTGGGGGGCCAGGGCCTAAGGACACAAGACAGACGAAGGAGGTGGGGGCAGAAAAGGGAAGTGTCCTTATTTCCTTTTTACAGGTGAGAATCTGAGACCCAGGTGGATTAAGGGACTCACCCAAGGTTGCACAGGAAGTCTGTGGCTGAGGCAGGGACTGAAATCTGAGTCCAAAGCCTGTGCCTTACCCACAAGGCCATGCTTCCACCCATTCCCTATGGTTGTCCGGTGTTGCTGTGTACTGTTAAACAGATGCCATATTTCACCCCAGTGGTGAGTGATATGATGCCAATACATGTGTGAATATGCACAGATCAGTGTTTAAATGGGAGACTCTATGCACATACATATTTGGTTCTTTTCACTCAGCACTGAAATGCGGCCACCTCTGGAGAAAAATATGTCATCTCTTAACAGCACACAGCAACAGGCCAGGAATTACGAACTCTGTAGCAAACCGAAACGACAGGTGGGAATCAGAAAGTAATTACCAGACCAGGAATGTGGCCAGGATACCAGAGTGAAGAGTCCAACTCTTGTAAATAAGTGCAGAGAAATTATTAAGGGACACAGCCGGTCATGACCATCATTCTAAAGGCTCGTCCAAAAGACAGCACTTCCTCCAGTGGTGTGAGTGTCCTCTGACACCGCCCTGGGGCATTGTCTCAATATTGACTCAGAGGGAAAAACATCACCTAGTAAAATCTCCAGTACCCACTCCCTTCACAACCAACATTTTCTTGGAGATCCTTCTGCCAAGTCGTGACCAGTTTCAATCCTGGTTAGTCTCGTTATCTGGGACATTTGGAAGAATTTTGTTCCTGTGAAAAAGTTTGATGAAAATGAAAAAGTTTCAATTTTCATCAATGGTTTTCTTCAGAAGTTTTCAGGTTTTTGTTGAAAAAAATACAAAAATCTAAAGCACAGAATCATAGAAAATTAGGGATGGAAGAGAGCTTAGGAGGTCATCTAGTCCAATCCCCTGTTGAAAGCAGGATCAACACCAACTAAATCAAATAAATATTTTAGTCAAATTCCCCCACAGAAATGCCTTCTTTGATGAAAAAAAATTAAGCATTTTGTGTAAGCCTGGTGGAAAAATATCCATCAACACTTTTTTTGATGGAAAATTTTTTCATAGAAAGTGTCTATCAAAATATTTGATATTTTCTTAGAAAAAACAGGGTTGTTTTTTTTCAAGTTCAAGACAAAACATTTTTGGGTTTCTTTCTTTCTTTCCTGATGATGAAAAACCAAAATTTTCCCCAGGAACATTTTTATTCATTTGGCTCTAATTTTAAACAAAAGATTTCAACTAAATTCTACTGTTTAAATGATGAGCACTGCTGAGCTCATAGCTCAAAAATTAACATACTAAAAAAGTAAAGTCTTTCTCCTCTGAAGACTGCAATCTACTCCCACAAACTTAGAGCATTGATTGCTCTGATGAATCAAGAGTGGAAATGACCAACTCCGAAGCGATATTTGGCCCAGGATCTTAGAGGATAGGAAGATGGTGGGGAAATGCATTCTCAGGGGTGCTGAGATTAGAATTGGGAGACTCAAACTCAATACCTGGAGAGGATCCCTCAACAAAACTGAAAAAGAATCCATTGACGCTAACTAAAATATCAGCCGAGGGCTTCCCAACAAAATTGCAGGGCAGGACATATGCCAGCAATCACCATCTTGTCCCTGTTTAACATAAAGGTCCAGGCCTGTAAAGGAGCCTCAAGATTTGTGTCCACAAATCTGGACACAGTGTTTCTCATGCAGGAAAAAAAAAATTCTGCTCTTGGACATGCACACTGATCTGCCTGCACAACGGCTGTTTGCTCACACAAGTTGGGGGCTTTACACACACGTGGTGTTCCACACATGAAACAATATTTGGCCACAGATATCCACATTACAGCCCTGGATAGAGAAAGAAACACACCACCTCAGTCCTCTCCTGAAACCTTGCAAACAGAGGTTTGACAACCTTCTCCTCTGCGCCAGGCAGCTTTTTACTCATTTTCCAGGGTTGTGGAAGACCTAATGACAATTCCAGACCCAAAAGGAATTATGATTGACTTCACCAAATGACTGGCAGAGTTATTTGCTCTACCACAATCATGGCTAAGGAAACCAGGGCGAGGAAACTAGGCTGTCTGCAAAAATCCCTGTTACTTACCCGGGGCTTTGTGGGCTGCCTTGTTACTCTGGCGATTGTTTTCCAGAAGTTGTGATGCTCTATAATGATGCATTATGGAGCATCGGCTGCAAACCTGGAACTGACTAGTGGACTTTGCAGGAACTCTAGGGATTAAGTTACAAGGTTAATCTAATATGTCTGTGCTGAACGACCTTCCTAGCCTGGCTAGTGGAAAAATGAGCACATATTTCCCTTGTCTTTGTTCCCTTTGCAGTCTCCTTAAAAGGGAACCAAGGGACATTCTGGCTTTTAAGATTCAGTCAAGATGACTTTTTTTTTTAACCAAACCAACTAAGTTTGGGGTACTTTGCTGCTGGTGCTGACAGACAAAACGAAGCAGAGAAGGGTGACGCAGATAACAGCGCCATGTAAGCCACCTTCTTGTGATGTCCATTCGGACTGTATTGTCATGTCTGTAATGCTTTTCAGATTGTGTATTTCAAAAACGCATTCCAGAGCAATGTCTGACATGCCGGCCTTGGAACAATCGTTATGTTCAGGCAACGGAGAGCACTGTTTTTAAGTGGCTGGCTCAGCTCCTCCAGTCTTCCAGCTCCTGCTGGCTTCTAACTCTTTTTAACAGAGTTTTATATGGGCCTGATTTAGAAAACCAGGTGTGAGGATGCAGGGTTATTGCTATGGAGTAAAGCTGGTCATGGGGTTTTTTATCTGAAACTTTTTTTTAATGAAAAAGTGGCCTTTTTATTTCTTCCCCCCGCCCCAAAAAATAAAACCAAACTCAAACCAACCTGCAAAATCTTCCAGTTTTTGAGGGGGAAAAATACCAGAATCTTTTTTTCAATTTTTGAAACTAAAAATGAATTATTTCAGTTTTGAGTTTCCCCCCGCTTCTATCCTTTTTACAGGTGAAAAATCGGGGGAGGGGAGAGCAGAGAAGAAGGGAAAAGGAAGAGAACAGAGAGGACAGAGAAGGACTCCAACCCACATGTTTCATTTTCACTTTTGGGGAGGGCAGGGGGAAGTTTTGATTAAAAAAAATTGAGATAAATATATTTTGAATTTTGGCTTGAAACCTACATCCTGGCTTTTGGCCAGCTCTGTTGTAGCAGCATTTTCAGGACAGAAACGTAATAACATTGCAAGGCTAAAACGGAGACGTGGCCAGCACTAACATCTATTCATCTGCCTGGCACATCTCACCAAAACGGTACAAATTATGACAAATCAAGTGAGTGTTAACTGGTGTGGGCTCCCTCTACATACTCCACACCACCTCCTCCCGGGATGCTCTCAGAGCAGAGGAGTCAGGGCAGCTGAGCTCTGCTGTCAACACAACGCTGAGTGAGGCAGAGAGGGACAAGGGGCCCTTGGGCACCACGAAGAAAGGTCTCTCTGGGGGAGGAACAAGGCTCTTAGTCCCCTCCAGGAGCTCCCCAGTGCCTGCAGAGAGGAGCACACAGCCCTGGGTCTTTATATGCTAGAAAAGAAATTCCCTGGGATGGGCGTTACAGCTGACCAGGTTGTCAATCTCAGTTTCAAAAAGCTGCTACATGCAAATGTATTGCCCAGCCCCACATTCCTGAAAGCAGAACTCCAGTGAACACCAGTCACACATTCCAGTGACCTCGGCTAACTGTGTCCCCTCACTTTCCTTCTCTCTCAGACGAAACCCACCCCACTAAGAATAAATGTCAATTGTAATTAAAAAGCGGAGACCACGATAAATCCAAAACGGGGGTTGACAGCCCAACTGGCGATTTGTGTCAAACATGCTCTGCACATAAACCACTGGACAAAAGAAGATTTTCTTGTGAAGAAAGTGGGACAAACTACACCGAGCAGGAGTGAAATCCACTTGCCTGCACGTAACTCACAGACCAAAGGACCAAGAGCCCAGTTAACACTGAGGAGATGCCAACAAAAAACTCGGCATCCAAACTGAGAGCTCCTTAGTGGGCCACCTTGTGGTGAGCAGGAGGTGCCAGCCCAGGGTGGAACCTGGGCACCAGGTGGACACTGAAAGCAAAAAGGAGGAGATGAAGATGCAGTCTGCATGATAAACCTGAACATTATTCCTAGTGGTGATTGCGCATGTATCTGTACCGAACTGTCCCGATGACAAGGAAAGGACACAGCACATCAGAGCAACGGTCATTTATTATTAGTATTATAGTCTACTATTTTTGTCTCCAACCACGGCCAGAACAAGATGCTTCCAAGAAAGGTGCAAGAAACTGCCCCACAGACAATTATGCAATAGCCTTCTCCTGCAGTCAGTTTCTTCCCCCTCCCCATCCACTGGCAGCTGACTTATGCCCCTTATAAATGTGCTTCAGGTGAGGAAGTCACGTTTGGTTATTGTCACTGATTATTGTCATCGCTGCGTACTGCTTGGTATTATTTTCCCGACTGCTTCCTTGAATGGAGGAAGAATCAGCTTCATATGATCATCCAAACCCTGAACAAAGAGCCCGAGTCTGGTCTCCGTTACACCTGAGTGTGTTGGGAACAAAGTCAACACCTTGTGTAACCAGAATCCAAATGTAGCCCAGTGGCTTAAAGGCTGCAGTTACTTAGGACGCTGGGTAATTTTTTTCACTGAAGTCAAGGAGAGTTTTGTCATCAGCATCAAGAGTATGCCCAGGACTGCTAAGGTCCTTGCATACAAACAAAACAAATTCCCTTTGTACCAATAAACGAGTCCTTCCGTTGACTTCAATGACCATCGGATCAAGCCCAATGTTCCCTCTAATTTTTGACAGGCCCTGTATGCAAAAAATTTCTTCTGTGCAAATTTTTGTGAGGATGGTGTTTCACCCTATGCGCAGGGCTTAGGATCTGTGTGCACATGTGCACAGCTTAGAGGGAACAGTGATCAAGCCCCACATGAGCGACGCTGTTTGAAATGAGACCCAGAGCACCCAAGCCAGGATAGAAAAATGGGCTTGGCTTTGTTTCCTATGCAGGGCAGCGAGACAGCTGTCAAATCCACTTTCCCTATTGTTTGCGTCCAATATAATTTGAAATCAACCTTAAGCCTCTTTGGGGAACGCCTGCTCTGCTCCATCAGCCCGACGACCCACTGTTGACGTGGCTGCAGCAATTTCCTGGCTTAATTTATGGCTGCCAGGCTGCATTAGCGGCAATAAATGTGGAGACTGGTTTCACCAAACCGGTGAGTTATGATTTTTCAAATAAATACATTTTCCTATAAACCAGCACTCTGTTTAGTTTGAATGTTCCCCACAGACACATCCATCTACATAAAATACACACCAGAGGAAGCTGAGTTGTGACTTTGCTCTGATGACATAAAAACTTTGTAAACACATTGTCATTTACAGTATTAGTAAAGGGGGGAGGAAAATAAACGTCAACTGCCAGGCCCATCCCTCCTGGAGCACATGGAAAATTTAATATTCTTTTTCCATAAAGCTTTGTTTGCATTTTGATTTATCAAGGCCATTAAGAGAGGGTAGTGGCTGGTTTACCATAAATAGATTGTAGTTCTTTACAGCCCAATGTTGCCCACATCCTTACACAGCTTTTTGAGAAGTGTATACAGAGGAGATGCCATAGAGAGCCATCTGACAAAACAACACAGGATCAGGGCTTAGCATCCTCATACCACCAAGAGAATGGTCCAACAAATCAGAGCTGGCCAAATCATCTGCCACCTGCTTCCAAAGGACCCTTCTCAATTGCACTGGAATTTACTCCAGAACTTCTCTCCTCTTTTTTGATGCAGCTCTGATCATTAAAGGCCTGACCCAAAGCTCATTGGAACCAATAGGAAAACTCCCATTCACTTCAATGGGCTTTGGATCAGTCCCTTTCTCCCACCAGCACTTACATCCAGGTAGTACCTCACTCTACAGGGAGTCTCACTGGTTTCACTCTTGAGCAGGTAAATCCCTATCCATCTTGGTTTCAGTGGGGCTAACTTGATGAGGAAGGTGCTAGTCAGCATTACAGCAGCAGAATGAGGTGCTTTGGTTTCTGTGGTTGTAGGACTCACTCACATTGGGCTAGTTTTTTGTTTTAATTTTTATTTGGGGTGGGAAGGGGAAGTGTGAGTAAGCCGGTGCTGAAGGACTGCGTATCAAGAGGGTGAAGCACAGGGACGTGGTGTTAAAGGAGCTGAGAGTAACAGCAGTTATGCTCATACAATGCAGCTGTGCAAAATTCTTCTCCCTAGGGAAAGTGTATTTGAGCCATTGTCATTTATTTTGCTAATTATAAATAAAGTGATTTTTTTATACCAGGCTGACAGGGAGCAATCAGGCTGGTAAAGGGTCTATGCCAGTTGTGCATGGTCACCATGTGTGTATACACTCTCTCTCTCTCTCTTATATAATACCTCAAATTTGCACAATCCTTCAGCAGACAGAGGGGTGATTTCTTCCTGGCCACAAAGAACTGACAATCTAAATAGCAATTATACTCTAAGTGCATCTGTGATATCCTTGCAGGCTAATGGGGGGACTACGGGTGGACTACAGGTGGGGTGGGAAGTTTGAGTCAGCATTGATTTACATCCTTTGTAGGTTGGTGTCTTTCCCCTGACTTCCATGGAGTCACTCCTGATTTACACCAGGCTAGGGGTGTAAAGGTCAGGAGGGTTGATCTCATTTCTTTGACCGAGCCCCTCCCAGAGGTGGGTGGCTGATGGTTCCTCACTTCACTGGCCATTTTTGAAAAGTTCAAGAAAAATGTTTCAGGTTCACCAACACATTTCATTTGGATTTTGAGCATTTGAAAATGTTTGCGAGTAAAACAAAATAAACAGCAAGGCAACTGCAAAATGAAAAAAGTCATTTTGGACCAAAAGAATCAGAACAGATTCCACTTTTTTCCAAATCTTTTAAATCCTCCCTCACCCCCCCTCCAAATCAACAATTCAGACAAATCTGCACCAATGAGTGAAAAGCTTCCCAGTCACTACGGCTGCATTTTTTGGCTGAAAAAAGCCCCAAGGTTCGGTTGAAATGTTTCACCCAGCTCCAGCCACACCTGATGTCCATCAATGGAAGGGGGAGAGAGGTCAGCGTCCAAACCGCTTCCCTGCTTCTCCTGCCTTTGACATTGACTCCCTCTGTGCCTCAGTTTCCCCACCAGTAAACAAGGGAAATAAACCATCCTTCCCAGGGGCACACGTGTTTGGGAGGGCCTGAGTGATTATTATACTTGATCTGTGGGCTATAAATACCCCTTAGCCCAGGGCAGCTGCAGGGGAGACAACTGTACAGAGCTTGCTGCTGATCAGAGAGGCGGACGCGGGATTGCTGCAGTGGAAAGCGAGCAGATCAGCATCTCTCTGGGACAAGCCGTGCCAAGGGGCTGGAGGCATGAGAGGAATGGGTGGGAACAGAGAAAGCAGCATCCGTGCCCGGCTAGAGCTCAGTGTCCCGGCCTGATCTTGCTCGCACCCCCTTCGGGTGGAAGCCGATTGACATTATTTATACCTAGGAAAACAGTCAAGGGCTTCGCCCATTCCTCATGCTGGAGGGGCCTGATTTATGGGATGTTCCAGCGAGCCATCCCTGCACAAGACAGGGGGAATATTTCACGGGGCTCCAATGTAAACAGCGCCGGAGCAGAGCCCCGTTTTATGGAGTCCCTGTCCCGACAGGGAATCTGACACGGGTTGATTTACGGCCCTATTTAGATAAGGGAGCCCGGGGCCGGGCGAGCGAATGGCGTCAAGGTCACAGGACGCAACCAGGATCATGTTCCGCGGGGCCGCAGATCAGGGGGTGCTGGAGACACCGCCCAGGACTGCGGGCTGGGCCCGGGGGAAGCACCGGCCGCCTCGGCTCCCGGCGAGCCCCAGCCCCCGTGCACCGGGGTGGGCAGGTCCCAGGAGCCGGGGGGTGCACAGGTGATGGGAGCCCAGCCAGGGGGCAGCTGGCAAGACACTCTCCTTGGGGGGTGCGAAGGGGTCTCCCCCTCCCCCCTCCCCGAGAGTGCCCACGCGGGCTGCTGCTGGCAGGGGAGAGCGTGAGCTTCTCCATCCCCCGCCCCAGCAAGGGGCTCGGATCCCTGCCCCCAACTCCAGTGAGGCCTGTAGGGGGGTGGGTGGGTGCCTGGACATGGCGTGTGGCCCCCGCTATGTTACCTGTGTGCCCACGCGACAAAGAGTCCTGTGGCACCCTATAGACTAACAATGTCGGAGCATAAGTTTTCGTGGGTGAAGACCCACTTCGTCGGATGCAGGCCACACACATAAGTGTGCACATGATCACTCTCGGGGTGTGTGTGTGTGTTTTCCCTGGTGCGCGTGTGTGCGCGCGCGTGTGTTTTCCCTGGTGTGGGTGTGTGTTTTCCCTGGTGTGGGTGTGTGTTTTTCCTGATGTGTGTGAACCTATAGATCCACAAGCACCCCCGGGCCATAGAGCGGGCACCAAGTCAGGCTGGCTTCGATCCGCGGAGTCAAGTTCTTTCCGGATAAATAACCCGGGGATCGAGACTCTCTCCAGCAACTGTGGCAACCCCCACGACGCAATAACAAACCCGCACTGCGGCGGCGGCGTGCGGGGTTTCCGAGGGGCGCTCTTGCAGAACCGCGCACCTTAGGTGTGTACACACACACACACACACACACGCTCCTTAGGTGTGTACACACACACACACACACACACACACGAGCACCTTAGGTGTGTACACACGCACACACACCTTAGGTGTGTACACACACACACACGAGCACTTTAGGTATGTACACACACACAGGAGCACCTTGGGTGTGTACACACACACGCACACACACACGAGCACCTTAGGTGTGTACACTCACACGCACACACACGAGCACCTTAGGTGTGTACACACGCACACACACACAAGCTCCTTAGGTGTGGACACACACACACAAGCTCCTTAGGTGTGGACGCGCGCGCGGCGCTAAGCGGACCGGCTTTACAGAAAGCAAGTGTAGAAGCGCGGTTCCTCCCGGAGACCGGCCCGAAGCCTGCGCTGTTCTCCCGACCTCGTGGGCCGAAGTGACGTTAAAGAAACTCAGCAAAAAAATCGACAAGTGCTAAATGTGGACGGGTCACAAACGCAGCCTGGCTGAATGTCCCGGGCCGCGCGGGATCGCGGGTGGAGGGTCACTGCGCCCGGCTCGGAACGGGTCAGCGGTGTTTCCTGTATAGACGCAGCCTCGCCTCCCAAGTCCCCCACCCTCTCCGCTCTCCCCGCCACCGCCCCGAGCCGGGCCGTAGGGAGGAACCGGGGGTAAAAAGGGGAATGGTTTTTATGGAATATTTTCTGGGGCGGGGGGGTTTTCACGCCTTTTGGACGCCCCGAATCCGGGCGCTGTGGCTCGTATAAATCAGAGCTTCCCGGGGTAAGGGGAAGGGATGGCAGCCCTATCTATTCAAGGGGTGATAGGATCAAAGGCGGAGATTTGTGTCTGATGCAAAAGGCCCGGATGAAATTTGGGGAGGGGGGTTGGGAAGCTCACACGGTCGCTTCCAGTCTCCTCCCCGCGCCAGCTGTGAATTTCGGGGCATTCCCGGGCGCGTCCAACGACCCCGGTGGCTGCCCGCCAACCAACTCCCAGTCAAGGTGGAATGTCCCAGGCATCAGATCTGAGCTGAGTGGGGGCTGCTCCGAACCGAGCCCGGGACTGTGGCACTGCAGGGGTTAATGAAATGCCCCTGGATCGCCCCTCCCCCCTTTATAAACCCTTTCGCCCCACTAGCCTACTCCCTTATCAATGAGATTCCTTCGGCACTGTTAGGGCTGGGTGGGCCCAACCTCTGATGAGACAAACGAACCTGGTATTTCCCTTCAGATTCAGGGGAAGGCCAGCGCCAAAACCCAGGAGGTTTCACTCGCCATACTTCGGGCGAGGAAAAAGATGAGCAGACCCAGGATAAAGAGCCAGTCTTGGGAAGGGCAAGGAGACTGACTCCCCTTCTTCCCCCCATAAGTAGCAGAGAGGGGGCTGAAGGGTTAGGGTCCCAGGGGCGCTGGGAATCGGCACAGGCTCTGAATAAAATCCCACGCGCGATTAAATCCCTCTCGGCCACGGCAGCAGCCGCGTGTACAGAAAAATAGCCGCACACCAGCGCTGAGCGACCCGGGTAGCTCCACGCCGAGGGGGTGGGCAAAGAAGAGCGCTCCTGCGAGCTCTCTCCCCATGCTGTGCCCGGGGGAGAGGGGCGAGCGCAAAGAGCCCCCCGTGGCCAAATGCCGCGCTGCTTTCCGGAGCCAGCTCGGTTTACTTGTCCGTGTTCTGCAAAGGGGCTAGGGCGACAGACCGAATCCCACCAAGGGGGCCGCGGGCGCAAAAGGCAAAGCCCAGCCCCGGTGACCTTTGCCGTGGGTCTGAAATCGTCGTAGCCGTTTGGCGAGGGGCGCCGGGGAAGCGAAACTCTGCCAGGCTTAGCTGCGGGGAAGGGGCTGCAGGTCGGAGAGAGGAGACCGGGTCCATGAGCCCAGAAATGGCCCTGATCCTGGAGCCGGGGCTCTGGCCATTAGAAAAGCATCGGATTGAAACCAGCGTCTTCACCTGGCGGGGAGGGCGCCAGTGGTGTTGCAGGGAAAGTCTCGCTGAGAAAGATTTCCCCTTGGAGTGGGAGCGCGGAGAGGGGGGACTAGGATACGCCGCATTTTCCAGTGAACACCGGGCTCTAATGCCGCCTAATTTAGATGGCCAAATAATCAACAACAAATGTTTCCAGCGCGCTCATTTAAGGGGGGAAGTTTGCCCCGTATAAGAACAAAGCCCCCCACACAAAGGGGTGGGGGTGGGGAGCCAGACCTGGCCGGCTAACCTGTTTCTTATGCCCCAGATATGAAAGGCGAGACTCGGGGCTGGCAAGCCACCGCCAGGAACGGTTCTTTTAAACCCCCGCATGGCATGTGCGACCGGGAAACTCGGATCGGCCCGGATCCGATGCAGGGGAAGATTTAGCCCCAAGACTGGCTTTTAAACTCGGATCGTAACAAATCGCTCTCGAAAATCGCCGGCGCTTAAGTGGCTCCCGAATTCGCCGGAGACGCCCCGGGAGCTGCGATTGAAATAAGTCACATAAAATTTGTCATCTTTAAAATGTAAAAAGACATTAATGGCCTGTTAGGTCGGATGATTAATATAAGCGCCTGAAAACAACCCTAAAACATTTCCACCCTCCACTAGGAGATCAATCATTGGAAAGGGGATTTAATCGTTAACATACCTCGCTGCCCAACCGCCTTCACAAAGCGGCAGGCTTGGCTAGCTTTGCAAAGGAACGGGTTTCCCTCTCGCCTAGGTCTGATCGCAAACACACACACACCCTAGACACAGCGCGCACACACACACATACATACACACAGTGTGTGTGTTTAGAGACACACAGCTAGACACAGAACACGTATGTGCGCGCACACACCCAAATATCCACGGCGGAGGCCGGCCGAGGCTGGAATAACGCAGCCCGGATTAGGAGACCCAGAGGACACGGAATAGCGCGTATATTTGCAACGGATTCGTTCGTTAAGATCGATCCGAGGTTTGGAAAAAGCCGAGCGCAATACACAGCCGAAGCCAATTCATGACTAATGACGGTTATATTTTGCCCTGTGGCTTCCCAGCGGTTTCTGGAAGCTGCGAAGGATTTCCATGGTTTGGTCCCGTTTACAACGGTGTCAATCAACCCTTGCCTCCCGCTGAGTTACTCCGGATTTACACGGGGGTGTAAATGCAATCGGAATCCCGGACTAGGCACGTCTTGCTGTCCATTCCTTTTGCTCTCCGTGGATCCCCAGGTCCCCGGTCACCGCGGGACAATACCCCGGGCCGGCCCCTTAAAAAACATTTCCAGCGCCTCAATCTGAAGACTGTGAACCCCGAGTCCCCACGGGCGGCCCCTTGGCCGCCCGCACCCGACCCCAGCTCCAGCCTGGACAGTTTAATTGGGCTGCCAATCCACACCAGTGGAGCCCCGGCCTGTCGGGGGCTTCTGAGGGCTGACTGGCCCCACGGCGGGGCAGATCCGTCCCTCCCAGGGTGTGCTGGGCCGGAACAGGACTAGCCCTCACTTGAGCATGTGAGACCTCGACTGGGCTTTGGCTTTCCCAGCCCAGCTCGAGAAAGTGCAGCGCAAAGGGGCTGGGAGGGAGGGGGGATATTTCAGGGCCCGATCCTGTGTTCTGCCCCACGAACCCCAGTCCCATGGAGCTGTAGGATTTGGGCCCTGGCCCCTCTGCAAACAGACAGCGGGCCCATCCACCAGCGACCCCCGGGCTGCTGCAGCTCGCCTCTAGCAGATATTCTCCAAAACGCTCGACAACAGGCCACCAGCCACCGGAAGGAAAGGGCCGGGTGGGGGCTGCGCTGCCCAGGCCCGGACACCGGCGCTGAGGCCAGTGTCCGCTCAGAGTCCGGATTTAGAGCTCTTGGCAGGGGGAGCCAAGTGGACAGAAATGCTCCCAATCCGAACGAGCAGTAATAGAAAATACAATCCGAGTTATGGTCACAATAGCATGGGCGACGCTGCATAATGCACAGAGCTCTCTCTCTCTCTCTCACACACACACACACACACACACACACACCCCC
>ML677358.1:16355326-16415117 GCA_007922305.1 Dermatemys mawii | reverse complement strand
CCCCCCCCCCCCCCCCCCCCCAGAGGTGCATGCAGGGCTGAGAGTGCAGATCTACCCCCCAGGGTAATTACAGGGCAGTCCCTGCCCATTCTAATTGATTGCAGGCTCTAGTCCATTGACCACCGTTATTCACGCGTGGCGTCGTCCCGCGAGGGAGCTGGGCACGTTCACACCCGTGCACACAACCCCGCGCGTGACTCACACATTCTTAAGCCCTGACTGTAACAGTGCCCAGATGTTCAGCCTCGTTAAACGAGCGCTCCGCAGGAGGGGCCCAGCTCAGGGTGCCGGCCGCACCCCAGGGCTCCGCGGGCAGGGACCGGCCGAGCCCGGGGGCCACTCGGAGCAGGGGGTTCGAGCCCCCTAGGCGACGCTGCGCTCCCAGGCGCAGGAAGTGGTGCGGGGCTCGGATCTTTGGCCTCCCAGATTTCAGCCTCTCTACAATAGTGCCCAGGCTCGGCCCCCAAATCAGGGCGGAGCGAGCTTCAGCGAGCCCCGAAGTTCGGCCCTGCCCGAAGAAGGGGGCTGTGTGGGGCCCGGGGCGATGCCCCAGGCCCCCTGTCCCACTCCGCGCTTCCATGGGCCTGGGCTTTAGGGGAACCTACCGAGTCCAGCGCGTCCCATTTCTGCAGGCGGCGAATCGCTCCTCCAGGAGCGGGACCCGGGCACACGGGAGGGTACACTCGGGGGGCGGGGGACACGGGACTCTCCCTTGTCTGGCTCTGCGGCCGGGAAACACGGAGACTCACCTCCATCGCTCCAGCCTCCCCAGTCTCCGGGCCGGGGAGGAGAAACGCGCCTGGATCCTGGGGGCTGGCAGGGAGGGATTCGCTTGCAAAGGTTTCCCGGCCGATCTCTCAAGCCCGGTTCAGCCCGTCCACAGACCGCCCCGAGCCGCTCGGGAGAACCGGGCCCGAGCCGGGCTCCATGGCACGGGGTCGATTTCCCTCGGACTGAGCCCCCAGGGGCAGCACAACCGGGCTCGGGGGGGGGGGGGGCTTTGATTCCATGTCCCCCCCACCTCTGCGCCCAGCCTCGATTCAAGGCCACTTGCCCCGCAACTTTGTGTATTTTTGTGCACATTCGGCAATTTTCAGCGGCAAAGGTGGGGTGCTGGGGGGGGGGGGCTTCATTGTCTGACCGGCCTTGGAGGGGGAAGCTACGAGCCACTCGCCCAAACCAGGCTGGCACAGTTGCTCCCCGGGCCCATCTGGGGCCGGGCTGAAGAGAAGGGACCAAGCCACCGCGCTTCAGCTACCAAAGGGAAAGAATCCAGCCGGCCAAGGCAGCTAGAGAGGCGGATCGGACGCCACTTCTCCGCGCCCCGAATGAACCCCCAACGCCCTTAGGTTACCGGCTCAGAAAGTGGGGGCTAGTTGAGATTCAGGGAAGAGACACCGCCACGCAGAAGACCCGCCCGTCTGATGTTTGAAGGCAGCAGGCGCGCCCAGGAGGAAGGCCTGACTTTCCCTGACCGCGGGCTTCATTTTTCCAACCCTCCCGAGCTGTTGCGTTTACACTTGGTTCGCTACACGCCGCTTTCCCCCTGGGTAGCGCGGGGCGTCCTAAGCAACTCCCCTCGCTTTCCCTAAGCCACGCGAACACCGGGCGAGCTGCGCCCCGACACTAACACACCCCAGGGGCAGATCAGCGCCCCCCAGTCCCGGTCACGCCGCCCCGCTAGGAAGGACCGGGCTGGAATATAAGGGAGCCCATCCCGGGCGGGGTCTCTACTGGGACTAGCCGGTGCAGACCCAGCGCGCTCGGGCCGCCTTTTCTCCTCTGTCCTCGCGGAAAACCACCCCCGGGACACGGCCGGGGGAGCGCAGGGGCCCTGCCTGGTTCCCAGGATCGCCCTTCATTGCTCCGCGTCGGTGTTTGACCGACCCCGCTCGGCTGGCGGGAACAAACAGAAAGGTGCGAGGAAATCGCTGTGCAAATAAACTCAGCCTGGCAAAGCAAACAGCTCAGGGGCGCTTCCCCCCCCCCCCCGCCCTTCTGCCACGGGCCCTCCCCTTTCCATTGGCTCCGGGGAAAGTTGGACATCAAAGCCCCCTTCCCTATATAAAGGCAGAGCGGGGAGGCTGCCGAAGGGTTAAAAATCACCACTCCTAGCCCCCACCCCACCCCTTTTCCCCGCCAGCGGCGCTGGGTGCGAGAACAGAGGACAGAGAATTGGCCCAGGAGCCGTTCCAGGGCCTGGGGGAGCAGCTGAGCAGCGGAAAGTCGCCCAGGCTCCGGGGAGCGCCGCCGGGAGGCGGCCCCGTCCGGCCCAGGAGGCGGTGGAGCCAGGGATGGCTCAGACTGCCTAGGGCTCTCTCTCCAGCCGGTCTTTCTCCGGGACCGCTCCGCGCCTCGGGCCGACCATGAACCTGGTCGGCAGCTACCAGCACCATCTGCTCCACGAGCCCTTCCTCTTCAGCCCGGCCTCCAGGTGCCACCCGGAGCGCACCTACTTCCAAGGCTGGGTGGCCCCGGAGCTCCCCGGCCAGCCCTCCTCCTACGCCAGCGCCGAGTTCGGGGCGCCGGGGCCCAGCCGGCTGGAGGCGCTGAGCGGCCGGCTGGGCCGGCGGAAAGGCGTGGGCCCCAAGAAGGAGCGCCGGAGGACGGAGAGCATCAACAGCGCCTTCGCCGAGCTGCGGGAGTGCATCCCCAACGTGCCGGCCGACACCAAGCTCTCCAAGATCAAGACCCTGCGCCTGGCCACCAGCTACATCGCCTACCTCATGGAGGTGCTCGCCAAGGACAGCCAGGCCGGGGAGACCGAGGGCTTCAAGGCCGAGCTCAAGAAAACCGACAGCCGGGAGAGCAAGCGGAAAAGGGAGCCGGTAAGGCCGAGGGGGGGGGGGGCGAAGGGCAGCAGTGAGCGTTCTGCAGGCCGGGCCCGTCTGCTCCCCCAGCCGGGAGAACCCAGCGCTTGGCGAGCTCGGCCCAGCGCAGCGAAGGCCCAGGGCCGCGGTGCGTAGGGTGATTTCCCGCGGATCTAGGCCCGGCCACAGCGAGGGCAGAGGATCCTTCTCCCCGCACCCTGGCGGCTGGCGATGCGCGCAACTCCCCAGCGCAGCTTGCAAGCGCAGTTGGACGGTGCGCGGGATATTCGATGGCCCCGCGGAGGCTGCTAGAAGCGACCCACGCGCCGGGGTTTTATTCTGCGGACTGGGGCCCGGGTTCATTTCACCCGGGGCTCCGTAGAGCGATTCCCCGGCTGCCTAAACGGTTCCCAGTTAATTCCCCAGCGAGGAGAGCTGCTAAGGGGGAGCGGGGGGTTCGCGGGAAGCTCGTAAACGTTGCAAATGGACCCCCCCGCGAGCCGCCAGGCCTGGCGCTAGTTCGGGCTATTTGGGAAAGCGCGGGGAGGGGGAGAGCGCGGATCACCGGATGGGCAAATTGGGCAGCGCTGGCCCCAGCCTCCCTGCTGGGCTCCCCGGCACTGTCCGGCTCGGGCCCCTTCCCTCGCCTCAATTGTTTCGACGCGTCTTTTTTCCTGGGCGCTGCGAACAAAAATCCCGCGGGTGGTGGGAATCCGAGCCCCGCCGGGGACATTTCCCGCCTAGCGAGGGGGAGCGGGACAGAATCTGTCCCCTGGCCCCGGCCCAACTGACCGGCCAGGATGTAACACTCCGGTCCCGTTCCAAACACAGTTAGATAAACGCGTCAGCGCAGCGCATCCAGGCTCGGAGCCGGTCCCCCTGGTCCAAACCCGGCACGGGGGGTTACCAGAGAGAACCGCCGCCTGTTCTTTAACCTCCAAATCAAGGGCGCGTTTGCCTACAATTCTCCACAGAAGCGCTGCGCTCTGGGCTGGATTTTGAAACGAAAACGCCGGCACAGGCGAGCCCGGGGCTGATCTGCCGCTCACCCAGCCCCCGAGAACCTCTCCGGGCTCGGGGCGTGCCAAGAATCGAAGCCAAAGACAATCCGGGGATCGATTAAACCCAAAACACACCTTGATCCCCGCCGCACAGCGCGCCTCGCGGGTGGGAAAGGGCCGCGCTTTGGAGGGAAAGACCCAAACTAGCCTCGGATTAAAACGGAGTTTGTATTTTACCGGGGCTGGGGGAATCATTTCCCTAGCAAACAAGCCAGAGAAACACACACACACACACACACCCTGTTTTCGGGGGCTTGATCGTTTCCAAGCGCAACTCCTCGTTTTCGATCACGACTTCCTCGCGTTCAGGGGAATCCAACCGCCTGGGCCCTTCCCGCGACCAGCGGGTCATTTACTTGAGCCCCGTTGTATTTACCAACAGGCGCGTGGATTTACAATAACGCGGCGTTCACTATTTACAAACGCACGGCAAATAAAGGGAAATTTATGGCTCGGCCCCATATCGAACATTTATAAACAGTAACACAATATCCGCTATTTACGGCACTAGCCTGAAATATACAACCAGGGCTGTACAGTGGAACACAGCCGGGTTGACGTGTTTTCCGTATTAAAACCCTTGCTCGTAAATATTTGGTCTCTCTCCTCCCTTCATCTTTTAAATTTATATTTAATTTTGTTCAGCACTTACCCATGTTTCCTTTTGTGTTTTCCCCCCTCCGGCTTTGTGTTTTTTTTGCAGCAGCCCGAAGTCTACTCTCATTCCCTGGGCCATGGAGAGAAAAAGCTTAAAGGAAGGACTGGTTGGCCGCAGCAGGTCTGGGCTCTGGAGTTAAATCAGTGAGAAGAGAGACACCGATCAAAGGCTGAACTCATTTTAAAACCGATTCAGAAGTTCCCCCCTCCACCCCCAGCGCTCTTCAGGCTGGGAGTGTAACCCCCAGTCGCTCTTACCATGTGCAATGATTAAGAAGGAAAAAGGGTTGGAGATGAGGAGAGATCCAGGAAGGGGGGATGCAAAGATCTGGGCAGGAGGAAAAGAACGCGTGAGAAACAGAATGACTCTAGTGTAAACGAAACACGCTCTGCTTGTTCGAAATGCTCCGGAATTGGAATCGCTTCCCTACCTTATTTTTCCAGTGGCCTTAACTTTCTCCTCGCCGGAGGCCCCCCGGGTCTCTTTCCCCTTTCGCCATCAAAATGAAACGGATGCAATATGGATTCTCAGCCGAAACACAGATCAAACCGGATCCCGTTCCGGCTGGGGGCCGGATTCTGATCTTGGTGGACACGCAGAGGCACTAAGATCGGGACGTAGCCCTGTGAGGTGAGTGAATGCAGGATCGGGACCCATTGCAGAGACAGCGGCTTGCATCGAAAGAGCCCTGAACGAGTATTTTTTGTAACCTTTCAGTTCATTTATTTTGTAAACGGTGTTTGGTTGGCTCCTGCCCTCCCGCCCCGCAGTCTGAGGGAAACCCCTTGCTCTGATTTTTGTAAATACACCCCCCACAGTGTTGAAATGTGTGGATGTATTTAAACTACCTAACGCATTCGGGAAGTTTCCTGTGCCGGGTTTTCTACCTCAAATTTGTATGACCACTTGCCGAGAAAACAGGTTCGCCAAGCCAACTATTTATGTGGATTCAAAAAAATAAATAAAAAGGTTTATGAAAACGGTTTTATGAGACCTCGGGGTCCGGCTGCACCGGCTTGCCAGGGCTGGGGTAGATCAGCCCAGTCGCTGCTTTGCTGCGGGTGAAATGGACGAGGTCAGAGGCGTTCTGCGATCGCCTAACACAGGGTGTTTCTTTTAAAAACGGGCTTAAATCAAATACCGAAATCAGCAGGAACTTTAGCATTTAGCAATGGACCCCTTTCGGATTGTACTAGAGCTCTGATACTGTAAATACCCACTAGGTGTGAGTATATAACTGGTCAGATCGGTGTTAGGTACAGATGCCGCTGGGCAGCTCTAGATTATATGAGCGCTCGGTATAATACTTTGGGCTCTAGCTATAATTAAATCTACATATTTATATTATTACATGCATATATAGTACACAAAACACATACCAGGACCCACTAGAAGCTGGTGACTGGGACAGTGTGTACAAGGGGGGTGCTGTGAGCTACCCTAAACCAGGGGTAGACAACCTATGGCACAGGTGCCAAAGGCAGCACAAGAGCTGATTTTCAGTGGCACTCACATTGCCCCAGTCCTGGCCACCAGTCTGGGGAGCTCTGTGTTTTAAATTTAATTTTAAATGAAGCATCTTAAACATTTTAAAAACTTTATTTACTTTACATACAACCATAGTTTAGTTCTATATTATAGACTTACAGAAAGAGACCTTCTAAAAATGTATCACTGGCACCGAAACCTTAAATTAGAGAGAATAAATAAAGACTGGGCCCACCGCTTCGGAAAGGCTGCCGACCCTTGCTCTAAACCCTGTGTATGATGGAAACCACTTCAAGCCAAGGGGCACCTCTGGTTCCAGCACCTATGCCTACTACTCTCTTTATATTGCAGGAGTGCCTGGAAGCATCTTAGTTTATGGCTTCAAGTCCTATACTGTTATTTTTCCTGTATCCATATAGATATCACCAGAGAGGAGAGCTATAGCTGTATAGATCTCCATACAGTGTATCAGACAGTGGATATCCCTCCCACACATCTATAGCATATATTAATTTAGAAATCTATTGTTACTATATATACTGACAGTAGATTCATAGATTTAAGGCCAGAAGTGTCTATTATGACACTTCTAGTCTGATCTGCATAAGAGAGGACTAGACATTGCACCCAAAGATATATGTGTATTTTTATTAAATTTGTGTATTTGTATTATCTAGATATCTAAATATCCACACAAAATACAGACATATTACCAATATAACCAGATCTATCTCTAGAAGTAATATTTAGTGTATAGTCTCACACATTATATTGATTTGAATATACATATAAACTCATATAGAGAGCACACATGCTGTGCATTGTATAGATATGTGAGTATGAACAGCATCTCTATATGTACATATAGTCATATGCATACGCAGATAGTTACTGTGGGGAACAAGGGACTTTTCAGAGTCTGAAGAGTTAATCCCCTGTGTTTTATAGGGGTGGAAACTCCATTAGTGTTAATGTGGCAAGTCAAAGGAAACCTTTTTGATGATTTCAAACAAAACATGGACAAAACCAAATCACTGGCCCCTCTGACTTGCACAGGGGGATAAATAACCTTCTTTCAGCAAAGCCAAGAGAAGTGAGATCAAAAAGCCGGGCACATTTTAATGAGGAAAAACACCTCTGTAATAACGACTGCGCTGGGACCACAGAGCACCGGCAGCGTGACCCCCGAAGGGCCGGGCGGCCGTCTGCAAAGGATGCTGGGACTCTCCGCAAAGCCTCTGCTAATGACAAGCACTGAGAAACACCACAATCAGATGGCTCCTGGCGCCCGCTCCACTGCCCATAGCCAGCAGCATGGGGGGTGCAGTCCAGCGTGTCCCTTCCCCCAGGCAACTGGCCTTTCCCCTTGAATCAGAGCCCTGTGAAGTCCACACCCAGTCCCAGATTACTGTGTAATTAGAGGCCTCATCCCCCACATGTTACACCATCTTGACACTATGTAACCTCACTGATTCCCGTGCAGTTATTCCTGATTGACACCAGTATCAGTAAGAGATGAATCGGGCCTCGCACCCAGTTTGAAACAATCAAAGCATCAAAAGCTCAAGCAGTTTTCCTGGGCATTTTACTGTTTATTTGCCAATTTAGTGGGCTGCCAACCCAAGGACCTCTGTCCTTTGTCGGGGCTAGCCAGGCCCCTTCCATCCCCCCAGACAGTGCACATGGGGAGTGGGGAACAGAGACAAAAATGCTGAGTTCCTCCTTGGACGGCAAGAGCCGCCTGGGTGCCTTTGTTCATCTCCCTGGAGACCCTGCATCCCTCCCGGAGAGAGGATGCCTCCCTACTCAGCTCCCTCAAGACCTGTCAGGGGGTGGTGAGAAACCCATGGGAGCCAGGGGGAGGGCTGCCCTGATTTTGCCTCCTTGTGCATGAGCGACCAGAGTGCTACTTCTCTGAAGAATATGAGACTCCCCCCACATCCTGCCACACTCCCCCAGGCAAAACTCCTGGTGACGCCCACGGGAGTTTGACCTGGGGAAAGACTGAAGGATTAAACCCTACTGCGATGGGGTTTCCTGAGCGCACTTGGGTCCTGATTCAGCTAAGGGCTGCTGCATGTGCTTTTAGGAGGAATGGAGACATGTGCTTAAAGTCAGGCCGGACGGTCACACGGGGGCGTTAACCTCGAGCGTCCTGCCTAGCTTGCTCAGGTGAGAAGTCTGACGGGGGACGACAACACAGCAAAGAAAACTCCACGGCAGCAACTCTCAGAGTCCAGGTCAGCTGGCCCAGGCTCCCGCTCCGGGGTTAAAAAGAGCCATGTAGACGTTTGGGCTGAGGCTGGTGCCAAGCTCTGAGATTCGCCCCGCCTCGCCGGGTCTCAGAGCCCAGGCTCCAGCCCCGGCCTGAACGTCTGCACGGCTATTTTTAGCCCAGTGGCAAGAGCCCAAGTCAAGCGGAGACTTGGAGACTTGCTGCCCCAGGGTTTTTTGGCTCGGCGGATGTCCCGTTAGCTCACTGGCTCCCACTCAGGGCCTGCCCTGCACCGCTGCACAGCCGGGAGCGAGATGCCCGGTGGGATTTGGAAAAGGAGGAAGTTCCCGCTCTGCTTCCATGCAGCCCCGACACAACACGCTCTTATGAGCCAGGAATCTCCGACGCTGGAGACTAGCTCTCCCCTTCCCTCGCTTCCCCATCTACGCCCAGGGTGAAACCCAAACCCCAGCCCAGGCAAGCTTCACGCACTTAACCCTGCTCTAGTCATTGCTGTTTAGTAAGAGCGTGACGCTGGATCCCCCTCCTCATAGCACGCACACACACATTTGGTGACTGGAGGGCTGGTTCAGCGGCCTAGCAACACACACAGGGTTGAGGCCGAATCCTGCATTCCCTGTGCACGCCAAAGTACCATTCAAACCAATGTCAGCATGTGGAAGACAGGACTGCACCCTGGTTACTGGAAGGCAGCTCATGACCAGGAATGCCAGGCCAGGTGTACATTTGCTCCTGAGAGCTGAGCTGAAAGCCGGGTGCTTTCGATTTAAACCTACGCCCGTGCTCTGGGGCGCCCACAGGCCCTGGCCACAGGGGATCGAGAGAGTTCTTTGGGTCACATCCACGGGAGCTGGCGTATTTCAAACACCGTGTCCATCAAACCCACGTGCTTGTACCCTAACGTGCCTTAAGGAGGATTATTCCCACGGCTGCCGAACAGCCATTTACAATCAATAATCAGGTCCATTTCCACTGCCTCCGGGGCGAGAGGGCGCAAGGGGTTCGTAGGCCAGGAGGAATCATTACGTCCATCTACTCCGAGCGTCTGTGTAGCACAGACCAGAGATCCCTGCAGCAAGCTCAGCAGGCTGTGGCTGAACTAAAGCATAACAGGGAGCAGTCAGTTATACCAGTGCAGATCCTCCAGGCAGAGAGGAGGGGATCACATGGCAGAGAGAGGAGGAGGGGCCAAGGGACATGGAGGTGGCAGGGGAAACAGGAGGGTCTGAGATGCAGGGAGCTGGGTAAGGGCACGGAAAGGGGTGCAGGGAAGGACAGAGTCTTTCATCCACATGAAAAAGTTTAAACAAAATATTTGCAACAGAACACTTGAAATGCTCAGTTTTCCACCAGGGAAAAAGCCAAATCTCCCCCCCCCCCCTGTAAAAACCCCCCCCCCCCCCCAGTTTCCCCTCCAAACCTCACGCTATTCACCCACACCCACCTGAGTATAACTACCCCATCACACCTCAGCCCCAGGGAGAACTACCCCCCCCCCCGTGTCCCCTTTCCCCTCACCTCCTGGCTGTAACTATCCCTCTACCCCCCACCTGCAGATATAACTGCTCCCGCCTTATGCTGCCCCTCACCCGCTTCATTCCTCCCAGTAGAACTGTCCCCATCACCCCTCCACACCTCCAACAGACCTGCTAGAGATTTTAGGAGGGGAGCCCCACTTTGGTGGCCTCGTAAATTAACTGGCTGCCTTCCCTCCTGCAGACCTTGGACGCCAGCCTAATTTAAAATGCTGGTGACTCAAGAGAAAAAAAACAAACAGGGAAATTCCCAAACACCTTCTGTAGAGAAGAGCTTGGGCTGAAACTGAGTTTCAATGGAGCTCAGATAACTGCCTAAAAATGCCTCCCACCACTTCAAAGAGTTAAACGTCTGCAAATGAACAGCTAGGGGATCTAGCCAGTTTTCCTCATGAAGCAACACCACCCTACGATGCCCCTCTAGCTGAGTAGGAACTTGGACAAGTTCATGAGTGGTGAAGCAAATCATCACGTGCAACCTCTCATTTAGGTGTCACGTCCACAGGAGGCTGGCTGTGTATTTACTAGGGTTGGCAAGCGATTAAAAAAATTAACTGATTAATTGCACTGTTAAACAAGAATATCAATTTTCCTGATAAAGAGATTGCACTACAGTACTTGTATGAGGAGAACTGAAAAATATTATTTCTTCTGTTTATTATTTTTATGGTGCCAATATTTGTAATGAAAAATAATAATATCAAGTTAGCAGCGTACACTTTGTATTCTATGTTGTAATTGAAATCAATATATTTAAAAATGTAGAAGAACATTCAAAAATATTTAATACATTTCAATTGGTATTCTACTGTTTAATAGTGCAATTAAAACCGCGATTAATCACAATTAATTTTTTTTAAATTGTGAATAATTTTTTTTTGAGTTAATCGCGTGAGTTGACTGCGATTAATCAACAGCCCTAATATTTACATATAGCTTCGGAAACATACCACTCACTGGCAAATGACATGCAGAGGTGTAAGACAACCTTTTCTCTGTGGGGGGGTTAGAGCTAAAACACAAATAAAACAACAGCTGTTGACTATTGCTCTCCTGAGTTTTGTGCCATAACTACATTTGTCCACTTCTAATAGAGTGAGATAAAGGAGCTTGTTCCAAACTCGATGTTTCCTTTGTTAATGTAATTTCTATATTATTATTTTTATTATTCCCCCCCCCCGTGTCTAGATCCATGATATAAGAAGTTAGAGCAATGCGCTTGACACTGAGGAAACATGGGAGCCACAGAGGAGACCTCACTAGTTCTCTAGCTCATCCTGAGCCAGCTGACTCTGCATTAGTATTATTTATTACTCATACCAGTGTAGTGCCTTGGGGACTTCAGCACAGTCTAGAGCCGCAGCACGCTAGGCACTGTACAAACAGGCTGGCCTGGCACTACTCCCTCTCTCGCGTGGAATGGATTGACAGGCCTCCAGCAGAGACCTGTCCAGCCCTCTTCAGCCACAGGGAGCGTGGCAGTGAAGTGCTACCTTTGAATGTGGGCAGTGTAGAGTTAGAGAGGGAACCTCAGAGTTGCCCTCACCCCCAGAAGAGCATCTTGTCTATCTAACCATGTGTATCACATGACTGCCGGCCCGTTACTGTCCTACGTACAGCAAATGCCACTAGAGGTGTATGGAACAGAGACGAGTAGCAAATGCACATTTCATGCACCACCCAGTGACTCATCTCTGCATTCATGGGGGTTGGCTCCTCTATGACCTGGGTCTTCTTTTTCCTTTGAATTCTTCCCTTCTCCTTCTGAAAGCTGCTTGTTGCTGTTCTAGGTATTTATGGACCTGTTTATCTGATCTCAAGGGAGCCTATTCTTATCTCAGAAGCAGCAAGGGAAGGGTTAAACCAGACAGCCCGTAGACAGCACGGAGCCAAATAAAATACCAATCTGACAAAAAAAAAAAAAATACTCGCAGGAGTGAAAAAGGTAAATGAAGGCAAAATGTGAAATTAACAGGGAATGTTTTGTATTTCTGAGTGAACCAATTCCACGGTTCCCTCTGAGGGCTGGGCCCACACAGGGGACACAAGCAAACTTGTTTCACTTTTCCCTGGTCTCCTTTAGAAACTGCAGGACTTACCTTGTCACCGGAGACAGAGAAAAAACCCAAACTGATGCAGTAATGGGGCTGAAGACAGATCAGCCTGCGACCACATGGAGTCAGCCGATGTGCAAGTGAGGAGATTCCATGACCATGAATAGCAGCTGCCTGCATCAAGGGGACAAGATCCCGTTAAAGGGAAAGAGGACGATGGATGGACACACACACGTAAAGGAAAAAACACTCTCTAGAGTTCCACATCAGCAGTGAAAGCCCATCCCCCCAGTTGTCCCTACATTATGACAACAGTGCAGTATTATTTTACACAGCACCTAAAGGCTCCAGCTAAGAGCAGGGCTCCATTGTTTGGCGCTGAAGGGTCTACAAAACCAAACAGAAAATGTGGGAGGGGAAACAGAGGCCCTGAGACGGGACATGACTTGTTCAAGGTCCCTCAACAGGCCAGTGGCAGAACTGGGGACTAGAACCCCAGGTCCTGTGACTCCCCATCCAGTGCACTACCCACTGGACTACACTGCCTCTCACAAATGGCATTCATTTTCACTGGCAGCTTAGGGGTAGTGGCAAAGGATGGAAAATTCCCCAGAGAGTGAGTATTATCTCTGTCCCTGTTGGGGTTACCCCAGGGCAAGCTCATCATGGCAAAGATTTCATTCATTCAACCCATGCCTTGCTACCTCGTCTGTGGCCAGACAGCCTCCGCCTCCAGGCCACCATAAGAGACTGTAAGTTCTTCAGGGCAGGCTATCTTCTTGTTCTCTGTTCGTCTAGCACCTAGCAAAAGCAAGTCCTGCTCCACTACCAGAGCTTTGAGGTGTTATGCAACAGAAATAAATCAACAACCTACATAACCAACGCCCCTCTGGCTCCGGCCTGGGGAGGTTTCAGGGCCAGGCTAGCTGGGGGTTGAGGACTCTCAGACTCACTCCTCTTTGGGGAAACTGATCTGATGACTAGAGGCAAATGCAAATTTAGCCACATCATCGCCTCCCCAGGCCTGAGGCTGGGGGAGAATGGGAAGATGGGTGCCTGGTCAGATAGGTTTGGGGTTCCTGGGACTGCCAGCCCGCACTCCCCTCCTCTCCTCTCTGTTCCTCCTCCCCTCCCTAACACCCCTTGTTTACCTTCTCTTAAGGAAGTGCCTGACAGTTCTTGTCATTTAAGGTGGCCCCAGCCCTGTGGATCGCTCCTTTGGGGAGGGTAATTGGGCCACAATTTGTTTTCAATGTCAAGATGGCGTCAAAGATAAGGCACAAATCTCTAGGTTTTGGGGCTAAAGAGACAGGAGAAATCCTGACCTGGGGCCGACCTCAAAGTAATGGCCACAAACCCCAGCCAGTAACACTGCAGGTGAAAGATTTACTGCCAGGGGAGACTTTTGATCCCCTCCCCCAACTCAGAGCCCCTTAGTCCAGCTGCTAGCTCCCAAATCAAGCTAGTCTCCCATGCACCATTTCCAGAGGTAACCCTCTCTCTCCCCTTCCAAAGACCTGCACACTGCCCCCAGTCCCAGTGATGTGCCCTCCTTGTGCACCCCAGTCAGACCCCTGCATAACCAGGGCTTTCCCTGTATGGTGCAGAACTTCCTTCTCCACCCCTGCAAACTGCCCTGGTCTGGTAGAGTGAGAGACCTGGAAGAGAAATGTTAGCTAGGTCAATCCTTAGGACTGTCTTTCAGACCATGAGGACTTCATGCTCTATAAAGATACCACAGTGGCAAGTCACCTGGTATTTGGTGTTTTTCTTAAAGCCCCAACTCCAGGAGTCACGGGAGAACATCAGGTTCCATTATGAAAAGTACAAGCTTCCTGCGTCTGTGACTGGGGAGAAAGCTGGGAAATAAGAGCTCACAAGACTCAGCGCAGAGGGCAAAGACCCAACATTTACTTTTAAAAATCTCCTGGTTTTTCTATGCTTGAGGCTGGCTGTGTGCACCTTCAGCCACTCCCGCTTAGGGCTTTAAATACAGATGTGAATTCATAGGACTCAGGAAGCATCTGTGGGACAGAGGAAATAAAAGAGCACTTGAATCACTGGGCCGCTTTGAATCCACTGGCCAAGGGGTGTGTGTACGTCTGTGTCACTCCTGGACTCCAAAGACTCTTTTCAGAAGGGATCAGACAAACCCACCTTTAGCTCCATGGCAGGTTATTCGGTGTCAGGTTCCAACCTGATGTGCTCCACCCAGACTCTGTCTGGGGGGCTCAGCCCTTGAAGGTACAGTCCCCAATATCACAAGTGAGTAAGTTGCCTCAGAGGCAAGAGTTGGTTGCTCAGTAGCAAATGAGAGACGATAGGTAGGATAGGGCTAGGCCGTGAAGCCTCCTGAAAGCTTATGGTCGATGGGATAAAAAAAGGGGAGCCCTTAGAGGGACTGAAAAAGATGAGCTAGAATTTATCCCCATTTTACAGGTGGGAAAATCAAGACACAAACAAGGGAAGGAACTTGCCCAAGATCACACAAGTTAGTGGCAAGGCCAGGGATAGAATCCATGAGTCCCGGCTTCTATTGATGCATCCTTAACCACTAGTCCTCCTTCCCTTTTCTGAGGTTGAAATTGGCAACCCTCTTCTATAGCCATGATCACGCTGAGCCACACCCACCTTGCACATGCTGACGTCACCAAACGCATGCAACGCAGCGAATACAATTGTATGATCTTGGCATGGGCAATCTGGTTGGTTTCCAGTCTTGCATTACACATGTAGCCTCAGTGTTTTTAATAACTATATAGATCATGCACCAGTGGACGTGTGTATACAAACGCCGAGTTGGGAAAGGAGATACACTAAACTGCTCTGGAGAAACAGGAATACTTCCAACACACAGCGTATCTTGTGCAAGTATTTGCACAGCATTGTCGGTAGAAATCGATTTTTCTTTTCCTGTAATGAAACCCCTCCATTGTTTTCTCAAACATCTTGGTACATTCCTCAAGTTAAGCTCTAGCATGGACGCCAGAGCGGGTGCATTGGTTTCTATACATCAGCCATGTTTAGGTTACAGGACAGGAGAAATTGGACATGCATCTCGTGAGCTGGGAATACTCTGGATGCGATTCTGCTCAGTAGTTTAAACAACACTGATGGATACTGCAGAAACCAGGACGTGCTGGTAGAAGTGCTGCAAAACCGTAGCTCTGTGCTGTCCTGGAGGCTGGACATGTCTGGACAGACCTGGATCTTATTGTTTGTTCAGCACAATGTGCTGGGTTCTGCTGCAGAAAAAGGAGGGACAGGCCCCAAGAGGCCAGCAATTCAGACCGACAAGCAAGACAATCCAGGCCTAAAATGGACTGGAAGCTGGGAACTAAGCTTGGAGTGAGGTTATTATTTATTCTAGTTGCAAGTGTGATGGTATATTTACTGAAGTGGATTAACACTGGGACCTGCAAAGTGAAAACATGTGCTTATGCCCGTCTGATTCTTGGTGAGGGATACAGAGACCTGGAAAGTTATTTGTCTTAAAGGTTTCTTTTTTTGATTGCATTTTAACATTGGGAATTCAGTTCTTGGCCACCCTGAAAGACTCCATGGTGACCAGAGAGCTAGTGGAACTATGGCATCGCTGATGGCTGAAAGCTGAGGACTGAATGGTGAAAGGGAATTTGAGGCTGAAACTACCCTGCCAGAACCTTCCATGACACTTGGGTTTGCCAGTTGTTAGCAGCTGTCGTCTTACGAACAGATTGATTTAACTGCTGGAGCCCCAGAGCTTTCACCAAAGCGGACAACCAGCAAAACTCCAGCAGTGGTGGATTACAGGTCTTATTGTGCCAGTGCAGAGGTCAGACTCCTTTGACTGTATTTGTTGACACAAATATTTTGCTCAAATGCCTAAAGAACACTGTGGAGAAAGGAGGTCTGTGTTAAGTGCCAGTCGAAGGGAAGGGCTGGGCCTTTGCAAGTCCTGACAGCAGTAATGTGGACTTTGGAAAGCAGCACCAAGCAGAGGTTGGGGTTGCTCAGGGCTCACTGCCAGGGTGATGGGCTGCTGGCTTTCTTCCCTCTAGACAGACAAAGAAGTTCGCAAAACTCAGAGTCCAAGCTGAATATACAAGCAAGCTGGCTGAACGAGCTTTGGGTACAGCCCACCTCTTTCCTACCCCTCTGCCCCATTAGTCATGGGCTAGCTGGGCCAGGGGGTCGAGAGAAAGAGGATACCCAGATGACTTTCCTAAATACTGCCCATTTGAACCCTCGGGGGTTTATTACTCCATGTTCCCCTGTGCAGGTCCTCAGTGCTGCCCCACTCTCAATGGGACCTGAGCCCCTGATGGCTTACAGGATGCTCTCAGATCATTTGGCTCAAGTCAGACATAAGACATCATGGGGCAACGGTTGTAGTGTCAGCCCAGGGCAACAGAAAGAGCGAACTCACCTCTGACAGTCCCATGGCCACTGCCATAGGATGAAGTGCCCTGTTTGTTCGCATTGCTCCAGCCCTCTATCTCACAGACCATGAAGTTTCACATTCCAGCTTCCATCCTGCATTCGCCTTGGGTCTCCTCTTTATACAGCCCCCTTCTTCACAGTGTGGTCAATCTACTCCTATTGCCTGTGAGGGAAGTTTTGTTTCCACCTTGACCCTCTGTTTATGTTGCTGCACTGACCACAGAAAATCTCCAGAGACATATGCAGGGGGCGTGCCCTGGGGAAAAGAGTTTTCAAACAAAGCTATTCTTGTTACTTAGGGGAGAAGCCAATCCTATCCGCTGGGATAATAGAGACATGGGATCCGCTTTAGCTCTTGGACAAGTGAGATTAAGTGCTGGCAAGGCTGGGTAGTCATCACTTATTATATGTGTTGGGTAGAAAAATAAAACAAAACGGCTGAGGCTCCTACTAAATACGCAGGCTGTTTGATAATGGACTGAGTCTATAACACACAAAACCATTAAAACCCCATTTACATTTTTCCCCACTCCGCTGATCTGCCCTTTATAATGGAGAGGCAGAGAGAATCAAAGCCTGGTTTATATCAAACGTTGTGGAGAGGGGTGGGGGAAAGACTCCAGCACAGTGCAGGGTATTGTACATGTTCAATTTCATTCTCAACCTGGCAGTATAAAAACCAACCCCCGCTTTAGGATACCACATCCCCTAATACAGCCTAATCCCACTTCCTGTATCTGACAAGTACAACCAGCTCAGAGCAAGGAGAGGAGACATCTTCGTGACAGGAGTATGGCTGGGGTCCCTAGAACAGCTGTGGATAGTATTCTCCCTCCAATCAGCAAATGACCTCATCAACAGTGGAGCTGCAGCTGACTGAGCATTGCCTTCTTACACCTAGTCATGTGTTATTTAGGTAACACTGCCGCCCTGTGGTGACAGGGAGGATAAACTGGAACAGGGCTTCTACATGTATATCTCATCGGAAGCTCACTCCAGCTTCCAAGCTAGCATGTGAAGAAAACACGAGGGCCCCTGTTTAGGTTCTGAGCTCGCTCTCTGTTCCATGGAACAGAGTCAGGATGAAGACACACTAATCTGCATGTCTAATATTATTTGCATTATCGTAATGCTTATGAGCCCCAGTCACAGACCAGGGCCTCAGCGTGCTAGGCACTGTACAAACAGCCTGTCCCCTAATGACTGCATTATACCCTGCTTTAGCATCTGTGCCATTCTTCCACTGGGAGCGTAGCTTCTGCAAGTGCAGTGGCTGAAGACACAATTTTGGCAGATTTTGGAATGTAGACACCACAGCTGCATTTTTAATTACAAAATTAAGAAATCCTATCCACCATGGCTAGGGAACGTATCGGGCCCACAAGTCCTGGCCAAGAGGAAGGTGATGGGTAATTTTATACCATGCTCTGAACATTTAGACTGAAATCACAACACTCAGTTCCACGCCTGCTTCTGTCACTGACTCCTTGGGACTCTGGGCTTCTGAAACTGACACAGACACACTGCAAGTGTAATTTACCAGGGTCCATCACACTGAGGCAGTGCATCTGCACTGGGGGCTGTATCAGCGTAATTATGACAGTGCAAACTGTCACCGTGCCACACAAAACCACAGAACAACTGGAATTTTTGAGAATCAGAGGGGTAGCCGTGTTAGTCTGGAATTGCAGAAGTGACAAAGAGTCCTGTGGCACCTTAAAGACTAACTAAAGTATTAGAGCATAAGCTTTCGTGGGCTAATACCCACTTCGTCGGATGCATGCAGTGGAAGTATCCAGGGGCAGGTATAAATAGGCAGGCAAGAACCAGGTTAAAGATAACAGGGTGGGTCCAATGAGGCTGAACCAGCTGTTATATCTAATCAGGAAGGGTGAGGTATTCCTCTAGCAGCTGAATTGGAGGTGTGAACAGCGAGAGAAGAGAAAAGGCTCTTGTAGTTAGCTAGCCATTCAAAATCTCTATTCAGTCCCAGATTGATTGTGTCAAATTTGCAAATGAATTGCAACTCTGCAGTTTCTCTTTGCAGTCTGGTCTTAAAGTTTTTTTGCTGAAAAATGCTGACCTTTAAGTCTTTCATGGTGTGTGCAGGGAGATTGAAGTGCTCTCCTACAGGTTTTTGTATATTGCCATTCCTGATATGATGTGTGTCCATTTATCCTTTTTCATAGGGACTGTCCAGTTTGGCCGATGTACATAGCAGAGGAGCATTGCTGGCACATAATGGCATATATTACATTGGTAGATGAGCAGGTGAATGAACCAGTGATGGTATGGCTGATCTGGTTTGGTCCTGTGATGGTGTTGCTGGTGTAGATGTGTGGGCAGAGTTGGCATCGAGGTTTGTTGCATGGATTGGTTCCTGAGTTAGAGGAGTTATGGCGCGGTGTGCTGTTGCTGGTGAGAATATGCTTGAGGTTGGCGGGTTGTCTGTGGGCGAGGACTGGCCTGCCTCCCAAAGCCTGTGAAAGTGAGGGATCGTTGTCCAGGGTGGGTTGTAGATCCCTGATGATGCGTTGGAGAGGTTTTAACTGAGGACTGTAGGTGATGACCAGTGATGACCGACGAAGTGGGTATTAGCCCACGAAAGCTTATGCTCTAATACTTTAGTCAGTCTTTAAGGTGCCACAGGACTCTGTCACTTCTGGAGTTTTTGAGACGTCACAGTCTTTCCTAACCAAAAAACAAGAATAATCACTAGTTCACAGGAGTGTCAGGAGGCTTTGTTAAATAGTATTTGTAAAGCACTTAGTCTCTCTCATAAGGTATTAAGTGGCTAAGCATGATTCACAGCATGAGTCATGCTGTGAAAAACCCTTTGTCTAGAAAGATGATGGATGCAGCACTAGGACTGGAGAAAGTAAGAGTGAAATGGCAAGAAAGTTTGATGGGGTGAATAGGAAAGATCCGAACAGAGATATAGAACATTTCAGGGAAGAGGGAGGGGAAAACAAACAGTTCTCCAGATCCAGCTAATTCTCCCTTAAAATCCCCACCATTTCTCTGGGTCTTCACATTGTAAAGATTGACACTCACCTTTCATCTGGCGAACACTCTGTTGAAAAACACAGCCAAGCAGGTGGTGCAAAGGACCATTTAGAGCAGGCCTGCACAACTCGGAAAGCAGCGAGGGCCATATTACTGCAAATAAACCAGCTGCGGGCCAAAAAGCCCCACCCTCACCCCGCCCCCATCTGCTTCCCCCCGCACTACCACTTGGCTTGCCCCACCTCTACTTACCTCCCGCGGGCCGCACAGTAAGCCCATGCGGGCCGCATGTGGCCCTCGGGCCGCATGTTGTGCAGGCCTGATTTAGAGTATTCTTCAAAATAAAGACAAACACGGCGCTGCAACAGGTACATAAGAGGAGTCAGTCACAAAATAAGAATGAATCAAATGGGAAACACTGGATTTACTGGCTGGCTGCCCATGGCAGGGAAAATCCCACATGGTAGAAGGTACATTATTCTCTAAACAGAAGACTTACAGAGCTGCCCAAGTGAACAGATCCTATTTAACACAAGTTTTCTTTACATACCATTGGAAACATTTCTTGGTTTATACCCTCTGCTCTACAAGAGAGGCCTTATGTCCGAGGAACTACTCATCCAGCTAAGGAGTTGATGGGACGCCTTTATTCGACAGAGGGGGACGGCCTTTTTCCTCACCTCTCTACTTCCCCTCTCATCTTCGCAATACCCTGACTCCTGGGAACAAAAAGTCAGCAGTAGGAATCAGAGTGAACCCAGGTATCCTGTGTGCCAGTGAGAAGCACTACATCCAGATCACCCCGGAAACCAAATCTCCTAAGCCAGTCACTGGAAGTGAATCCCATTCAGAGAGGCAAACAGAGGAAATGTGGGGCATGTTGCTAGCTAGATCATTTATTAAAAGTGAAACTCAGGCATTTATGTCTTTGTCTGGCAGTACAGAGTTAAAGTCTCATACATGGTGGGAGCAGGACATTTTCTACATCTCAGAGAAAATGACACAGTTTCACTCCAAGTTACCAGAGTCATGTTGACAGTACACAGCTATCTTACATAAGTAAAAACACAGGATATCCAAAACATTTGGCATAAGATCAGCACAACATGTGGGAGGCTGTAATGATTGTTCTTCCTCCCAGTAAGCCTGGTACAGAGTAAAAGTATATATTTTTTAAGTTATCTGATATTTGTCCTCCTGGTGTTCTGGCTGTAGAATGGGACAAGACAGGAGGGATGAAGACAACAAATGAAAGGCAAAAACGTAAACCTCGCTCTTTTAAAAACAATACTGGAAATCTATTAGGTCAGAGACCATAAGAACCTATTGCAAACTATTTTATACAGCAGACCTGATTGTAAGTGAAAGTCAGAATTTAAGGCAAGAGCCCCCCTCCCTTTCTTAAACACTATTTAGTTACTTTTAAACAGAGCTGGGGGTAATGGATAACATGGAAGTGAGAGCAGGGGTTTGTTGCAGACTTGACTGGGCTATTCAGTGCCTTAAGAGTCCTGTTTACAGCTAGAAAGCTGAAACTGCAAACTGAACTTTACCACCTCTCTTATGCTTGATAAGTCCTAGCTGACACGAAGGAACAAGAATGAAAAAGAGCAATCAGCAGTATTCTATTGTCTCTCCGTGATCGGCCCTTTAGTTAATCCACTGGGCGGTCAAATGGCTTCCACCTACCAGTTTAAAGTTCCCTCATCTCAGTACCATAGTTTAAACTTTAGAGAGAAAATGATGCTAGGCTAGGGCATTGCACGAGTAAGAATGGTTTGCTGTTTGAAACAAAGATAGAAAAGATTTTAAGTCCCCCTCCCTGACCACTTCCATTTACTTACCATGATTTCCCACTGTATTTACATTAGAACCTACCAACAGAAGTAAAGTGCATGGTCACCATTTCTCCTCCCCACTACATTTGTGTTTGACATAAAACACTCATTGCAAAATGCAACATTGTTTAGGTGACTCTTCTTCACACACACATTTTTAAAAAGACCATTTAGCTGGGTTTTTATTTGGACCATGTTCTATTTGGAGTTCTCTTGGCTATGCTATCTAGTCTGAAATGTGTTTTGTTACTTTGGCTCTAGATTTCATAGCTTGTTTGGATAAGAGGCCATTCTACCGACATGTCTGACTTTCAAACGCCAGACAGGTATTTTGGTGGGGTTTTTTTGGTTGAGCTATGCATCAAAAGAGCCTCGAACTTTCCTTGGAAGCACGCCTGCGGGGACCAGAGAATTAGGTAAAGTCAGGACAACCTTTATCCTCCACTTTTCTGAATCTTAGGATATGTCTACACCACAGCAGTTAGAATGGCAAAGCTACGGTGCTGCAGTTGTGCTGTTCGTATCACTCTAGAGTAGATGCTTCTGACATTGACAGGAAGGGCTTTTACCATTGATGTAGGTAACTCACCTCTCGAAGAGACAGTAGCTAGATTGATGGAAAGAATGGTGATCTTGCTGTGATCTTCTGGCAATCTAGCTGTGTCTACAGCAGAGTTAGGTCGACCTAACTACGTTGCACAGGGCATTACATTTTTCACAGTCCTGAGCAATGTAGCTAGGTTGACCTATGTTTTTAATCAGGCTTTAGCAAAAGAAACATTACATTTTTCTGAAACAGTTTGCTCAAGATATGCACTATTCAAGATACAGAGACAAAACTAGGCCCTGAAAGATGAACACAGAACATGTAAGGACAAAGGGCCCCCTAAGTTCTTGCCTGCTTTATCAGCTGCACTTTCCAGTCATTACAATGCCACTGCCCTCAATTTAATTCTATCACAGTCACTGTTCCCTCTAAGCTGTGTGCATGTATGCACGCACACAGATCCTAAACCGTGCGCATATAGTGAAAACACTGCATGCACAAAAATTTGCACAGAAGAAATTTTTGTGCACAAAGCCTGTCAAAAACTGGAGGGAACATTGGTCATAGTACACTTCAAATTCCCTCTTCTCTCTTTTTCCTTCACTGAGTCCATGGTATGAAAAAGGTCAATGATTTTTTTCTTCCCCTAAATACTAGCAACCAGCACAGGACCACTAAACAGTTTGAAATTAACCCACTGAAGAAGCCTGCAGGAAGGACTCTGAGTTCCATCCTAAGGGCTTAGGGTCTGATGCAAACCTCATGAAGTTGACAGGAGTCTTTAATTGGATTAGGTTCTTATGTGGACAGGAGTGTTTCTTCTGGACCTCCTGCACTGGATGAATTCCACCCACAGAATTGGAACCAATGATATACTACTACTGAAGTTCGCACACCATGGTTCAGTTCGACAGTATTTATGTCCCATCTGTGAAATGCAAATTCTAAAACTATCAAGGTAAAAACTTACACCTTGTGTGAATGAACCATATCAATCAAAGCAATTCTGCTCTCTTGCATCGTGAACAAACCCCGAAGTGCTGAAAAATTCTGCTACCTCAGCTTTCACACCTCTGAAGCTCAAAAAATATTTGCTGTTGAGGATTTAAAAAACATTGGACAGTATCATTAATTGGCATGCAGCATAATCAAATACACACAGTGGCATTACACAGAACAATTGCATTGTTGTGTTTCTGGTTATTACAGTCTAAACGCTCTGAGAGCCACAGGCACTCTGAACATGGATATTGCTGCTGAATTGACGTGTGATGTCAGTTTCTAGCATGGGTAGCCACATGAGTGACCAGTCCCTCCACCAAGATGACAACAAGTGTTTATAAGGCAATGGGATCCAAGGGATCTGAAAACCAAAGATTCCTCTGCTTCTTTGGTGTCCCTCCTCCAACCTCTCCACCTGATAAACTCCTACTAATGGCTGTAAATGTCTTCCCATCACCACATCTTAGAATGAGATTTTTTTTAAAAGTATAATTGCTTAAGTGAAACCACCAATCAAATTTTAAATCGATTAGCTCAGAAAAATTTCCTGAATCCTACCTCCACACAAAAACATTTCAATGAGTACACCTGAATAGATGGAACCTGCCACCATATTTCCTTTGTAAAGGATCAATTTGCTGCTAAGCAGCTAAAACACTGCAACAAATTATTTGCTCTTTTAAAAAAAAACAAACACACAAATTCCGTTTTTACAATTTTGGTCTGGAAGTCAGGATGAGGCATAACCTGCTCATGACTTGAAGACAGATTTTTCCTTAATCACTCTCCTCTGGTTGCATGCATACAAACTCTGAAGTTAATCATGCAGTCAGAGAACATATCTACTAGACATCTGTCTTGAATTATATCAATCAGATCAATTGACTGATACTGGGTTTGTATTTCGTCCTTCCAATAAGGAAGGGAGTAGAATAATGGAGTCTCAAACACTCGAAGAAATATTGATGCAAGACATTTGCTTACCATTCCACACACTTCTTCACAGCTTGTGTTAAAGCCCCTTTGGATATGTCTACATTGCAACTGGACACCAGTGGCTGGCCCATGCCAGCTGACTCCCGAGGGACTGTTTAATTGCAGATGTTTGGGCTCAGCTCTCAGAGTGCAAGAGCCCTGGCTCCAGCCCAAGCTTGAATGGCTACATCGCAATTAAACAGTCCCCTAGCCTTAGCCCCACGAGCCTGAGTCAGCTGGCACGGGCCAGCCACAGGTTTTTAACTGAAATGTAGACATACTCTCTGATCTAAATAGCAAAAGGTTCTTCAAATTCATCCTGAACTGGAGTCTGTGAGGACACTGGAAACAATCCACACCCTTCAGAGATGCATCAAATTAAAATGGAATATCCCTAGCACTAGAAGTCTTGTCTACATGACATTGGACTTATTAAAAAGGCTGAAGTTTCTTGAATATCTATTTGGAACATAAGCAAACACTTGAAAGCTCTGGAAATAACCTCAGTTTGCTTAGAGTGGTGACCTTAATTGTCTTAACAGATACTTTGGGAAAGCTTAAGATTTCAAGAAGTTATTGTATGAACTGTCTTGCACAATAAGCGATAAATATAATATTGAGCTGTGTCTCTTAGGTTTAGCTATTCAAAGCTATGGCCAGTTTCTGCACATTCAAACCCACAACTGAAAAATTCTAATCAACATTCTCCACTGTTTACTTTGCTGCTTAAGGCTTGTTTGCATATATGTTCATCAAGTCGGGTCTTGGCATCTCAGAACAGAATAAAAAGACTAAAAAGTTAAAACAGCAGGGGAGCGGTGTGGGTTTTTAAATCACAAAGATGACCTTGAACTGAATTGGAGGTCATTGGAAAATGACTGGTCACAACCCTCTTTAGGCTCTTTTTGCCAATTTTGTTTAGGCTGTGAAGATTTGTAAGAATACCTTGGCTTGAAATGTCAACAATGAGTGATTTTAACTTTACTTTTAAAATATGCAGTTACAAAGAACAACTGTGTGCCACTCTACGATCAGCATTATTCCTAGGAAATGGAATGCTTTTGAAAGGCGAGTGCTTTGATTCTCTGCCCATTGCCAATAACAGTGCAGGCAGATGCTGTTCAAATATCACATAGGTTCCTGTTACTACATTGGTGATATCTACTGCTCCTAGAGTGTTTTATCTGAAACTGAGACTGGAAGTCAGACCAATCTGTTCGCCAGTTCTGTGATGTGGACCTGCTGAAGACCAGACTGAGAATAAAGTCACTTGTGTGACTTATACTTGATCTGACCCAGAATAAAGCCATTGTTTCACCTATCCCCATGAGCCTAGAATTCAAGAGACACAACAAAGACTTACGTGAATTAATTGGGGAATTTTTAACGACATGATCAAACCAGGGAATTAATTCACAATATTTGCCTAAATGCCACATATTTCCTTAAATGCCTTAAGTCCAGAAAATGCAGACGTTCTCAAATGCTTAAAACAATTCAATTAAATAATGAGTTTTTAAATAAGGTAAAGCTGATGAAAAGGTTGGCAATATCGGTTTGGTTTCCATATGATAGGATGTGATAAATCTGTTTTTAAACCAATTGAATAGAGTTAGTTCACCGAGTGGATTTGGGGAATTGTAGCATTCATTTCCAGAAGTTTGGGACTCGTAGCACTGACGCAGAGAAAGGTGGAGTGTGTTCAGGTTGTGAACAAGCTTCTGATAGACTTCTGACCCACGCACCTCGATTCTGAATTATAACTCCACTGCTGTTCCAGTCCTAAGCCAAAGTGTGTTGCACGGTGATTTTGTGATGCAGACTGAAACCACTGAATTCTTTTTACTTGTCATTAAAATCACATTCAGAAGCAGGCTTCCAGAAGTATTTTAGCACACTGCATCAATGAACTCCAAAGCCACAGATTCCTACTGATATCCGTAATTCTTCCTATGATCTTTATACCTTCATTCCAATGTTGGCTTTGACTGGGAAGAAAATCTTCTTAGGCATGTTGGATCCATGTTTTCAGATAGTCCTGACCAAGAGTGTCTATATTATGTCATTCACACACACCGCATTTAAATTTTTTTTTTTACAATATAGTTTAACAGTCTTCATAAGCTTAAAATGCAAGACACCACCTGTTCCTTCAACATCATGCTTATTCTCATCCAAAGTCCAACTCATCTTCATTCTAGTTGCTTGCTGCTTTCTGATTTCTGGTCCAGCCTGCTCTTGTTGCTCTTTACCATGTAGATGAAGTAAGCAAGTGTCTCCTTCTCGTTCACAGGGATATTTCTGAAGTGGCGGCTAATGGTCTAAACATAAAAAAAAAAAAAAAAAAAAAAAGCAATTTCTTGAATTAAATGCAGAAATAAGCAGAGCTAGAGTTTGGTCTTTGTTCATCCTGACATTGATTTAAGGCTGTCAAGTAAGACATACAATAAGTAAGACTGATTTGAACAGTCAGTCCTCATTTACCCCTTCACTATAGCTAGAATGTGCATATGAGCAGAGAGTTATCTTGCTAAAACAACAATTTCAGCAGCCAATTCACAAGTAGAATTTGGAAGCCAGGAAGTCCTCCTTTCCTAGGAAAGCAATACAACAGGCTAGCTTTTTAGTTAGTAGTAGAAACTACCTCCCTTTCCCCCATATCCATTCCATGCCAAGTTTGCTTGGAAAGAGATTCCCCATGACTTAATATTTTAAAGAAGGGTGAAGGAAAGCTATCGCCAAGTTTTGCTAAGTGTTCCAAAAGAGGTAGAGACTTGGCAATGTAAACAACGCAGCTTCAATGGACCTTTGTCCACATTAAAACATGTTGGGGAAGCTTTCATCAAAGGAACTGAAAGGGGATCCACAACAGAAAAAGAAAAGCTAGGGCTGCTACCTCAAACTTTGGTAGAAACTCTGGACTATTAGGTTGCATTTCTCATCCAAAGGACAAATCTAATGTAAAAAGGGTCTTGTCGGGCCAGGATTAAGAGATGTTCTTTCCTCTATGGTGGAAACATCTCTTTCGGTACCCAACACAACGCCAGGATTGGTTCTTTATGCAGGTTGAACAATATGAATCACTCCAAGAAGACTTATGGAAGTTTGAGTTTTCCTTACGGTGGGTTAGAAGCAGATGTCTAAGAGCCTCAGGCAGAAGGGATTCAAGCATGGGAGCTGGACGAGGATCCAGCGTAGGGTCAAAGCTGCTCAAACTTCACAGGAAATCTGGGAAGTGTGTGACAATTTTCAGTTAGGCTCCCCTTAAGGTTAATCTCTGCTTGCATAATAGTTCTTCTTGGGATTACTAATGTAAATGTGCTTCAGTACATAGCGTTGCCAACAAGAGGGAGTTGAAAGACTGCTTACTAGTTAGGTAGAACACTACAAATACATGATATACAAATGAGGATCTACACCCCATCCTTCACCTTGTTACTCCCTGCCATACACTGTACAACATGATCAACATTAATCCTATATTCTACTTTGAAAATGAGCAACAAAACATTTTACAAAACTGCCAGAACTTTGGGTGCTGTAGAGTGTTAAAAGTCCTGGGCCTGCAAGAAATCGTGCAATTTCCACAGAGGTAAGGTTAACCTGATGAGAGCAGAGCTTCCCAAGGAACATGTTCAGGTGAAATCGGGGCAGGAATGGGGATTCTGTAACATTGGCCTGAAGCAGAACTGCCTTGAACATTCGAATATCTGTTAAGGACACTACATCTGTCTGTAGCACTGCTTGTATAAAAGAGCTACCCAAACTCTTGTCTCAAGTGGAGGACTGAAAGAGCAGACAGCTCTTTAATGGCTTATTAAGAGCATAAGAGCAGCCATACTAGATCAGACCAATAGTCCATCTAACCTGGTGCTAGGTTTTCCGAAAGCAGCCAATGACAGGTGCTTCAGAGGGCATGAACAGAACAGGCAATCACTGAGTGATCCATCTGGTCACCTACTCCCTGCTGTCAGTCAGAGGCTTGGGACACCCAGCGCATCGGGCTGCATCCCTGACCATCTTGGCTAATAGCCATTGATGTACCTACCCTCCATGAATGTAGGTAATTATTTTTTAATCCAGTTTTACTTTTGGCTTTCATGACATCCCCTGGCAAGGAGTTCCACAAGTTGACTGTGCATTGTGTAAAGAAATACTTCCTTTTGTTTGTTTTAGACCTGTTGCCTATTCATTTCAATGGGTGACCCTTCATTCTTGTGGTATGCAAAGGACTAAATAACACTTCCTTATTAATTCTGTCCATGCCATTCATGCTTTTATAGTCCTCTCTCATATCCCCTCATAGCCATCTCTTCTCCAAGTTGAAAAGTCCCTGTCTTATTAATCTCTCCTCATATGCAACCGTAATCATTTTTGTTGCACTTCTCTGTTCTTCTTCCAATTCTAATGTATCTTTTCTGAGATGCGGCAACCAGAACTGTATGCAGCATTCAAGGTGTGGAAGTACTATGGACGTATATAGCAGTGTTATGATATTTTCTGTCTTATCAATCCCTTTTCTAATGGTTCCTAACAGTGTTTGCTTTTTGACTGCCACTGTACACTTAGATGTTTTCAGAGAACTAGCCACGATGACTCCAAGATATCTTTTGGAGTGGTAACAGTTACTTTAGATCCTATCGTTTTGTATGTACAGTTAGGATTATGTTTTCCAATGTGCACTATCAGCATTGAATTTCAGCTGCTGTTTTGTTGCCCAATCACCCATTTTTGTGAGATTCCTTTGTAACTCTTCACAGACTGGTGAACTTAATTATCTTGAATAATTTTGTATTGTCTGCAAATTTTGCCATCTCTTTACCCATTTATGAATACACTGAACTGCACTGCTACCAGGATCCCTGGGAGATATTGATATATACTCCTCCACATTGTGAAAACTGACCATTTATTCCTACCCTTTGTTTCCTGTCTTTTAATTAGTTACTGATCTATACAAGGCCTTTTCCTCTTATCTCATGACTGCTTACTTTGCTTAAGAGCCTTTGTTAACAGTCTTTGTTAAAGGCTTTCTTATAATTCAAGTGCACTATATCCATTGGATCACCCTTATCCACAGATTTGTTGATTCCCTCAAAGAATTCTAATAGATTGGTGAGGTATGATTTATTAGGTAAGCAAGGTATGTCAGGATCATGGGAGGAAAGAGATGGGAAGGACTGGGTTAGTGACTCTGCCTTTAATATGAAGAAATGTAGCCCAATTGCACTAGCAGAGAATGTAAAAAAACTAAAACAATATGACATTTAAAATGAGTGTTAGACATGTTGTACACAGTGTAGTTGTAAATGTGTGTTGGTCCCAGAATATGAGAGAGACAAGGAGAGTGAGGTAATATCTTTTATTAGACCAACTTCCATTGGCAAAAGAGACAAGCTTCCGTGCCAAACGGAGCTCTTCTTTGGGTGACCTGAAGAAGAGCTCTGTGTGGATCAAAAGCTTCTCTCTCTCACCAACAGAAGTTGGTGTAATAACAGATTACCGTGCCCTCCTTGTCTCTCTGTTAGAATGTGTGTCAAGAGTTTGGTTTTACAGCTGTCACCAACTAACAACTTGAAAATTGGTAAATATATGGGACAATAAGAGAGTCCATTTTCTGATTCTATTCACTCTGCCATCATTAATCATTCACTTTTTTAACAAATTAGGAGGATGGGAAGAAAGGAGAACAAACCACAGCTAAGTGTTCCTCAGGATCATGAGGATATGAGGAATATGCTTTTAGCCTTCTGCTGCTAGGGCAATTCACTGGAAACCAGCAGCAGAGCATCTGGTATGTACTAGAGATAGATTTAGTGCAGTCACTAGTGTCCAGAAAACATATGTCAGGTTGGGGGAGCGAAAAATACATTTTTCTTCTGTTATAAAAAGCAACTCCCCACACCCTTGCTTACTTCTGCTAGCTGAGCCTTATTGAGGCCAGGCCTGGTCTGTAACTTGTAATGTCTTTTGTACCGTCGCAGAGTGTTCACTTGCAGCTGGAACAGGTCAACCTGGAAAACAGATGTAAGATGACTGGGGTACAGACGTATCGGAGGAGAGCATCTCAAGCTGGCACTTACTAACTCAACAAGACTGCTGTGTGTGTATTCAGAGCCACATCTGCTTGCTTTAGTGACAAATATAAGCCTATTTTTTATTCTTGGTAATGCTGCAGAGCCAAAACAAACAGTCTCAGGGGAGAGAAATTCTGTTTTGGCTCATGTACCACAACAGAACTGTTAGCCAATTTCCAGTTGTAAGGCCAAATTTTGCTCTCAATTACACCTCTCTATCCTCAGCAATCCTTTCACTTGTACACTGAGTGAATCTCATAAGCAGATCATTTATACACAAAATAGTCCCCCAATGCCATTTTTACAGAGTTGTTTTTCAGAGAAGAACCGCACTAAGAATTATAGACTTCTTTGTTACAAACAGAAATCATACTCATTGCTGTTCCCACAGAGTTTAGAAACTCGTGGCTGAATACCATTATCCAGTATTATCCACTGAGTAAATGGCTCGCGTCACAAACAATTGGGTTTCAGGGCACTGTGAAGGAATGAACTCAACCAGTGATATTTCAAAATATAAACGCACAATTTCTGCAGACTGAGAGCGAGAAACCAGCACAAGGGCAGGCAGAGCACGTGTGCTTCAGTAACAGTTCAGATAAGGGAACTTTAAATGTAAATTGCAAAACTCCCTCTTATGTTTTAAATTATTCATTGAATGTCACTTAACTTTTGCTACTTGTGGCATATGACACAGAAATTTCATTCTGTTGTTACTAATGTTTTTAGGAACTATAACATCATGCCAGCTGGCTCCTGTATTAACTGGGCAACTTTCTAGCATGTCAGGTACGAGAAATACCACTAAAGCAAATGAGCCAGCCTGAAGGGCTCTGTGAAATAATTATTTCAATTTATTATTGGTACCACACTTAAGAAGTATGCTCAATGCCCAAAGTACAAATAATACCACCTAATACCATCAGTACATTTCAAAGCTCTTTACAAAGATCGTCAGCTTCATAACCTTATTTTACAGATGGGGAAACTGAGGAATAGAGAAATAAGATTAAATAAGATTATTTGGCTCGTCTCAAATGTTTTATGATGTAGTTTCATGGTTTAAGAGTATTATTACATAATGCTACTCTGGGATGTAAAAACCATTGTAAATATCTCAAAACTGCATAACATCCTTGAATGTTGCTTAGTTAAGTCCGCATGGCCTGACTTCACTATCACAGTAGAGTGTCTGAAAGCTGTGACATCCAAGAATGATGCATGCTGGGTTGTGGCACCAATCAGGAATCATGCTGTAGGAATTCATGCGCATTATTTTTTAAAAAAATAGTAACTTCAGAATAGTATATATGCTGACTACCCCCTTACCTGTTGTTTAAACACTCTATCAGAGCTGGATGAAATTTTTCAACTGAATTTATTAAAATGTATTACTTTAAAGTATGTAATAATACATTTATTAAAATGTATTATTTTAAAGTATTTTAAAAATGCAGTCTCAGGGCAACAGTTTTTGGTCAAATTCAGTGAATATTTTCAGCTGAATACTTTTTTTTAAATGTAAAAGCTTTGTTTTGAGATCTGGGTAATTTATTTTTTAAAATGCGCTAAAAAGGGTGCCTCTCCCCTCCCCCACCCCAAAAAATAATGTAATAAAAAATTAGTTTAGGATCCATTGAAACATTTTGTTTGGCTCAAACACAATTCTTTTCACTTTTGTTTTGGGAAGAAAAAAAATTATGTTCAAAACAAATTAGTTTTTATTTATGTATTTATTTAGGTGGTTTGGCCACTGAATTGAAAAATCAATTATTTTCTCAACACGACTCCCTACATATAAAATTGTAGGCTTGGACGACTTTTCCACAAATCTTTGCAATTTCCCTTTTATAGAAAGCCCTAAGTGGACATATATATAGAAGAAATCGAGTAAAGCCGGGACCTGGGTCATCCCGAGCTGATGAAGGAAAATGGAATACACTCACAAAACAAAATCAGAATAATCTCCCTCAATATAAAAATTATTCCTGAAGAGACTGTTACTTCCATAAGAATTTAGACAAACTTGCCATTTCAGTGAAAGAAGGAGTCTTCCCAGGCATATGAAAGTGCACAAATGTCCCTATTTCATGGACTTGAAAGGATGTATGCCTTCTCCCTAACACAATCAGGTTCATGAAATTTGAACACGACAGACAACATCTGCTTTTGTAAGACACTTACCTCTGGGACGTCCATCTCATGCTCAGGAGAGTCTCCGCCATCATCGCTAGTTTTCCTCTTCCTTTTGTTTCGGACACTCTGAATGAAATTCTTGTGGAAATCACAAATGTACAGGTGCCTTACCTAAGAGTGAAAAACGGGGAAAAAGCAATCAGAGTAGTTAATGTATAAAAAACTGTACGAGACTACGATCAATTATAAAGAAATAATACACAAGACCTATTTACTGCACTATATTTAAGACTATGAAAATTAGTATCTTTGAATCATGAGTTTGATGCCATACTCGTGCATCATTGAAATAGGCTCATCATGTGAATGGCTAGGGCTGAGAAGAGGCAGAGGAAAATGAAAGGTGAATTTCAGCTGAGGCTGTTAGGAAATCTCTAATAATGCTGAAATAATTATGTCACATTCACTTTCATCAAACAAATCAAATGTCACAAAATACAGGATAAATTCTCTACAGGATCTTGTTTCTTCACTGCTGAATTGAGCTGTAGCTAGGCTGCGAAGAATAAGGTTCTGAATCTGTGCAAATTTATGCATCTGTTTACTCTGATGTATACAAGCAATCCCACCGAAGTCAGTAAGATTACTAAAGTGCATGTTTTCAGGATCAGCGCCTAACCCCTTACCACACAAGAGAAGAATACTGCTTTTGGTACATAAATCTGAAGAGAGTCTCTTTCTGAAAGTACTAACTTTCTCGAAACGAACTGTAAATGACAGAAATGAGTAGATGCTAGTCCAGTACAAATGCCTTTAAACTGCATCATACAAAGAAAGCACTTTGTACACAGTCAGTTTCATCCTTTTTGCCTGTTTAGTTATTTCATTGCTCTTCCCTTTCACTTCTGTGGTCTTTCACGTGTAACAAGGGAAACAATATTAAAAAATAGTAAAATATGACTCATTAGAAAGCTTCAGGGAATACTCTGGAGAGGTGAAATATGTGATTTAAAAAAATTACTGAATTTCAAGTTGTCTCTCTCTCTTTAAAATGATTTTCTCCCTTGTTGCTGTGTGAAAGATGGTCACAGACAAGAGGAACAGTGAAATCAACCATACACACTATGTCATTCAATGGATAAAGTACACTCAAATTAGCCTCTAATTTCTTTCAGTTGTCTTAATCTCATGGTTACTTGTAACAACTGTAGGCAAAAATTTCAGCTGGAAGACTTACTTTGATGGAGTTACTTTAAATAGAAACTTTCTCCATAATGACTATAGCTGCTGAGCTCAGATGTATCCTCCACCCAGTGAGGGTCTCATTTATAGGCTTGACTGACAGATGTCACTTAAAATGATCACTGACTGGTTGGCAGCAGGCAAGCCTGCTAGATGCCAACCAATAAACAGGCTTGCAATTCTTTTCATTTAAAAAATAATTGTGTCAACTGTTGTCAGATGTGACAGTTTTTAAATTATTGCTTCATGGGAACAGTTTGAGGCTTTACTAACGTAAATACCTCCCACTGGTTGGGATCTGTGGAATTAAAGTTACCGCTTTAGTAACGACAACATTCACAAGTATCTAACAGTGGCTGAAGTGGTTCTAATGCCTCCAAAATGAAGAGAAACTGGCCTTTTCTCTATCCTTCCGCACAACATGCTCACTAGAATGAAAGATGCTTCTCCCCTAGCACCTATCATCTGGAAGTCCTTTGAAATCTCTCGCTACTTTAGAAGCTCTACTTCTCACTTAATCACCAGTTGACCCCCTCTCCCCTCTTCCAGACCTTTTCTCTGTCCTCTACTTCTTTTACAACATTAGTAGTGATATTATTTCAATGTGTAAAATCGTTTGGAATAAAGCCTGCAAAATAAAGCGTCACGTTAGGTATACCATACGCACAGATCACTACAATTCCTATTCCTTTGAAAGGGGGTAAGAACCCCAGCATCCCCAATACAGTGGCTTCACCATTGCCAATGAGGCTCAATAAACACAATTTGCACTGTTTGACGCACGCTGTCTATCTTCGGTTTGGTCCCAACAGTAATGCAATGTCAGGTATAACCGCAGGCTGGTACCAAACGGTTGTGTAAGGTTCCTCTGGACTGGAAAGCAGATGCTGGGTTCCACCCCAGAAGAGAGCGCACTGCAGTGGCCCATGAAGTTCGCTGGGCACGGGAGGAGCCATTGGGCTATAGAAAGGCGGAGCTGCAACTCACACTTTTGTCAATGTCCAACTTGAGCTTCTTCTGGGAGATGCTCTTCTGGATCCTCTTGCTGAAGGAGGCATTGCCGGCCGGGCGGACACAGCGGTCCCCGTCATCAATCAGGCAGCAGCTCTGGCCGTAAAAGGGGGCACCGGGGGGCCCATCCCGGCTGTCCTCCTCGGTGCTGAAACCATTCATTGCCCAGCCCAGCCCGGGAAGTAACGGCAGGGAGAAACCTGGTGCCTCCCAACGGCAGAGACGGCGAGCCCGGCAATGGGAGGAGCGCCTCTAACACCCAGGGCCTCCCCGCCCCGGGGGACCCTAGAAACTCCCGGCAGGTCCCAGACCCCCCGGGCTCCTAGAAACTCTCAGCAGATCCCAGGCCCCTAGAAACTCCCGGCAGGACCCAACCCCACCAGGGGCCCCTAGAAACTCACCCCTGGGGCCCCTAGAAACTCTCAGCAGATCCCAGGCCCCCGGGATCTTAGAAACTCCTGGCAGGACCCAACCCCACCAGGGGCCCCTAGAAACCCCCAGCAGGACCCAACCCCACCAGGGGCCCCTAGAAACTCCCGGCAGGACCCAACCCCACCAGGGGCCCCTATAAACTCCCGGCAGGACCCAACCCCACCAGGGGCCCCTAGAAACCCCCAGCAGATCCCAGACCCCCGGGGCCCCTATAAACTCCTGGCAGGACCCAACCCCGCCCGGGGCCCCTAGAAACTCCCGGCAGGACCCAGGCCCCCGGGGTCCCTAGATACAGCCGGCAGCACCTTCGCTCTTTCCCAGGGGCCCCCTAGAAACGCCCGTCAGGGGCCCCCCCAGAAGCGCCCGCCTGCGGCCCCTCTCCTCCTTGAAGGGCGCCTAGACACGCCCGGCAGCGCCCCGGGGCCCCAGCCCCGCTCGGGCCCAGCGGGGCGAGGAGCGCCCCCCAGCTCTCCGGCCGGCTGCCAGAGACGGCGCCGCCGCAGGGCGCGGACCGGACCCGGCCGGGCCCCGAAGCGCCGCCGGGACCCCGCACACACAAAAACCTGCCCGCCCCGCCTCCGTGGCAGAGGAAGTACCGCCCCCGCGCCCGCATTGGCCAGCGGCGTCCCCGGGGCGGGGCTCCGCGCCCGCTAGCGCACCCCATTGGCGGAGGTGGCTGCCCGTCCCCGGTGCCTGGCCGCTTCCTGGGGAGGAAGCAGGAGGCCGCTGAGGGGGAGGGAGAAGCCGGGACGCCCGGTTCTGCGGGCAGCGGACGGGCCAGACCCGGGGGCCTTGGCAGGAGGCCTGGCCGCGGGCACCGTCCCAGGCTGACGGCCCCAGCCCCGCCCCCCAGCCTAGGAAGGCGGCACAGGCCGGGGGTGCCCGCCGGGGGGGGGCGCAAATTACAGCCGCCCCCCCGCGGCCAGCCCCCCCGCAGTGGCGGAAACAAACGGGGTACCAGCCCCCCGCCCCCCCGCGTCCAGCCCCCCCAGTGTCTAAAGCAAACGGGGTACCAGCCCCCCCGCCCCCCCCAGGGGCAGGGTAACGCGGCCCCGCCCCGGGTCCAGGCTGAGGGTGATTAAACATCCCCCTGGCCCCAGCCCCACAGCCCGGGGGGCACCCCCCGTCGCTACCTGCCGGCCCGGATCCTCACCTGTGCAACGGGACAGGACGCTCCGGCTCCGCCCCGTCTCCCACACGACCCTGGACCTGCCCCCCCTTGGCCAGACAGCTGAGAAGAACCCCCCCCCCCCTCCCTGCTGGGAGGAGGGAGTCCCCGCTGCAGGTACGTTCAGGGGAAAGCGAACATGCGTTGAAATCTGCACCCCAGCAGCTGCCTTCATCCCCTCCCACCAAGGGGAGCTGGAAGACGCTGACTCACACGTTTATCTCCCTGCGGAGTGAGTGGCAGCCTTCTCCAGGCATGGCTTCCACACGTCGTCCAACCCCCTCTTAGCAAATTACAAGGATTACACCACACTTCCACCCCGGGCCGGGGCAGGCATCATTACACAGGGTCCTTAGGCTGTTTGTTTATAGCTGCTGCTGGAGATCAGGGAATGAAAGCCTCTGAGCAAGCCTCTTTAAATCATTCCAAATCTTAAACAAGTACGTACGTACATTAGAACAGGCCTGCACAACATGCGGCCCCCGGGGGCCACATGCGGCCCATGGGGGGTGAGTAGGGGCAGGGCAATCCAAGCAGTGGGATGGGGGGGGAAGCAGATGGGGGCGGGGCAAGGATGGGGCTTTTCGGCCCACAGGTGGGTTTTTTGCAGTAATATGGCCCTCGCTGCTTTCCAAGTTGTGCAGGCTTGCATTAGAACATCCTAAGAATGGCCCTAATGGGTCAGACCAAAGGTCCATCAAGCCCAGTATCCTGCCTTCTGACTGGCCAATGCCAGGTGCCCCAGAAGGAATGATAAAGTTATCTATGCCCTGTTGCCCATTGCCTGCTTTTGTGAAACTGGCTAGGGACACTTCAGAGCCTGGCTTTGCATCTAATTAACACATGCTAAACTACCTCAGATTGTTTTCCTCCCAGACTCCTCATCCTTTCCTAAGCTGGTTTGAATCTTCACTCTCTTCTATACTGCCCTCTTACTTAAGAGCCAGACTACAGTTGCAGAATACATTTTTCACTCATCTAACACATACAGACCAGGATTTTCTCCAAAGCCCTGTGCAATGCTCTTGATATATTGAACCTGAGTTAAAACAGAAGCAGTACAGGAGGAAGCTATTTGCATCCTTACTTGTAATTTTTATTTCTCTTAATGGTGTGAACATTGCTCTTGGGTCCATTCTGCCACAATGGAGATAGCAGCTTAGATTTTTCCTCACTTCCCTCCTTTGGTGCTGCAACATGAGCCTAAACTCATAGTCTGATTCCCAGGACTTCCAAGGCTGAAATGACATAAAGCAGGTAGAAAACATCACCTCTACTATAAGTAATAGGATTAATTGAATTAAAGGTATAACCACCTACAAACTTATTACTAAGAACATCTGGATATATAATTGTGCTTTGTCCAGACCAGTGCATACCCTTCCCATTATGAGAAATGGAAATTACAGGTTAAGAAATCTAGTTTTTCCTCATCCACTGGTCTGAACAGTACTCACGGGAAATAGCAAACAGTAAGAGCTGGTTCCTAGGGCAGTCTCACTCTGGGAGAAATGAAAATGAAAAAGTTACATTTATTTACTTTTCATAGATTTAATTTGACTTGCATATTTAGGTTAGATAATGGGTAGGAGTGACATCAGTCTTGCATGCTGTGAAGGAAAGCAACCCTCAGGGGCACACGTACGCTAGAGTTTCTAACTTCGAGTTAGTCAATTGCCAATTAACTCAAGATAGCGGACATGTTTGTAAATATTACTCTGGACTCCCCAAATTTTTGTTCCTGGCTACAAAGGTTGCGGTTTACTCTAGGGATCAGCCTAGGTAATAATTCATAGTGAAGACAGGCTCCGAGTGGCTGCATTGCAAAACTCACTGTACATCTCAGCTCAAGCCTAGGAGTCCTTTGCAGATACCAATACCAAAGAGGCTTTTCTTGTTTAATTAAGCATCACAGTTGGTGCAGTTATTGGACTATGAAAGATGTTTTTTGAAGTACATTGGCTCCCAAGCAATTTTGCTCACCCTTTATTTTTAAAGTAATCTTTTTAGTACCAAAATTGCCCTAGGTTGAATACAGCTACTAAGATAAAAGAGGATTTCTGTAACCTGATGCAAGTTTGTGTGTGCAAAAACACACCCCTTATTTCTTTCTTCAGACAGAAAGGTTCTAAAGCAGGCATCAGCTGTCTTAGAATCCTGAAATCATGGGCAAGAATTAATATGCTTTACTCCAAATTGTTGGAGTTGCACACAAAAAATGTTCCAAGTCAACTCAGTCTACTCAAGGCTTTTGTATTGGTTTATCAGGTCTGACAGTTTCATGGTATTCTCCTAGGCATAGGAAAAGGCATAACATATTATAGTCTCCGGGCGTTCTTAAAATACAGTCTCCAGCCAACTTTCCATTCACAGCCTCTTAGATGTAGCAGATGCCCCTTTGAGAGTAACTGATAGCAACAGGCCAGAGCCTATTTCTCATATCCCTCTCTAATAGCTGTACAAATGCCCCCCCCCCCCCCCCCCCCCCCATTGCTGGCAAACAGCCACCAAGCAATTCCTATCAGTTTTTCCTGGAAGATACAAGAACTATTGGACCATTGACTTTCCCCAGGGTTCTGAAGCACCTTGTCACACCTGCCCTTAGCATGAAATAGCTGTGTGTGCTGTGGATCAGCTTCCTGAAACCACCCCCTGTTCAGGCCTCTGCAAGACTCATTCTCTCTGTATGGTTAGCAATGGGCACACACCAACCCACAAGTTTTCTGGGCAGCCCTCTGGGGTGCCCAGCCATTGTTCCTTTGACCTCTCACAGAATTCCCAGATCTGTTATTCGCAAAGGAACAGTACTCACCAGCTTGCAAGTTCAACTCAGGATCACCAATCTACTCAACACACCCCTACTGAGATATAGATATTTAGATATAGTGGAAAAAAGAATACGTTTATTATCAAGGAACAGAGATTCAAGTGATAGTAAGAATATTGGAAACAAACTTACATATAAAGCAAAATCATAATATGTTTTCTAAAGCCTAAATGTAACTAACAAGAAATTCCCGCACCCCCTACAAGATAGCTTACCTCAAATCAGTTTGGCTGAGATCCTCTCTCATACAATCAAGTCCACTGGAGGCTTGTCTTCACAAATGGAAGGAACAGTGTAGGAAGGGGGAGTTCATCTGCAGCCTAGGTCTTGTTTCCCAGTTACATTGTCTTACTCAAATGAGATAACCCCTGCTGGTTTTGTTTTCCCTGCTGTCTCCACAATCTATTGATCACCATTTTGCTCAGTCTGTAAATTGGCATCTGTTGTGAAGCCTGCAGTGCTTCATTTTTACATGTCCAGCCAGAGTGAGAGAAACATCTCTTCCCCCGTGCCTGCCAGGCATCTGTGAATCACCTTTTGGTGCCTTAACTCAGACCAAGAGAACATATTTTGTAGTACCGGTATATAACTCTATACATTTTTCTGTACATACATCTCAAGGATTATGAAGACCAGTGTGACACAGGCTTTCGTTAGAAACCTTGCATAGCAAGACTTGTAGATAGATGCCAAACCATGGGGTGTCTCATACAGTTGGCATCAAGACAAGGCCTGGGTTGATGACTTCATATCATCTGGAGACCAAAGCTGATGCAGAATGAGGCAGCTCATATAACAAGTGGAAAAATTTGCTGGGATTACATGACACCAGAACTCTGAGATCTCCACTGGTTGCATGCTGATCTCTGGATAGGGTTTAAAGGGTTTGTCAAAGTTAGTAACACCCACGTGGCCTGGGACCTGTGTACCTGAAAGACCACTTGTCTTCTACAACAAATACCACTGATCCTCATTATTGAAGAGGGCAAGCGGTTCTCCTGTGTATAGTCTTTGAGGCCAGGGCTTTTCCGGCACTTTTTCTTTTCTAATACTAGCTGGCTGAGGAAGCTTATTCTATTACATGGTTTCTGGCTGGCAGAGAAGACTCCTGTTCTTGCTACCAAAACAGAGAGCAGTCCATGTGGGAAAGATGATGAAGGAGCAAGCAATGGACGGAGGGAATGTCATCACAGGAGTCTGGATTTTTAACTTGTCTCCCTCTGCTGGCCAGAGGATATAGTACCACTCTGTGCACTGGCATAAGAGGCTGTTGGAGAAAGGTTCAGTCAGGGCCAGGCATATGTTACTTTTCCTTTTGTCTAGATGAAACAATAAGAAATGGTTGTTTCACAGACTGTCCCTCAGGACTTGGTGGGGAAAGAAATACTCTTGCAGTCTCTCTCTTTGCTAAATTAAATGTTAAGTACCTGCAAAAGCAACGCAATGCTATATTGATTGAAAATCTAGCTGGAAAAAGCCTGGTGGTCTTGTACAATTACAGGATGCTCCAGCATATTTCTCTTCATGAGCTTTGTCACTCTCTTAGGCTAAAACTAGCTGGCTGTAAAATACCTAGCTTAATGGAGATATCCATCCTTTATTGGGTGCACATCACTAGCCTGATCTAACAGCTCCTTGTGCAAACAGCATTGAGGTCAGAAATGATGGAGGCAGCTTAGTGCCTTTGGAGATGCAATAATTGTCTTCTCCTCTAAGCCTCACTATCTGCACAGATCTCTAAATCTGACTGGGACACTTTCATTTAGATGCTGAAGAATGGCCAGAAACATATGCCTGCCACATAGCTGCCTTCCCTGAGAACTCATTGTCTTAATGCACTCACTCAAAATCCTTGGGACACCCACTCTGCTTTTTGGAGGTGCTTTCCTCTTGGAAGGCATCATACACAGGAAGCAGAAACCCATAACTCTGCTATCTTTGACCAGGTCCGGCCCTGTAAGTTGGATCAACTGGTCTGATGGGTTCTAGGCAGCATGTAATGCATTGCAGTGCATATAGCCCCAGAGTGCACTAAAATGGGAAAGTTAGGCTGATGGGCCTAGTACCCCAGGGTACTGGGAGAAACTTGTATTAAACTAATTATACACTTCACTGAGTTGTCAGTTATTTCTTACAGGCGGCTTCTCGCACAAGGCCAGTGAAAGGAGCGATGTAGCGTCAAGTGTCGTAGGAAGAAGCCTGGAGCATGAGGGGCAGTTGCAAGAAAAGATGTGCTTCAGATTGAATTCTGGTTTGGGGGTCCAGTTCCCAAAGGGGACTGTTTTTCCCCAAGCATCTGGATATTATGGCAAGAGGTGCCCTAGGTAGGGATATAGAACAGTAGGCAAACTTGAAGCTGCAATGCACTGTCAAAACTTGATGTTCCAACTGTGGGTCAGGACCCCAAAGTGGGTCATGGCCCCATTTTAATGGGGTCACCATGGCTACAGGTTACAGACCCCACCTACCCAGGGCTGAAGCCCTTGGGTTTTGGCATTGGCCCACTGCCCATGGTGGCAGGGCTTAGGTGGGCTCTGGCTTTGGAACCCCCTCTTCTTGAGTGGCAAAGTAATTTTTGTCATCAGAAGGGGGTTGAGGTACAATGAAGTTTGGGAACCGCTCATTGATAGGTTTGAAAACTCCTCTGAAAAAATCACTGTTCTTTGCTAAGTTTCATGTCTCATATTTTGGATTTTTACTACAGTATTCTCTTTAGAAAAGAAATATTTACTCTTTAAATAAGTGGATTTGTGGCCTCTATCAAAAAAAACAGCCTTTAAAACAAACACTTTCATTTTGCTAACTTTTGCTGTTTGCCACATTATCATTATTTGTATTACCATAGTGCCTAGCACCCCAGCAACACCTATATTAAGCCCTGTTGATTTGGCAGGGAAGGAAAAATCACCATGCAAGTCAAGTCTCAGGAATTCCTGCTTTGCACTTCATTTTGTAGCTGGAAGTTGGATGCAGGAGTTTAGAACTCCAGGTTTATTTACATGACCCTTGGGGAGGGCAGAATCTCTCCTTCCCAATAGGACTCAGCACTTGCTTCTAATCCTACAAGGTCCCAAGACCTGACTTTAAGTCCACAACACTTTGTTTATAAAAGTTATTTTAAGTCACTTGTAGAGGTTTTTATGGGTCTCTCAGAGCCCTGACCACTGACTTGTGGTAATGAAGACACCTTGCTTTACAGACAGAGTTCTGACCAAGGCCTAAGATCATTTTTGCAGAACAGGTTTTCGGCAGCAGATGTAGAATATACTTAAAAGCACTCAGACACGCGCTTTTGCTGCAGCTATGATCAGGGATAGAACGAGACCTTCCTCACTGTGATAGAGGCACTGGGAGGCAGAGCATTCTCCTCAAGGGACCCAGACTTTGCTCTCCCAGATGTGAAATACCCAGAGTCTGCTGGTCTCCAGGCTATGCTACAGTGCTCTTTTTTGGGACAGGAGGAGTGGGTTGAGGGGTGGGGGGGGGTGAGTGAGAGGCAGAGGGTCTTTTCTTGCAGTGCATTTTCTGATGAGGGTGGGGTATTCTTTAATTAGCTGATTTGCTTTTCTGTTATTTTTGTTTAATGTATTGTCCAGGGAGCCCAGGCAAGGCTCCCTAAATTGTGCTTGAGTTTGGGACAGGCGTACTATCCACTGATTGTGAAGCCAACAGTGTGTAATGCAGGTCCCAAACAGGTGTCAAAATATATACACACATATATACATACACACACACACACTCTATATATAGTGCATCTGGAATGTTATCTGCTATGGATCTGTCTCTGTGGCCTACATTCTGCACAAGGTACTGATGTAATTTGCAGTCATCTCAGTTTGTGTGTGCGCGCGTCAGTGGTGGCCTTTTAGTCTTCATGGGCAAGGATAGCTCAGGTTGTATACACACCCACCACCACCACCACAAACACCTGACTTCAACAGTGAAGAAATATACTGGGGTAAGTAGAATCCATCATTTACCTTGTATTCTGGTTGTACGACATTGTTTTAACAGGGAGGTACAGGAAAGGGAATGAAGTCTTTGGCCAAGTGCTACCTTTCGGAAAAGGTCTCTAATTTGACCCAAAAGGGTCCCATTGGTAGGCTCCAGAGGATCTTGTTCAGTTTTGAAAGCAAATTCCTCCATTGGTATTTTCGCAAATTATTGACACAGGTTTGAGAAAAATATTTAACAGGAAAAACCCAAGTCATAAAAAAAAATTCAATCTTGAAATCCTCATTTGAAAAGTGCCAGGCCTAACGTCAGTTTGAGCCATGAGTACGAAGTGGGAGATTTCTACAGGTTATTAGTCCATTTCCTAAATTCATCAGCATTAGTCATACCTTGGTCAGCATTGCCAGGTTGTAGGCACACTCCACACAGTCCAACCTTTTTAGCACATCAGCAGATGAACCAGGCTTCTTGGTGGAGGAAGCTTGCATAGGAGAATACACTAGGTAGATAATTGAGGTGAGCATCTAATGAGCAGGAAGCTGTTTGGCCTTTTCAAATCAGGAAACTCACTTAGCCTGTTGCTGGATTTTTAACCAGGGTTTTTCAATCCATTTTAATTGTTGGTGACCAGTACAACTGATAGGCTTTTTGTTCTTTTTCAGATTGAAGTCAACACTGGTGACCTACATCTGCGTGGATAAGAAACCGGAGTAAAAAACCAAAACTGCTGTGTTCTGTCAATAGCCCAGCTAACTTTTCATGACACTTGGCAGAGTAATGCATCCCTTTCATTGTATTGCTGGACAGATCCCTAGTTTTGCTCCCTACTTTGGAAATTGTGCATCTGGAATGTTATCTGCTATGGATCTGTCTCTGTGGCCTACATTCTGCACAAGGTACTGATGTAATTTGCAGTCATCTAAGTTTGTTTGTGTGTGTGCACGTCAGTGGTGGCCTTTTAGTCTTCGTGGGCAAGGATAGCTCCGGCTGTGTTTCATCTGTAATGAAAGATACCTGGGCTCAATCTTTTTTTTACATTCCTAACTGATTCAGCAAGTCCAGAGGTTTTATGGCTATGAACTGCCAAGCCTAAGCTTAGCTCAGGGTTCTGATCTCCTTACCAAGAGCTAAAGAAGCCAGGGAAGAGACTGCTCATGCCACACATTTTAAAAGTGAACTTTGGGTGTAAGATTCCCCTGATTCATTGGTATCAAGGACTAGTTTATCCCCTCCTCCACCTGCGTGAGTGAAAAAAAGTGGATATATCAGAGCAAGACCAATGCTTGGTACCCTTAGCCTCCTGCTAACCCTAGAGTGAGCTTTCCTTTTCCAGACCAAGTCTGTGGAGTAATCTTGAAAGGCTAAAATTCCTGGCCATTTAGTGCAGTTTAGCTAGCTTGTTCAGGAAGGTTCTTCGCTTGCCCTGAGAGTAGGGCATATATGTTCCGATTAAGCCTGGCTCCCTCAAAGCACAGTTCAGATGAGTAGCGAGCATGTTTGATGGATAAATTTTGATGTGCTTCCAATAGGAAGAAGGTTGGAGCTTGGTGGGGTCATCGCTTAAAACCTTTTATTATGTCAGTGCCTTTGACAGACATGGCCTAAGTGTAGATTATTCCATGCACCAGTCTGAGGGTCAGCGTGCATACATCCAGAGACCTATTCAGCATAGAAAAGGGGGTGTTTGTTTATCCAGCTAGGATCTCTTGCATGTTATCTGCTATTCCTTTGAAAAACTTCATCCCTCTTTCTGGGAGTATTTGTATCTGTGGAGAGTGAGAGATACACCTCTATTATATGTACGTCAGTTTACTTGCTTGATTTTATTCTGTCTGTCTGCCTGCTGTTAAATAAGAAAGAGCAAGCAGGAATCCAAATGATGTCCAGAGATAATTTATCTCCAGAGAAAATACCAAGGGTCCTTAAGAGAAAAATGAGTGGGCTATTAATTGGGAACTGCCCCCCTGCCTGGTTCCAGCAGGGCATATTTTCCAGGGCTGTGGCCTAAAATCAAAAGGACATTAAGTAGTTAAAAAACCCTGTGTAGAGAGGAAGAGACGGGAAGGGAGTTGGCAGCAGCCTGGTAGGGAGATGGAGGAGATGGGCAGTCTGCCTCTCTCAACCCACAGGTAGGGGTATCTGGGTTAAGCAGAAGCTTTCTGAACTTGCAAGGAAAGGGTGAAGTTTATGTCAGCACATCAGGTGTTTGTTTTAACTGTCTCCTTTGATGGCTATGTATCTTTGGGTGAACACCACTTTTTCTTTTTTAGAACTGTTTTGTGTCACTTAAATCAGTTGCTGGCCACATGGAAGTTTCTCACTGGTGCCAAATACAGTTAGGTCTGTTAGGTTACCATGGCTCGGAAACAAGGGTGGGATATCAGAGATCCAGTGTGAGAGTGGTTGAACCATGGGGTTCCACCCTGAAGGAAGGCAGCGAAGTCTGTCAGAGGGGTTTACCAGAAAGGTGGTTCTAAAAGGGTCTAAAGCACAGTTCACCTTCTAACCATGACAGCATCCTTTGTGGCACTCTACAGCATGCAACAATCTAAACCCATTTTTAAAGTACTCCAAAATTAGCACCCCCTGATTACCAGGAAAGTTTGCCAACTAAGAGACACGTAGCACTTCACTTGTCTATGGAGAGTGGGTCTGTGTGGCACACTGAGCTCCAGTGTTGCTGGGCAGCTTAGAATAACCATCCTAGGAGAGCAGGACAAAGATGCAACAATGAAGGAAGCAAGTGGGGTGATGGGAAACAAGCTATGCTCCCGGGAAGTCCCGAACCAGGATATTATTTTGTTCTCACAAGAAGTAGGGGAGTGGGGAAAGGAAAGCAATTGTCACACCAAAAAAGGGCGAGTAATTTCTGCATACACAAATCTTCAGAAAAACATTACAAATTTATTTTAAATATTATAAAAGAAAATCCATTCAACGTTTAAAAACACTATGCATTATCTCTGATTGACTCCAATTTATGAAAGCTACATTAAAGTGCTAAACATCCTTTACCATCCCCAGATATTATGAGTGTGGTCCTAATGTGCCCAGAAATAAATATAGACTGGTTTATGAGGCACTATCCCATCCAGTTTTAAAGTAAATAAGTTAAAATGCAGCAGTACAAAGAGTGAATCAACTCTGACCTTATCATGGATACTTTGGGGCTCCCATCCTAAAAAAGCTAAAGCTATTAGTTACTGTTATTTTAAGGGCTAATGTTTTAGTCTGTTGAAGTGATTAGTTTCTATGTCATTTTGTAAACCAAGTTCACATTTGCCTGCTTATTAATTGGGATCAGAGCTTCCTTCCTAATGCTGAATGAGCAGTTTTAAGACCTGCATGGCTCCCAGTGGCTTCCAATGAAAAACCACACATCTGTTGGAATTATTGAAGCCTTCTGGGTAATCCAGAAGCATCAGGAAAGCTCAGAACACAAAAAGTGAATAAAGGAAGAGTGTACTCCACTAGCAAAGGCAAAGTCACAGAAAAACTAGACAAAGGTCTTTTATTATGATTTTCATAAATCTGTCTAGTTTTATACATGAATCTCACTACAAAGGAACAACTGGAGTGTGAGTTCAGTTAGTGTGGGTGACATCTAGATAAGGCAATCTGACTGGTTAATCAGTAAAATGAACTGAATTTATAACTGAAAAATAAGTACTCCATGCTGGTGGGAATCTTCCTCTCTCAACTTTCCAATACCTGACTCACAACCCTATTTCCCTAAAGAAATTTAGTATTTGATTCAAAGCTTTGTCAGTGAAGAACTGTAATTTGTATGACAATATTAAGTTGTTCTTACATAATGCTTTTGATCTGTAGCTATCAAAGCACTTTACCAAAAGATATTACCTACATTACCCACATTTTACAGACTAGGAAAACTTAGCTCAGAGGGGAAGCCAAAAGTCAAACAGCAGGTCAGCAGAAGAGCTGGGAATAGAACCCAGGTCTCTGACTCCCAGTCCAGGGCCTTACCCACTAGCCCACACCGCCTGCCCTAAAAAAAACAACAGTATTTTTTTAAAATACACTGGACATCCCAGAAATTAGCCTCAAGCTATTCATTGTTCATTAACAGTGCTTTGCCAACTCACTTTCCACAATACTCATCTGTTAAAAATAAAACACACAAAACATTAAGAACACTTGATGCTAAACAATCCTTTTGTAGTGGAAATGACAACCAGGTTTGCTGGTTTTTATACATCAGGTAATGACTGGCTTGGGCACTTAATGCCCCATTTGTTCTGGGCTGTTAACTCTGAAATGTGACTTGTGCATTTCCTTATTTATCTGCTTATGAGAATGTAGCAGCCAGATAGAAAGAAAAAGTGTGACATGACACATGTATTTGAATCTCGTACACTAGAAAGCCAATCCTACAGCCATTGACTGTTCTGGATCTGTTAGCTTTGACAGTTTCATTTGATACCAGGTATTACTGGCTGGCTGCAGCAAGCTGGTCACACACCCTTATCACAAACATTTCAACATCCTGCTCGGATCTCAAAAAGATATAAATGAAAACATCTTTCGCCCAGTGATGCATTCGGATTTTTCACATTGTTCTTATGTGATCTTCCTTGCTCCTAAAAGGATGTGCAATTACCATCACAATACGGCGGTAGCTACAGGAGCACCGTGCTCCACTGTGTTAGTACCAAAAACCAGTTACTTGTGAAACCTCAGTGCTCATTTAAGTTCCAATATTAATTTTTTTAACACTAGACTTCCAGCTAGGCAAAGGAGAAAACTTGCTGAACTGACGTTACATAGGTATAAATTACCACAGAATGTAAGAACAGTGGCTAAAGAATTGCTTTCTTGCTTCTTCTGTATTACAGATTTGCTCCCCACTGATTCATGGTGTTGAGTTTATAGAAATTACCACATTATCCTTTCACTTAGATTCTGATATGCTGTTGGAACCATTTGAGAAGCTCAGTATTTTAATACATTAAGTATGAATTGTGAACTCTTGGATGCTACTCTCTTGATTAAACAGATATTATATGTGCCTTTATCAGGGATTAAACATACAGCCACCAGCCCAAGAAATCCTCTGGTCTACCATCAGTTGAACTCCTACTCTATGTCCCAAGAGTAACCCTCAGTGGATACAACAGGGACCATCACTCGAAGAAGAATGAGGCTTCCATCCCCAGACTTCATACCGAGTGATCAAAAGCACAGCCATTAATGGATATTCTTAATATAGAAACCCCGGACCCCTGCATCTCCTGGCCAGTACCTTCTGTCATCCTAAAGTTTAAAAACAAAACCACACCAGAATGGTAATTGCACACTGCATGAAACTCTCTGGTACATCCTGCTCCCCAGCCCACTTGACTCTTGTCCAGCAAGGCACTAGGAAATGGTTCAAGTTTAGGCATTTGCTGTACATTTGCATTTAAAAAGGCACATCTTTATTTTAACGATGCTGTATTCCCTTTTCATTAAGCCCCACACAACATTCCACTCTGGGGCAGGGGAGGGCAAAGATTTGTTGCCAGAACCTATAGGAAAACTCCCTGCACTCACATGTAGGGCCCAAACCCATGTAGTCTGCTCACAGAGCTCAGACATTAACACCATGATAAAATAGGCAAGAGATAGAAACACATTTTGGGTATTGAAATGTAAATGAACACATCACACCGCATCCCACTGTACTTCAGAATTCTTACATGCAGTCTTGGCACAAACAAGAGAATTTATGAAGCTGGGGGCAGAGATTTTTTTTTTAAATTACAGTTTTGAAAAATATCTGGACGGGAAAAGCGTGAGTTTTCCATTAGGTAACTGATGGCATTTGAGACCTGATCTTGACTTGCATGCAAATGTGAGGATTTGTTTATGGATTCATGCTTTGGTGATTTTTTCTTATAAATAACTAAACATAATTGGAGTAATTAGCCTGGCTGCTCAGCAAAAGCTCAATTAAAGATGAAGATTGAGAAATATAATTTCTATTTCTCAATCAGTAGGTGGCCGACTATGGTAATACTTCTCATTAGTCAGCAAAGCCTCTAGGGCATTGAAATGTATAATTAATGTAAGTAAAATAATAGCTCCAGGAACACCACTGAGACAATCAGACATAGGAACACTGAATTCATGGGACAGTCATGATTTGAAATCCACAACTCTGTGAAACGAACCAGATTGACAGCACGGCAGCTGACCTGGCGAGACCACCCTTAAAAGAGATTAAAGCATTCCTGGCCCATTCAATTCTTGGCCTCTGTGCTGAGCCAGACAACAATGGTGCCAGCTGTGATAGTGGTCCTGTGACCAATACCTGTCAAGTAGGAACTGCATTAAGATCACCTAGGCCTTTGGTTCATGCTGCCAAACAACTGCCCTTGAGCCAAAGTCAAATCACTGAGCTAGATATGAAAGGCTCCCTATCCCATTACCAGCAATTTCAGAAGCTTGTATCCAACAGGCTGAGCAGCTAAAAGTGTCCAAAACTTTGCTCATAAGGTGAGTCCAAGTACAGAGAAAGCCAGGCGTTTTTAACAGACGTTGATCCCCTAATGAAGTGGAAAACTAAAATGCAGGTATTAATGTTACAGCACTACTAGCTGCAGCAGAATCATTTACTGACCTTGTATTCCAGTTATAACAAACTCATGCTCTTCATGTATAGCTTCTTGTTCCACAGGTATTAAAACATTCATAAAGACATCTAGTCAGGCCATTTAGCCATCCACAATAAGTACCACCAACTAATGAGAGAAATAACAACTCAAGGAAAACATCTGACAGCTGCCAAGTACTGGAAACTGGCACTTCCCCCCATGGTATTAAAAAGTGCTTCTAACGAGACATGTTACAGATATTTAAAACATATAAAATGATAATTTTAATCAAAAAACGTTAACCTAGCGTGGCATTGGTCTAGTCTGTACAGCAACTCTCGCTGTGGTGTGCTGGCATCACCAAAAAAATATGGACTATCCCAAAGGGTAGCCACAGCTCTATCCTCCCATCCCTCCAAATGAAGCAATGCTTGACTTCAAAGGACTATGAATCATTTGCAACAATGCTGCAATTAGCAAGAGCACAGAAGTAAAGTCTGGGTTTATTACTTTTGAGATTCTGCATGTTTACATGGCAAAGCGGCATCAAATTCTGCACCATCATTAAGAGAGCACCAAGTCACCTGATAACCCCTGCAGCTCCTGAACTGGGGCAGCAGGGACCAGGTAACAGCAGAGGGGGCTGAACTACTGTCTTGATGAGTCAGGGGAGGTCTGCTACACAAAGCAGCTGCCACATGGGCCTCTTGAACCTGATCAGACAGCTCTCTTGGGAAACTTAGGAGCTACACGGCAGGGAAGATGCCTGGAATGTGGAGCTTCATGCCCAAGCAGGAGCAGTGATCCATTACTGCGGACTTCTTGTTTCAGCCCTTCACAATCCCAGAGCTGGCCACGTGCTGCCTAGTCCTGTAGAGTGCCTATAAGCCAAGCATCTGGGTGGTGATAGGAAAATGTTTCATTTGGTTGACTGATGTGGCATCTGGGCAGAAGGATAACGATGAAGTCATTTGTGAGAGCATAATGGCCTTGTGCATGGGCCCTGCACTCACTGGGTTTATCTCAAACAGATGGACTGCTGGCCACAGAAGACCGCGGGCCAAACTAAACCTTGGGTAACCGTCCCAAATCCATCAACTTCAGTAGAATTGCTAAGCTGCTCATGCTATTGGCCCCAGGTCTCTAGAGGAAAACTGGAGATTTTCCCATGCAGTAGATTTTATGGCAAGGATCCTTGGAATGTTTCTATCCTAAAACCACCCCATGCTATAAGTGGCTGTGCATTCTGGTATTAGCCGTCTAAGAACCTATGGCAAGAGTCACCACAATTATTTTAGCTGCAGGCTGTCAGCTTACTGGAAAACATTTGTTCTATTTCTTCATACTGAAGAGACCCAACAATGGGTAGTGGAGAGCAAAGTGCATGGATCTGAAATTGTGGTTTTTCTACCAGTGACATAGTTACTGGGTCATTAGTCTCAACTGCCCTTAGTTCACTCAAACTGTATTCTGTTAACAGATCTATTCCTTTGGAAGGCATTACGAGGCCAAGCTGTCTTAAGTATATTTTGGTTTCGTGAACAGAAGACACATACACTTCATTTTTCTATTGCATTTTAAGTTTTGATGCACTGGAGGTCAGTGTATTTGTCAGGTACTATTATGTTGACTTTGCACTGTAATTTTGAGTGCAGGTTTTGCTTGGATGGATTTTGGGAGGTAAAGTGACTATTTGGGAACACTTTAGCACCTGGGAAAGTACCACATGTGATCTAAATGCAGGTTGAACCAGGTTCATAATCCTTTAAAAATAGAGTTTCTGGTCGATCTTGACAGGCAAGTGACTCTGGTAAAGCGTCATGGAATTCCATCATCCCCAAAAAGAGAAAGATGCAGCATCTTCAAAATAAAGACTGGCCAGCTAGTCACACCCTCTCCTGAGAGTCTCCCTTTTACCTTGTTTGTTTAAAAAAAAATTTACACTTTTTCATAACCCTCCCCAGTAAAAACTATAACTGTAAAATATATATATAAATATATATATATATATATTTGCAATCTTTAAAGATCAAGATTTCTGTTAAATTTTTCCAAGACGGTTGAGTTTGTGTGTTCAAATATCCACTGCTGTGTTGGAGAAGAGGGATTGCAGATATTCATAAAGATCTTTCGGTCGTTCTCGCTGCAGTCCATACAGCTGCTGCTTACTGGGTGGTAAAGGGTCTTGTCCTGAGGAAGAGAAATTCAAAATCAATTTGTTTGACTGGGGAACATTCTGGGGATCTATGGGTAAGTAATGGAAAAGTCCCACTGAGGAAACAAGGCTGAACTTGCGGTTGGTTGCAGACAACTCATGGAATCATGGGCTAGAAATAGAAAGGATTTGTGTATCAGAACTAATTTAACATCTAACGAACTGCAAGCTCTTCAGGAAAGAAATTTTCTTACTTGTACATGGTGCTGTGACCAGTTATTTATGTATTCCACAAATTAAGAAACAGTCCATTCCCCTTCCACTGTAGGATTGTTCCTTGAATTGTATAGTGCTTTGTCCAGTCTACTTTTAAATTTCTCAAGGAGTGGGGCTCCAACACTTCCCTGGGGAGAGCATGACATCCCCAACCTCCCATTTCTACAGCAAACACTAATGTTACTTTTGCTGTCTGCCTCGCTCAGTGCTATCTGGATAAGCAGTAGAATGCATCACTTCTGCAACCATGAGTGTTGGAACTGATTGAGAAATCAACGTTTCCAGGTTGGCCCCGCTTGCATACTTGAAATGCTAGTACAGCATGTGTGTGTCTGTGTTTGTCTACATTCTCTCCCCTTGCCACTTGCACCCAGGCCAGCCCTTGCAACATCTGCCAGGCAAAGCAAAAGCAAACTAAAGCTAGATTCTTCAGCCAGCAGGCTCACGTTCTGCTGTTTGCCCTCCAGTCACACTGGGCACACAGTTGGGGTTGGGGGGTTTGTGGGAGATGAGCATTCTAAATAAAAACCTCTTCACTTGTTGCTATGCAAACGTTGCTCGTAGAGAATTAATAAGTCACATTCGCTTATAGCAGGAGCATCCACATTATTAAAACATCAACCTGACAAGCTCTAGTACAACTTTACAAACAGGTTGTGCATGGCAGGTCTGGCATTTCTGCACAGCCAGAGGGCTGTGGGTGGAAGCTGCAGCTGGTTTAACAGAGGGTCTCCTCTCTTGCTCTCTCCTGTTGGCATGACACTTAATGCTGTTCCTTCCCATCTCTAAATGAAGATGCAAGGAGCCAGCTCCATCTAATAAGGACAGGTTAAGGGGATATTAGGAGCTGGGCACACCTGCGAGCAAGCGGGGCAGGATTGGTTTCAGTCAGGCTGTGATCCATCTGCAGTCAGGCAAGAACAGAAGTTGATCTTATGCTGCCTCTCCTATATCCAAGTACTGGGCTCATGTACAAGCCCACATTGAACCAGATGCAGTTTCATGGAAGTCACTGGAGCGATGCTGCTTATACCACCAATGAAATGTGGTTCTTGTGCCAACACTAACAAGACTTTGACATCAAGTGCAACCTTGGGCAGGCTCTGTAGAAAAACATGAGAAGCAGGCTGCTTTTACTGTCTCCCATACCTAGTGTTTTTTATATCTTCTTACTCATGAGCTGGTCAAGAAGTCCTTCTCCATTAAGGTAGGTGAGAAAAGATATGCCTACGCCATCTTGCCCATGCTGCTTTTATTAATGCTAAACGACTCCTATAAAATTCTCTTGTCACAGCTACATGAATCACAAGAGACCACCACACGAGTCATATTATTACAAGGACACTCAGGTGTTCATGGAATGATACGATGCATCATCATAAAGGCCTGGTCTACACTAGCAGGGAGGGTCGACCTAAGATACACAACTTCAACTACATGAACAGCATAGCTGAAGTCGACGCATCTTAGGTTGACTTACCTGCCGTCCTCACGACAGCAGCGGTTGACAGCGGGCTCCCCTGTTGACTGCCTTGCGCCTTCTGGCCAGCTGGAGTTCTGGTGTCAACTTTGGGGACCGATTTATTGCATCTTGACAAAACGCGATAAATCAGTCCCCGATAGATCGATCTCTACCCACAGATCCAGTTGGTAGTGTAGACATGACCTAATAAAACACACTCACTTTCCTGTATTTCCACAGCTGGTTCCCCTTCATTCCGTGGCAGTCATAGAGGGTCACAGGACTGCTGTGGGAAATGGCATCGAAACAGAACTTCTTGGTGTGCTGAGGGTCCCCAGGACGGATATCCTCCCGCCAGCTGAAGGTGAACACCTGCCAGGACAAACAGGACCCTCTTAGAATAGGATGAAAAAGAACGAATGAAGAGAATTTCCAGACTGAAGAGCTGAAATTCTTCTGCTTCCCCACAGGGTGTAGAACTGCTCAGGAGAAGACAAGTCAAGAACTCTCTTAGGCTTGGTCTACACTGGGGGAATGAGAGAGTTGACCCACGATATGCAACTTCAGCTACATGAATAACGTAGCTGAAGTCAGCACATCTTAGACAGACTTACCTGCCGTCCTCACAGTGGCAGCGGGCTCCCCCGTTGACTCCGCCTTGTGCCTTTTGGCAAACTAGAGTTCCGGAGTTGACAGGAATACCTCTGGGGATCGATTTATGGCATCTCGAGACACGATAAATCGATCGCCAATAGATCGAGCATTACCCGCTGATCCAGCCGGTAGTGAAGACATATCCTTAGAAACAAGCCACTTCCAGTCTGGCGACTCCTCAGTTTGGTATGTGGACCTCTCAATGGGAGTATTAAGCTAACTGATTAGAACACTCAACAGCGCAGAGGGTAAAATCAGCAAAGAGCTTCAAGACACCCTTGTTAATAATGGTTTTATGATCTGCCCTGGTAGCCTGCACAGTGCCTCAGCGAATCTAAGATCAGCCCTGTGCTCCCCAGGCCACATGGGGCTCCCTAGAAGCAGCATGAGCCACCCAGTGGGAGAGTACAGAGGCTTCAAGACTGAGCTTGATAAGTTTATGGAAGGGATGGTGTTATAAAACTGTCCACAATGGCATGTAGCCAATCTGCAACTGCTAACAGCAAATATGTCCAATGGCCAGTGACGGGACACTAGATGGGGACAGGATCCCCCACGGTGCAGCCTGGGACTGTGGGGGACTGCTGTGCCCCCTCAAGTCTCTTCAGCCTGCGCTGCCTCTCACAATGCCTTGCTAAGGACCAGCAGCAAACCTCTCCAGGCACTGTGATCACTCAGCACAGCAGCATGTGGAGCCCCACAGCCAGCTAGAGGGCACGAGTGCTGCCAGAGATACTCATGAATCACCCAGAGAAAGGCACCTGAACCAAATCCCCAGCTCCCAGCACTGCACCCCAGGAATATACCATCGTACACTGCTCAAGATGGGCAGTGCAAATTTATTCATTGGTTCACCACTTCAACAACGGAAAGTGGACAAACACCAGCCTTTATCAAACCTGAGCATATTTACCCCTCTCTTCATACAACCTCGCTGGTAAAGATAAACAATTAAACAAATTTACTGACTATAAAAGGTAGATTTTAAGTGATCGGCAAAAAATCAGTTACCTAAAGAAATAAAATGTAAGCCCTCAGTCTAAACTCTCAACCCTATTAGACTGGCAGCAAGTAGATTAAGCAGGTTCTCTCACTCCACTGGATTTTGCAGTCCTTAATACACAGATTTGTTCCTTAAACCTGGGCCAATCTCCTGTGCTGGAGTCTTGTCTTTTTGGACTGAATCGCACAGTAAATAAGTTTAATTTCCAGTTTTCCTGCATCAAAATTCATATGCAACAGACCTTTATCTTCTAATACCAAATCCATTTCCCTGTAGAGTTATGTATTGCTCCATAACAGATACATTGTCTTCTTGATCTTTCCTCAACTTGGCTACTACATTTTAAGACTAATTAATATTCCACCCACCCCCCCGTTACAATAAAACCATCATTTCTCACATCTAATGCATCAGGAGGATGGATCGATAGCCCAGCCAGGTTAATTTCTCTCCCCAGCAATTGTTGGGGTGTTAATCATGCATTTGCTTCCTGTCAGAGGAACGATAGTAAGTGGTTATTGAATGTGCTTGCAGGTTCATCAATATGTATGGTGTTCCTCTTTATTATTCTTTCAACAGATGCTTCAAATTTAATATTCACTTTGTTCCATACCACAGTTCTTTGTTACCCGTTTCTTTTATTGTTTTGATATACTCTCTTGTTGTTATGCTCTTCCGTTCACCCCAATCCTTCAAAGACTAAAAGGTAAAAGGTCCACAAGGAGCCTTCCAGGCTCCAGTTCTTTTCCCTCCTTCTATTTGCCTTTACACTAAATTGCAGTCTACTAGGAACAGCATCAGTACATTTGGTACTTAGGTCAATGGGTAACAGAGCACATTTCACTCACCTGGCACAGCATTGTGGCTCGTTATCCAGAGAGGTGAAGCCATTGTGGTATTTTTAGGTCCTGATTAGATCATAGCAAAGGTGTTAATTTTTTAACATTGTTTGTCCTCACCAGGATCCTTTTAAAAACGAATGTGTTATGAGGGACTCGATTACCTGTATGTTGTTCCAAGCTGCCTCTCCTCTGCCTTTCACACAGGTTTCCAGTCTCAGTGGGGAGCCCAGAGTTCCATGTTTCGTATCTGCACACAGACCAGTTCCTACATTACGGATCTGCAATATTAAATTGTTAATTAGTTATGTTACACTTCTGTCAAAGTGACAGTCAAGAGGCAGAATGATTTAAGAAGTTACCTCAAACGGTAGCTATCAGTACCAAGGTGCAATGTGAAATGCGTTACATTAAACAATTGAGCTGACATTGTTACAGCTGGAAAGAGGCACACAGTTTGTAACTCAAAATAGGGGATGACCTTTTATAGCCCAGTGATCTGCTTTAAGTGCCCTGCATTTAACTTAAAAGAAAAAACATACACTAGAGGACGGCAGACCCTGTTTTAGGGGGTTCCCAATAAATGTTGGCCATTGCGTTCCTGAAAAGGGCAACTGAGACTGGGGAATTTTCCCCCATAAGAAATAAAGGCCCACCCACCTATTCCTTCTCCCCCATCACTTCCAACCCTTCCCTCCCAGCGCCTCCTGAACGCCAGGGACACACCCAAAGAAAAGCCACACAAAAGGTGGAACAACAGTTGGGGATTGGTCCTGCTTTGAGCAGGGGGTTGGACTAGATGACCTCCTGAGGTCCCTTCCAGCCCTGATATTCTATGATTCTATGACAGATATGTGGATCGGGACCAATGTGAATTGGAACACGTTTCCCTATGGATATGCGACATGATGGATAAGGGGGAGACATATACTGGGGACCCCCGTATTTAATAGTTAGAGGAACACGCCTCAACACATATGGGCTTCTTATCCCTAGGCTAGACACTTTACAATGAGGAGGAGTATCCTAATTTTTACAGATGGGAAAGATGAGGTGCAGAGAAGCCAACTGACTGGCCCTAGGTCTCAAAGGACATCTGGGTTTTATTTCTATTTTGATTCTTACTTCCCCAGTCTCATGTCCTATCTACTGGATTATGCTGCCTCCCCTAAAACATGGTTCACTAATTGAAATCTTTCAGAACAAAACAGCAAACAATTTCTTTTTATGAGCATGTGCTAATGGAAACAGGCAGCCAACGGGTCTGCTTTGTTCCTGAGAAGGCCAGTACAATGAAGCATACAGGAATTCTGATCTCTGAAGCATTCAGCACAGAATCTTTATGAATAAAGATGTAACGTCTGTTCATGGGAATGGAGCTAACAGGCATCAGGGGTCATGATTAGCTCTATTATAACAATCCAAAATAGCCTGGTAGATCTTTCTGGCTTGTCAACCCTAGAAGTTTATTAAAACAACTCACCTCTCCCCAGGCAGCTGCCGGCGGCTCCACTGGTGGGTAGAATTTTGGCAAGTCCCAAGCTATCTCACTCATGAACCATTTGAAGCTCTTGCAGTTGAGATTGTTGCGAAGTTCCTTCTGAGCAGTCACATCCCCCGCAGAGAGATGCCGGTACTCAGGTCTACGCTGGTAAATGTACTCTGCGTATTCATCCATCCACACTTCAGCCACACGCTTCAAGTTCTACGGAGGGAGCAGGCATGTGTGGAAGGAATGAGAGGGAAAAATGTACATGAAAAACTGTGTCCATTCAAACTCTGCATTAGAATTCAGAGCAGGTCTCATGTTTTTGCTCAGAAAAGATTTCCATTAACACAGGAGCGCTCTTGGGCTGTTAGGAGCAAGATAATTTTTAGTGTTATTCTATAGGGAAGGTATGTTTGGCTGATGTCAAAAGAGAATCCTTGGTGGTTGGCTGTTACATGTGGTTTCTTCTGGCTGTGGAAATAGCACTTAGCCAGAACTTGTTTTAAATACAAGTCAGAGCAGAGACAGCGATTGTAAATACCACTGGACACTGAGGTCTGAGATGACAACTTCCTGCTCCTCCTCCTCTGATCCACCCTGCCACATCCTGTGTGAATGAGATCTGCAACGCCCAGTTCTGGAACGATCTTTTTACTGAATTCTCCTCTCCACTGTTCATTCTTTTATATACAAAACTATGAGAAACTTAACATTGAGGCACAGTATGTGAGAGTACAGTATACACACTAGAGACACATTCCCTTCAGAACATTCCCCCACTGTTTGCTTTCTGTTAACAATACAGGTATCACAGGTTTGCCTCTGACCAAGTCACTTAATAAAACAATAGCAAAGCCTCTCATAGGCTAACTCTACTTCCGGACTGGCTCTAAAATGTGACTCAAGTCTTCATTTGGGAGAAAACCTCAGATATATTGATAAATATATCACGCAGGTAATGGCACACATTGAATTTTAGTTTCAATAAATTACCAAACCAACAATTTAATCATTTCAGTGCAAGCAGTTACCTAGCAGTAGCTATACAGAGCTTCTTGATGGCTGCCAAACACACACTGTACATCCAACACAAAGCACCTGCTGTGCTGCCTAACATAGTGAGTACAACATGTCATTAGCTCCCTGACTGCTGCCTGGCAACACTAGGCACTCTCACTGCAATAAACTAGCTGGACTGCCGAGCACAGTACACCTGACATACCAATTTCAATGGGATGCACAACTGCCAGCAATGCATTTGCCGTGGCGGATTAGAAACAAAAACAGCTAAGGAAATTGCAAGCAAGTGACATTCTTATCTAGCTCCAAATACAGTACAACTAGGGTGACCAGATGTCCCAATTTTATAGGGACAATCGTGATTTTTAAGTCTTAAATAGGCTCCTATTACCCCCCGCCCCCAGCCTGCGGCCCGATTTTTCACACATGCTGTCTGGTCACCCTAGGTCCAACACACCCTCTTTCTGAGGTGTCACTTTATGATCTGATTTGCCACCAATTAAATGTAAACCTTAGCTTAAACGTTCTCCAAGTCTGGTGATGCCATGGTTTCCAGCAGGGCACCCTCCCCAGTCTTCCCCTAATTCCCTCGGAGTTAACAAGGAATCAGAGGATTCTAACATTACAGGGGAGATAAACAGAAGAACACTGCATCTCTCTCTGAGGTCACTGCATCTCTTACTTTGTCAAAAATATATAATTAGGGTACAGTCTCATTCAAGTAAGATGTTTTCTGATCCTCTGATCTAGATATAGCCAGGCAGGAGCACTGTTTCTTGGTTTAGTTTTGTATCCTTTTGGTTTCTATTATCTTTTCCCACCAGAGGGTGCTACTCCTCTTTTTCAATTTACTTGGAAACCAGAGGTAGAAAGCTGCAGCATACAATGCTAAGGATGTAATCTTCCTTCTTTCTCAACTATAGTATTGAAGAAATTTGACTGTATAACTTACTCCTCCAGTACAGTGTGAGGTATGAGGATGAAGGGGCTCTTTCTCCTTTTACTATTGATTTGGGAAGTTTTAATAGGTTTGCAAATTTTTGACACGTAAATATCGAACACAAAAACAACCATGACAACATTGTTTGCAGTGTCCTAGCCGTGTTGGTGCCAGGATATCAGACACACAAGGTAGGTGAGAAGATCTCTTTTATTGGATCAACTTCTGGTGGTGAACAAGACAGAGTTAAAACACAGCTCTTCTTCAGGTCTGGGAAAGGTACAGTGTCACAGCTAGATACAAGATAACACAAATTATTTAGCATAAGAGGGAAAAGTGATGCAGGAGACCACTTAAGAGGAAGCAGGCAATTAATACCACCAGTGTTTCTGATAGCATGATTTTGTGAATTCAAGTTCCTAAGCTTGTCTTTTGTAGGTGTTGTCCTATGACTGAAGGTGTGTTAATTGCCCACTTCATATTAAATGGCCTTCTGAAACCTGTGTTTTACTATTTAGGCTAAATAAACTGTATTTAGCTGTGACACTGAGTATCTTTCCCAGACCCGAAGAAGAGATCTGTGTTATCTCAAAAGCTGGTCTTTCACAATCAGAAGTTCCTTACACACCACATGGCTCTCATATCCTCGGACCAACATGCTACACCACCACTGCAAAAAACCTGAGTGTCACGCAGTCCCATGCAAACATGCCTAATTACTGCAATGATGGGAGCCCTAGAAATACCTCTTCTGCTTTCTTTCAGTTAGTAACTCTAGTGCCCATGCTGTCCTGTCTCCTTACCTCCATCAGACAATGCCTCTTGCATTTTGTCTGGTGATCACAAATTGCTGCGCTTCTCTAAGCCCTTCTCCAGAT
>ML677358.1:16145266-16345326 GCA_007922305.1 Dermatemys mawii | reverse complement strand
GCAGAGAAGAGATGATCAGCTTGTTTTCATGGTGAAATGTGGCCCTTTAACCCAGCTACAGCAGCACTTCGGCTCCAAGCAGCTCCTACTTCTGGGGTGCAGCAGACAATGACCACCAAGGCAGGGGCTGCTGCCACTGATCCATTCAATGCCTGCCCTCCCCCACCCAACTTCCAGGGAATCCTTCCTAAAATTAACAGGTGGCATGAAGCACGGGGGGTTGGTAAATGCTCACCACATCTATGTGCCCCCACTGGCATTAGCCGTTCTTACAGTTCCAGTCCTGTGTGGCTCGCTGGGCTCAGTTCCCTCCTCTGGACATTGCGACCACCAGGACGGCAGTGCTGCTCAGGTTTGACCCAGCCCCCATAGTCAAGTGAGCAGCATTGTAATCTGGCACATGGGGACAGCACTCAAATTTGGCCCGGCCAGCCACCTGCTGTCATGATCAGGGTCAAACGAGCGTCACTGTGATGGCGAGCAACGTCCAGAATAGGGAACAAAGCCCAGCCAGACCCATGGGACCAGAACTGCAGGCAATCCTTCTGGAGCATATTGGCAACCCTATTTTGGGACACGACCCACAGGCTGAGAAACCCTGTTTTAGATGAATGCGTACTACTGATGCATAGAGAGGCATAATGTTCAGTATTTTCCAATCCACTATCACAGAGAGAGAGCACGAGAGCAAAACCCACTGCGGTTGCAAAGGCAACCGCCCCAGAGTCAGGAAACACCAGAATTAAAGTTGCCTATGCAATCTCAGTTCAGCCGCCTTGTGTTTATGCATTTCGTTAGTCTAATTACATGATCACACACTACTTTTTCCACAGAACCTCTGCCTCATTCAATGCACACGATGGGCCCCGCTCTAAAGAGGAATTAGGTTAGACAATAAAAGAGGCAGTCTGTAGGACTAACTCCTTTCTTTTCTGGTCAGGTTGGAAGGTTCCCCTTCCTTTCATCCCCCCACTGGTTCAAAGTTCCAATCTCTGTGTCCAGCCAGTCCCAGTCTCCACACTTCTTGTCCAATCTCAGTGTTCCCACCTTCCTCCTGCATTTCTCTCACCAGCTCCCAGTCCTCTCCCTCCCACCCGTCATTTCCTCCAGTCCCAATCTTCCTTCCGTTCCTCCCCCCCCGGCTCAGCTTTTCTCTCCTCCACATTCAACTCAGATGCTTTATTCTCCAGCAAGGGGTACCACTGAGTGCACAGGAAACAGACTCCCTTCTCTCAGTTCCAGTGCACAGCCCATTTTGGCCTGTAGTGCCTGGTAGCAACCATTACAGGAGAAGCCCAGCTTTGCTCCTGTAGCCCTGGCCGGGAGGGAGCACACACGTCTATTCTGTGGAGATGGTACATACGCAGTGTGGTCAACTGTGAGGAAATGGACATGCTCAATGAGGATGGAATCTTTGGAAAGTTTAGCTACTAAAAATCAAAGAAGTCTGAGATGTGTGATTTTTTTCAACTTGGCCAAATTTGCTCTCCTTGTGAAAATCCACCCAAAAGGTACATCCCTCAAATCCCATTCCAAAGCATAGGGAAACTAGAGCTTTTCAAAGACAATGTTGCCAAACAACATGGGAAAAATGTATTTTCTCCAACCTTGTTCTTGAACACAACTGAAGTATTTTGGCTGGAATTTTCCAGAAAACATCATCCTTAGGAATATACCCTGGCATGGAAAATTCCAGCACAGTTAAAGTTTGAGAAAGTTAAAGCAACTGAAAACAGGATCTTGTAATAAGAAAGGTCAAGCAACCTTACTAACAGGTGAAACTACAAGCCTCACTTATATTGAATATTGGGCCTAAAATGGTTCCTGTGGCACCACAGAGGTAATATTTTGTCATATTGAAAACTGACCATCACTAATGCTTTGTTTTCTGTGTCTTGGCCGGTTTAATACATCACAGCGTTATCCCTCTTATCTACTTACAGCCCCCCATACCTTTCAAACATCTTGTTATATATACACACAAGAGAACTTGTGCTCCATGCCTCAGAGCTTCTTAGTTTTCAAGATCTTTTCAAAACAAAAGTAATTTTCAGAGAACATAGCTCACCTTAAAGGATATTTCATACTGTTCTCCTCCCCATATCTCCAGACCTGCATCATACCCTCCCAGCTCCCAGAACCACTTTCTATCGACTGCAAACAGTCCTCCAGCCATTACAGGAGACCTTAAGGAAAAACCAGACTCTGTATTACAAACATATTCAAGATACAGCGTTGCAGCTGAACATTAAGAAAAACAAGATACCATTAATATTTCTCTCACCACCCACTCCTAATGCCTCTGCACCCCATCAGAGCATCTACCAGTTGTCCTTGTTTTACAGGCCTTTCCTGCTCCTTGCAACCCAGGAGGATTGGTCAGGGCTCCCTTCGGAACCAGTCAATGCCACTCCTCATATTGGCTACTTGGTTCACTGTTGAATTACACAAGGAATTCCCTGTTCCGGAGGGACCCCAACTTGTTACATATGCAGTCCTCCTTTCCCTGCCAGCCTGGGAAGCAAAAGACTGGAAAACAAGTTTCCTACATGATTGCTAAGCTTTTGGGCTTGCAATCAAAAGGTGGATCTTCAGTTTTTTAATGCAGAAATTTGACGCAATTCTGTCACCCTTTAAGGTTGACAGGCACAGCAACAGTGAAACAGTTTGATCCCAAATGATTATTTCTGTAATCCACAACAATCAAAACTGGTCTAATCATTCTACAAGGTTTTACCTGAGAATGACATATGAGCTATTTGTTAGTTGTTAGTGTCCCTAATGTCATGTCACAAACTTATGTTCCAAAGATCTTGGTAACAGATGACTACATTAGACATTACAATTTTCATTAACTTAACTTCTGCAGAGATTAGGTTTCCAAAAAGTAGCCATAGAAGGAGACTGTGTCCACAGTTCTTGGTCTAAATGAAATGTATTACCCAACAAAATAAATAGCTGCTAGAAACAGAGGGTAGTTTATCAACAACTTGTGACTCCCAGTACAACAAGGCATAAGCAACCCTATAACAGGGCACCTTTTGTTAGCCATCATCATTCTGCACTTCAGTAACTTACTCAAAGGGGTCACTTGGATCAGATTTCTGTAATTCAGGAGGGATAGGGATCCTCTTGTAATACATCTCCCAGTCAAATGCCCCTCGCATTGCATCTCCAGCTTGGGTCTCGTATCCAAAGTGGTCATGGTCAATTACGTCAATCATTGGGCACACAATAGTCTTGCGGTTCCGGGCAATGCGGTCTGAGGATCACAGAGAAATAAGTGAGTAAACGTGTAGCTAGTGGCCCCTTTCACCAATAGTTACAAGGAATTATTTACAGGTATGAAGCCAATATTAAAATAAGAGCCTACTTTATCTCATTACTACAGAATACCCATACAACTAGTTATAATTCTAATACCTAAGTCCAAATTTAATGGATCATTAAACAGTTCAGATCTAGAGATGTCTCATTACAGAATGGGTGAATTTTCTGTTTTGTTTTGTTTCTGTTCTTTCCTTAAAAATCGCATGACGGTTCAGTATATATGAGCATGAGGAACCAATTATATTGGCCAGAATTAGGTTAGAATTATATTTTCCAGGTAATGTGACCTTAGTGCTGACCTGTGCTGTCACTTCCCCTCAAACTAAAAGGGCAAGTCTGCATTGCAATTATAGGATGAAAATGCAGCTTTTGTGGACACACCTGAGCTAGCTTTAATCTAGCTAGCTTGGGTACTGGGGCAGGAAGATACAGCAACACAGATGTCAGCGTGGGCTAGCCAACCAAGAAATTACCCAGGGTTCTGGGTGAGCTTGTACAGCCCATGTTGAAACCCACAGTGCTGCAGCTACACTGTCACCATTACCTGAGCTAGCCAGGTTAAAGCTAGTTCAGGTATGCCTGTATGAGCTGCAATTACATTCCACGACTGCAGTGCAGACATACCCTAAATCTTCTCTTGGACAGAGGCGCCATGCCACACCAAATTATCTGGTGTTATATGCATTTATGGCATCAAATTATTTATCCTAAGTTATACCTACATGATATAGAAAAATTATATAATAATATAATAGCCACCCTATGGTGTGAGAGAAAAACAGAACACATCACAAATGGAAACAAAAAACTTGGATATCTCCCCACCTCTCTCAATGGTCCCCTGCCACTTGAAATGCTAGACTAAACAGACTGTCTTGCATGTTCTAAGGACCTTATGGAGTCCACAAAACTCATTTTAACAAGTGACCTGGATGTGACCCCCTTCTGCATTGGCTGAAAGCTAGTGCAATAACCCATTATGCCACCTAACCCCAAGAAGCTTTGAAGTGTTGTGCCAGAATCTGGCAGGAAGTGATTCAGACTAATGGCATAACTAATCTTGGCAGGCTCTAGAACATCTGCGCCTCCCCTCAATCTTTAATTCCAGCTGAAAAATACTGAGACAGAATTAGTTCCAATCTAGACATCTGGAACTTCTTCAATATTCATTTTATTAACAAGTTTTCTTAACTACAAGTTAACTTTAAGAACCAAAGTGACAGATAATATATTTTAGATTCCAAGGAACATTTGTAACAAAAATGTTTTGTATTTTTAAATTAAAGCATACTGTACATGCTCTCATTTCAAAGGCATTTGGACTACTTTTGTTTCCATTCCTTGGGGCTCAGGAAGTTTAAAATGTTTTACATCATGCAGAATTAATACCAGACACACAAATTGACAGGCTGTGAAAGTAACAGCACTGCTATACATTAACCCAGCAGACAATTTTTCATTTCCATTTGTGACTGCATTTCTCTTCACCTCTTGGCGTGTACTGTCATTATTTGCTAGACAGATGCTATGTTTCACCCCAGAGGTGGTTGCATTCCAATGGCACAAACATCACTTGAAATAGGCTTGTAGAGCAGGTCTGATATTATTCAAGATTAAAGATGCTATATAAACAAACTGCATTGCAACCTTAAATAAACCGGACACTCCCAGATGCTCATTGTAAAGTCATGTGGCTGGTTTAGTAAGCACAGTCTTTCTGGTCCTACAAGTGTCCCGAGTCCAAATCCTGGCACTGGTCACGTGCAAAACACCCAGGTTGAGTGGTCTCATACCACTTTCTGTTTGGGCATTGCACAAAACTAACTTGCAGTTCGGCACAAGTAGAATCTCATCGAAAAGTAGGTCCAGAATTAGATTAGTAGGGGAGCGGGGTGTTGCAGATCAGAATTAAGATGCACAGGAAAAAAGCCAGTTCCCTTGAAAAAGGGAACATTCTCCATTTAATAAGATACATGTGAAAGAATTTCCTTTATGAAGTCACAATCCTGTTAAAGACTATTTTAAAGACCCCTTTGTAGAGGATCACTCACATTCTAGGTGTGCCTAGCAGCAATTCATATTATCAGTAAAAAAAGATTTTTCCACATGCTTGCAGATTAAATACATTTCCATAGAAACAGTCAAGAGCTTTTTAAAAACTACAAGCTTAGCTTTATGTTCTACAACTAATTTCTCTTTACGAGCTGCTGAATGACTACGTGAGTGGTTTGCTCTTCCAGCAAACTATAAATTATGCAAGATTTCTCTAGTGGGGGGGGGGGGGTAACAGAACATGATCTCTGCTTTTAATTAAACAAAAAACTGTTTTAGGGGAAATTGTGGGTTTTATGACTCTTGCATAGAGAAATGCATTGTACTAAAGACTACAGGTCGCTGACAGCTCTCCCAGGTTTTTCTATAGAAAGTCAGTTTTCCAGATAGTCATTTATTTTCTTCTTTGGACATTTCTGAATGCGAAGACAGCAGCCTGGACCTACAATAAACCATATGCCGACATCTGTCACCAGCTTTTTACCAGGCTGAAGATCAGCTTTGGGAAACACTTCAACCAACCTCCTTACCTAGCAGAGGTGGCAGCCAGTTCACGTTGGCCTCGCAGTGAGAATCCAAGAATGTGATAACATCTCCTATTGCCACAGAGGCTCCCAGCATTCGAGTTCTTATTAGCCCTTCTCTCTTCTTGGTGCGCAGGATTCGGACATTTGGGAACTGGGCCATGTAGTCTTCCAAACGTTTCTTCAGGTGTTCTGGGTAAAAGAGTAAAGTTAAAGAAGGTAACAATCACTCCTTAAGATGCAACTCTTGCCTTAGTTGTTAGCTGTCTTTTGAACATGGTATTGAACAGCCTTTAACTAATGAACAGATAGGCAAGATGTAAGTAGTATGAGCAATCTTTAAACTGTGGGTTCAAAGTTTGATCTGGACCTCTGAAGCTTCCATGAACTCAAACAGGACAAATGGATGGAGGAGCTTAAGACTAGAAAGAAGCTGCAAGACAACAGAGCACACAACAGAGCAAAAGCTAATTAACAGAACATTGGGACAACAACGGAACTATTGACTAACAGCAGGGGTGTTCAAAAGAGTAGGAGACCCAGTTCCTGAAAAAACTTGATCTGGAGTAAGTACCTCACTATGCCACAAAAACACAGAAAGAGCACCTTCAGAATTGTATACAACACTTACTGAATTAGTTTTTCCTGAATTTCTTCAAGCACACAAAACACATCCATTCTCACACTAATATAAACAAGCAACAACAACAAAAAATCCTAGTCAAGTTGATTCTACAAGCTGGAAAGGTATAGAGATCATTACTGATTACTGAATATACTACCCCATACATATCACAAAAGTATGATACATTCTGTACAAAATGTGCCTTGTGAAGTATCATTTGAAAACAATCTACTGAGCATCATGTCCTGGTAAAATGCGTATAGCAGCATTGCACCTACAGATATAAGATCCTGTTGTATGACATTGCTGAGACATGCTCCAAGTTTAGAAAACCAGTCCAAATAAGTTCTTCAGAAACAAAAGAGCCAGATGTCAATATAATCAAGTGGACTATTACCGGGCTAAGCTGCCATTCTTTGGCAGGAAAGAGGGTGAGAGTGAGAAATTTGCATCTTGGCAAAGAAAATTGCTGTTGCCTGAACACTGGCTGGAGATGATTCTCAAAGAATAGAAATACTATAAGAAGGGAGAAGAGAGGACACAAAATCAGCCCCTTCCCCCTCACCTCTACTCACGGCATAAACAATACCTGAAAGACAAAAAGCGCATCAGTGAGCTGGGGGAGGGATCCTGCCTGAAGAATTCAGCCAGACTGCTGTGATCATGTGGTGGTGAGAAAACCCTTTTTGTTTTAAGCTCACTCAGCTTGTTGAATTAGGTATTACTTTGCATTTTACCTTTTATGTCTTTGTAACCAATTCTGGCTTTTAATTTATCATCACTTACTTATCATTACTTAACATCTATCTTTCTGTAGTTAATAAACTTGTTTTATTGTCCCATCTAAACCAGGGTGCTTTAGGACTGAAGTGTCTGGAAGTATTTGAGATAATAGGGTTTGTGCATATCATTGCTATTAATGAAATGATGGACTATGAGCTTGTACTGCACAGAAGGAAAGAGCTGGGTACATTTCTAGGGACAAGTCTGGGACAGGGAATTTGCTGGTGTCATTCTGCAATATAATTCAGGAGTAGCTGGCTAAAAGCATTCATATAATTTTGCATGCTAGAGTGTATGTAAAAAGAGCAGGAGTGGTGGTTCTCACAGCGAAGCAATGTAAAAGGCACCCCAATTGGAGAGTTGAGAGGACACAGTTGTCAAACAGTCCAGATTGTATCCTGGGGAATGGCACAAGTTCCTACACAGAATCAACTCAGCTAGCCAGGGATTCCCCCTCCCTCCCCCATCTTAATCTAGTTATACTGCTTACCATTTGGTGCTCAGAATGCAAACTTATTCCCCTTGTGTATCTTGGATTTTATTTGCGGGGGAAAGTAAGGGGTCAAAGGTGGAGATACTCTCGGCAGTTCCAGTATACTTTGCATCTCACCTTTGATGCTGCCAGCAGCGGCAGTCACCCAGAACTAGCCAAAATCTGATCTTGAATTCCCTTTTAAATATTTTTAGAGTATTCCTTGTGCAAACTTGACATTTTTCTTTCTTCAGAGCCCTATTTTAAATCTCCAACAGCTTTAATAAGGCCAAACTCATTTTGGTGTGTGTCTGATACATCTGTACAGCTGGAGCAATTAAAATTAAAAAAAAATAAAAAACAGGTTGGTCTGCTTAGTAAAACCTTTACTAATTATTGCTTTCTAGCTAAGACTAATACCCTTCCCCTCACCCTTTTCAAGTGACTTCTGAACAGATCCTCTGCAACAACCAGGAATCAATTTTCTCTAATTAAATGGATAAAACTTTCAAAAAAGCGACTCTCGGGGAGACCAGACAAGATATTAACACTCATTCCTCATGCAGCATTGTGTAGGCAGTGACTGTTAATTAAAAAAAATAGTAAAAAACCACAACCATCACTCATTTAGTGCAGCTGTATCATTCCTTGTCATAACTAGAAAGAAAAAAATCCCCATTCGATGTCCAAAAGAGTTACCCAAAGCCAAGTTCCAGGTATAAATTGTACCTTGGTTCCAGTAATCTAATATCAGAGTAAGGTAATCATCATCAAAACATCTGATACTGAATTACACAGTAATAAAAGAAAGGAAGAAAAAAGCAGGAGCTATGCATCTGGTCCTACCAATACTGACCTCATAGGACTGCAGTGTTTTCATAATCAGGCCCTATGGTAATTACTGCATCTAAATCAGTTTCCTCCACAAAACATTAGCAGGTCTTGAAAAACTGCTGAAATTTCGTAGAATCTTAAATGTTCAGAGGTAATTATACAGCATCTCATTGTTTATGATGAGGCACAGGTGAATAAAACAAACATCTTTGATACTTAAAGAATTTGTGCCTATTTATCTCCCACTTGCATTCCAATGCCTTTGGAATTTTCTTCATGTCTTACAGTTGTTCTACAAATCAGTGCGGTTTCACCAGCTGTGGCACTTGCTGACACACTACTGGAGACCAGCTTCCAGCATGTCCACCCCATGACACCTACAATGCTGAGAAACGGATCCATTAAAGGCAGCCAGTCTACTCTAGCACTGACTTTGGCGGAGCTGAACTATGAATTACAGCAACCGCGGAACAATTTAAGAACCTAGCATAGGCATATTTCTCCATACGAGATGTGATAGTTGTTTCTGTAGTAACCGTGTCAAAGAAAGATGGATAATTAGCAGCAACTAATAAACGAACAGTTAAAAATTAAGAACAGTTTGTGAAGTTACTCTACTAGGATGAGAGAGAGAGAAAGGACATACGAGTAGCCAAATTTTCTCAAGAAAATGCTTTCCAGAAGACACCAACTGTTCTAAAACATCTAGATTCCCATCCTGCACCCTCATTGTAGCATCAAAGGGTCAAGTTCTTCAACCTGCATTTAGTTTTCAGGGTAAAGAGCCTCGAGCTCTTTACGCCTTCTGTGTCAAATAATTTAAGCAGTGAAATTTATCTTTTCCTAAATGCAACCAGAATCCAATCCAAGAGGTGACATTATGGATAGCACACTCTGAATGAGAGACAGACATAAGTGGGCTCTGAAGAAAACCACAGTGTCCTGCTGTTTGGCTGCATTCATAAGGAAGGCTGGCTTGAAGGAGACAATGTCTGAAACACCTTCCAGTTGTGTTTATTGTCCTCCCAGCATGTGACTGAGCATACAAATGTCTCATTCCCAACCATCAAACAATAAAAGTGGAAAAAATAACAAAGAACAGTATCTTGGCGCTATCAGATCATTACAAAGGTGCTTTTCATCACTTGTTGTAATAGTCCCTCGGAAACCCATAACTCAGGAAGGCTCTTTCTCCATCTGTTGTACATCTTTAAAGCTACCCATTATTGTGGGTTGGTTGTTATAACTGCTTAGCTGTTGGTACCAGAACCTGAAGTACCTTTTGTCAGGCAAAGCACTGTAAACTAGATGTGACAGAGATGGTAATTTCCTGGACAAAGCATATTAAATGAAGTTTGAGTATCTTCGGAGTTTATTGTATTCAAAATGCAAAACGTTTATGTATTATTGAAGGATCATATGTAATGTCTCAGAGAGGGGAAGGAAAGAGAAGCATTACGGGCTTCAAAAAACTCGAACCATGTGCCAGACAAGAATGAGATTTTGAAGTTACATTTCCCAAGAAATCTCTAGGGGGAGGTATATGCAAGCACACCCTGTTCATTTGTGCAAGAACTCAGCTCCCCAAAGGAGGGGACCTTTGTCTGCTGATCACTTGTTACATGAGAACACAATCAGAGGTCCAAACTGTATAAAACAGGAACTCTCGGATTCATGGGGATGCTTGTTCTGTGCTAACTGCTGTTTTGAACTTCTGATCTCAGAAAAACCACTTGGGGAGTGAGGAGGGAATTGGAAGGACTGATCACCTGCCCGAACTCTTGCTGGAGTTGGGGTGATCTCTGATAAGCTTGTTAGCCTGTGTTTAGGTTCTTTTATTGTTGCCTTTGTAATGCTTTCACCTTAGGAATAGGTGTAACTGTATGGAATTCTGCTGTTTATGGCCTCTGAGGAGAAAGAGAAACAGGCCTGCTTCGCCAATCTGACTTGAGGGAGAATTCACAGTAAGTAGAGGCAGAGAACTGTACAGCTGGGAAATACCCCAGACAAGTGGAAGTGAGATACCTTCCCAAGAGAGATGGGAGCTGGAAGTCAGAGTGGGTGCCCTTGGTGGACCACAGAGAGGGAATACAGGTGCAGTTGCCCTGAGCTGTGATGCTAGGAACCTCCCTAAAACCGCATTAGTGGATGGGAGAGGCACTGAAAGTTAGTGCTACACAATAGCACACGCAGTATTGCTGGAGGTTGAACAAGATGCAGTACTGTCCCCTTTCCCAATGCCAAGAGATGTGTAACAGCTGCCCCATCTCCAACAGCCTCAGGAAACCTCACACACCAGCATAACATTTTATTGCACGTTTAGGACTGTGGTTTATTGAAATGCAAACTAGCAAGGTTCCACTATGCCTATGGATATGTTTTCCCCTACAAAAAAGTGTTGTTGGGTTAATGACACACATGAGCAACCCTGCAATAAAAATCGTGTTTTTCTAAAGGCAAAGAGGGCCAAAATAGAGAAGGAATAAAGAAAGACAGCCTGGGCATGCTCTCCTTTGCTCTGATTGTTGGACCACATGATGCTCAGACACTGAAATTTAGAATGAGACATCCATCTTCTACCAAAATGACGACAATACTTTATAGTTTTGTTTTTAAAAGAAAACGTCACACAATTAGATAACCACATAAATTGCTACAAATACGGTGCTTTCAAAAAAAAAGCCACAACTTCTTATGGCACCTTGACATGGAGTGATTTTTATTGCCTTGTAATAGTGAATGGTAAACTGGATGAATTCCAGTGACAGCACATTATGTCCAATGTAATTTAGCTGTATAAATAAGATTAAAAACTAAATTGGTAGCTTGCTGGCAGACTAATACATTTGATATACAATTAATATATTAACATTGTAGTCAGAACTACTTAATCTTTTGCGTTCTTTATTCTGAGTTGTAAATAAAGATTCTATACTAAGGAGGAGAAGCATCTCTGATAAAATAGTTGCTTTAAACTGTCACTAATAAAATGCTATCTGATTAAAAGATGTCTTCTCCTGGCCCAAAATTTTGTGGACTCCTCATCCCTTCTCTTCCCTGTGTACAAAGTATCTCAGCATAAGAACTTCCAAGTAACATGAAGTTGCTGACTGCTTGCAATACTGAAAAGCCTTTCCAGAATAAAAATATTCCTGAGTTTACATGCAAGCTACTGTTTCTTTCCTCAATCGCGTGGCCCATAGCTATAAGGAGGAAGGAGAAGGGAGAATTTCATTGCTCAGAAATGCCACCTCGCTTCAGAAAAAGATTACATGAACTTAACGTATATGGTGTGCAGAGAAAAGTAGTAAAGTTTTGGGATTACTGTTTCCATTGCTTTAAAAGAAAAGGCAATGCATACTAGAATCCATGACAATTTGAATTATTTCTGTCCTAAAAAGTGTCTTTTACAAATGGCATTATAGGTTTCAGATTCATTGGATCTCAATTTTATAACTGATGTAAAATTTGCTCAGTCTGCCAGTAAAAATATATTTTTTTAAACCGGTAATTGCTCAAACTCTCTCTGCACTTTGACCGTTGATCTGGATTCTTTCCATTTCATGCATCAAAACCATCCTGGCCAAGTTATGCCCTCAGTGACACCTGTGTAAATCCACCAGTTGATTTTACAGCTTATTGTAGAGAGACTGGGTTTTCGGAACAAGTGGTTTTCTATAAAAGCAGCTGGAAGAGATAGCCAACAATCCTTATCCTTATGATATGGCTTTAAATACAATTCTGCCAGATATACTTTAAGTTAGGAAAGATATTTCTTCTCACAATAGTGGCTTTGGGGCTACAAAAGGACTTTATTCATTTTAACTCATGCAGATCAGGTTAAATCAACTTTAGACAGGAGTAGACCACCGTAATAACACAGCTCACAGTAGTAGAAAACGCCTAGCCCGTTCTTTATACCTCATCCTACCACAAACTGAGTGCTGGAGACCAGTAACAATAAATAGCATGAACACAGACTTAGCAGTGACAGTAAATTTAGCCAGTTGTCTGCCTGATGTACATTTACACACATCTTCTCTCACCACACAAAACATGCACACCCTATTTTTAGAGTGACCTGAAGTCACACCATCTTAGGGTGCAATTATTTTAAGTCCTCTTACACTAGTGTCAGGCCAAGTGCTTAGTATATTTCAAGGAAGAGATAGGCACGTCAGAGAGTGGAGCTGGTGACTCAGTAGGTAGTTCTCTCCAGTCAGCACTGACTGGGAAGACAGCAGGCTCTTTCAGAGGAGACTTAAAACAGAACAAAATCTCAGAGGACAGTTAACAGGATTCCCAGTGTAGAAGGGAGAGACAAGACTAGATAAGCTTTTGCTACAACTGCAGTGATTCCTGAATATTTGGAATTCTAAGGTAAGATTGATCCCTGAGTGCTCTTCCTGTCGACTCCTGTACTCCACCTCTGCAAGAGGCAGAAGTGGAGTCGACGGGTCAACTGACTCAGCTTCAGTGTAGCTGAAGTTGCGTATCTTAGATTGACACCCCCCGGCCCAGCGTAGACCAGGCCTAAGACTGCCATAGACAAGGAATCATCAGAACTTGCTGTTTTTGTCCTTTAAAGGAGGAGCGGTAAGTGCTCTGAATACTTTGCCATTGCTCAAGCTGTTGGCCATTAAAGTGAAATCACTAATGGCTTCCATCACTGAAAGGTGATGAATTTATTCATTTGTGCTCAACCTATTAATTAAACCCTCCTCCCCCCCGCCTCCACCACCAACGAGCATACTCAGAAGGTGCCATAGAGACTTGAAATCTAGCCAGGAAAACGTCCTCTCCCAGAGGGGGACAGAGAGCTGAAAGGCTCACAACAGGGCCTTCTGGAAGCATTTTGGTTGGGACAAAGTTGAAGCACATGGGCAACACTGACACTCCTTTGCACCGCACATCTGCTTCATTTGACAGGAAATATGGGACCGACAATTACAAGAATCTTGATATGAAGTCAGATCTGGTGTGAAACCTTGTACGAGTTAGCTATGTTGTAGCTCTCTGTGCGGGACTGGGCATAAGAGGGAGAAGTCACTTTTCCTTTTGACACTGAAAAATAAAAGATCTTCGTTTAAAATTAATTTTAGTTCCCATCATATTTTAGCTTCGAGGTTCACACAACAGAAAGCATGGAGTGTATGACTGTAGTATGTGCTTGTGCACACATGGACAGAGAACGGTCCACCCTCTTAAACCAATCCAACCCACCGTGAATATCCAACCTAATAACTACATCCTAGAATATTTCTTTGACAATAGAATTTTGGCAATATAAAGTGGCATCACTTTTACAGTGAACAGCTGCCAGGCTCTTGCCTCCTGCTGAGATGGAATTTTAGATGCAATTTGGACAAGGATAAATGGGAGCAATGGGGTTATAAGCATGATAAGGAGAGAGCCACCCCTCACATTTAAATTCAGAAAACTGCCTCCCCATTCAGCTGAAGAGCATCAGGGACATAACCGAGGTAACAGAACAGAAAGGGCTCCCAATTTGTGTTTAAAACCTCTACTACAGTTTATCAGAGATATAATTCCCTTTTAAGCAATTGGTACAGAAAGCAAGCTCAGCTGGGTTTTCTCCAGAGGTTACCTTGGCCACCTTCCAAGTGCCCAAACCCCTAAGGTAACTGTTTGCCTTACATTTGTTTTCAAATTACGCCCACTCCCTCATTCCTTCCTTACCCTCCCACACACACTCTTGTTTAAGATTACAAATGACTCCATTCATCTTTTACTTAGCTATTTAGTCTTAACATGCTATTTAACAATTTAAGAATGAATTACGTTCCTTCCTGAATCAATCACCTCTACAAATCAGGGCTCCCTGAGATAGAAAACACTTCATCACTGAAATTAACTCCTCTAAGATGAGTAATCCTTTAACACACGAAAATGTGCTTTTATCCAAACAGGCAACACTTTTACTAGTTTTAAATTTTATTTCAATGTTTCCAATCCTCTGCTCACTTGGTGGGAGGATAATAAATTGATTTAATAATCACACAACACTTTCAATAGTAGCAGCTACACCATTAAGCTAATCATGGCCTTTCCTATTTTCCCACATTTTCTTTTAACCTTCCATGCCAAATCGGTTTGAAAACCAGAAAGGTCCTGAAAGAGAAATTACTGTTGCCCCATGTAAGGGATTCCACTACAAAAAAATGCATTTATGAAAAAACACAGTCCTCCAGAGGATCCGCATTCCTAGATGACACACTGCTAACACATGGCAAGAAACTGGGAATGCTGGCTAGAGTTGCCAACTTTCTAACTGCTAGTGATGGGACCTTTGAGGCCTCGCTCCCACTCCATCTCTTCCCCTAAGGCCCTGTTCCCACCTGGCTTCTTCCCAAGGCCTCGTCCCTGCTCCGTCTGTTTCCCGCCTCATTGCCCCCACCCCCAAAGCTCCCTCCTCCTCCTCCCTTCCCTGTCACTGGATAATCTCAAGGAACCTGCCTACAGGTAGGTGGTGGTCCCGGCTCAGCAGGGGCTGCCAGGAGTTAATGATCCATCACCTTCTCCCACCCCACAGTAACTGGGAACAGCAAACCGCAGCCCCTGGGAGGTGCGGGGATGCTGTGTCTGTGGACAGTCAATGTAAACAAAATGTCTCATGGCCCTCCAGCAGATTACTCTGACGGGCCGTGTGCCATAGGTTGCCGATCCCTCACCTAGGACATAAATGCACCTACGCACAGGGAAAGTCTATTCGACAGGCATAAAGCTTGCAGTTCAAAATATTCCCACCTGCATGACATAACCATGTCTCCCCCCTTAGCATAACACTTTACCATGTGCCATCTCAAGCTCAGTGAAAAGTCCTGTTAGTAAAGGAAGAAGGGTAGGGGAGTGTACCCCCATGATGTTTTCTACTTTCTTTCAGAGGGAGCCTACTTGAGTCATCTATGTATTGAGGAGAGGCTTACACAAGTTCAGTACATCGCTGAGAAAGGTCTTCGCTCTTTAGTCAATGAGTAGTAACGCCATGCATTTCCTCCTGTTAGTTTTCAGATAAGCTGGTAAGTAAGTTAATAAAGCTTGACAACTTGACAAAGTCGTGGATGAGATGATTTAGTTGGGGATTGGTCCTGCTTTGAGCAGGGGGTTGGACTAGATACCTCCTGTGGTCCTTTCCAACCCCGATATTCTATTCTTCTATGAAGACAGATTCTTAGTAGTTTGAGAGTTTATTTCCATTTTGTATTAAATATGCATAAAAGTTAAAGCACACAAAGTTTCTCCTCTTCCTCTGACTACACTTATTCAGAAGAAGTAATCTTAGATGGCTTGCAGTCTCATTTCCTTGTTGATTGCTTTTAACATCTTTCAGAGATTTTCTGTTGCCATTAAAACATACCCTGTTTTCAGGCTACACAGCAGAGATTTTTATGATTCAATTGAAGAGTAGAGCATACATGCTATTAAATATTTAAATCAGGATTCCTACAGCAGTGACAATGGACAGAAAAGGCACCATTTACTTCACCTGGAGCCCTGAACTTAGTGGTTATGTGTTACAACCCCCAAGCTTTCTCAAAAGCTGTTCTTGATCAGCTGTTTGCTTAACTAGGGGAAACACAAGTCCCCCCCTTAAATGATACCACCTTCCCAATGGCTAAACACCTTGAATACATCAAAAATACCAAGACATGCCTATCGTATCAACACCTATGAGGACCAGGAACTGACAGATGCAACACATACTCTAAACCTAGTGTTGGCTGATCTTCAAAACCCTCAACACCTTCCTCTATTGGGTTACGGGGGCAAACAATCAAGCTAGACCAGATCTGAAAAGGTCACCCACCCTTCCTCTGCATCAGCAACCAATTTCTGCACTTGTTAAAATGAAGTCTTGAGACGGTATCAAGTGTGCTGGAACACTTCAGAATATCTGTCCATGTTGCAGAACAGTTACACGTTTAGTACACAGGTCCAAAGATGCGTCCTGTGCTTCTGGTGTAAGTAAGGAATGAGGTGCTGTGGCAGAGCTGAATGGTGGTATGAGACAGTACCAACTGAAACTTTGAAAGCGCCATTGTTTTTAACTCACCATATAACAGCAATGTACTGTACCTGAACACAGTGAAGTTTAAAACTTGTAACTATAGTCCATAACTGGAAAAAATTCACATCAAGATCTGTAAGTGTCTGAAGCATTCAGCACTTCACCCTCAGACTAATAAACAGATTGAAAGTGTAAAGAAAACATGGCTCTTAAATGTCAGAGCTCTTTGAGATTCAAAACCTCAATGATGTGGATGTCTGCTGCAAAACAATCCTTGTAGATTTAACTGTTTGCTCTTACCATCCCTCTTGGTTAAGAATCAACATCTTACCCAAAAAAATGTTTGATCTTGTACAAAAAAGGTGCAATGCACAAGAGGATAATACAGAAATGGCAGATCTCAGAACCAGTGCAAATGTTAGTGAAAGGAAGAAATCCATTCACACCCTCACCCAGAGTACCCGCCTTTTATTTTAAACCTTAAAGCAAGTCTGACAAAATTTAATTTCAAATTTTAACCTATGTTAAAGCTGTTGTGAGCTGGTGCAGAATGTACTCTGGAGTTTAAATGCTTTATTTTAAATTTTTAAGTGACAAAGGCGTGCAGCTAAAGAGGAATGAAACCTACAAAATATGAGGTAGCCACTGTGGACCTGCAATGGTTTTGCTTTATAGTTGCATCAGAGCCTAAAATTAGGGAAAGCATCATCTAAAAGTCCCTGTTCCTATAACTGTGCTAACATAATTAGTATCCACAAACAATAAGTAAACAAAGCCAAGCCATGTTGGCTCGTGCTCCATCCATATGTTAGAAAGTAGGAAAAAACTTGCAAATGGAAAGACGACCAATCTGGTGTGAGAGAAAAAAAAATATGTTGAACATTTGAGATGTGACTGCAACCACCACAAGGCTAAAAACATGATTTTAGTGTTTAGAAGCACGTGACAATGTTCTTCAAGCAGATTTTTCCTTTTAGCCAGTTCCTGATTAACGTTTTAAAAAATGGAAACACAGAACTGGTACAAGAGAATTTTGTGAAGTCATGGACATTGGTCAAGATGGGTCTCCATTTAGTAAATCTATTAAATCCTAAAGTACATATCTAGAGCTGTTAACAGCTATGCTGATATCAGAACTGAATGCCTAAAGTTAAAAGACATTAAAACTGTCCAGCCAACTGTCCTACTTATTTTAACTGCATCATATATGAGTGGCAGGCTAAGGGAGAAGGTGAAATGTACACAGGAATGAATACAGGAAGTAGGATGGGTAGCTAAGTTTTGCTTATTCCAGTGATTTATTTTTTTAAAACCCTGCTCTGACTAGCACTCTTCAGCTTGTTGACCCACTGTGGTCCATGGGAGACACATTAGCGTCATATTCATTGCACTTTTGTAATAAGCAACAGTGGTCCTGAAGCCAATTATGTATTGGACTATAGAAGATCCAAGTACAGCTGGTCAGGAGTTGGACAAAAAAATTTTCATGAGAAAACATCAAAACTGTTCGTAGTCTCAGGCTTTAAGGTCAGAAGGGAGAATCATGTATATTCATCTAGTCTGACGTCCTGAACATCTCAGGCCACAGAACCTCACCTATTCACTCTTGAAATAGACCCATAACCTCTGGATGAGTTACTGAAGTCCTCAAATCATGATTTAAAATTTTAAAGTTACATAGAATCCACCATTCACTCTATTTCAAACTACCAGGTAACCCGTGCCCCATGCTGCAGAGAAAGGCAAAAAACCAACCAAACTAACAAAAATCCCCCAGGATCTCTGCCAATTTGATCTTCAGGGAAAATTCCTTCCTGATCCCCTATATGGCAATTAGATTCAGGAGCATGTGCATGAGACCCAGCAGCCAGACACCAGGGAAAGAACTCTCTGTAGTAACCTCAGAGCACTCCCCATGTAGTGTCCAATCTCCAGACATTGAAGATATTTCCTGAAGATGCAGATGGGCCATATGCCATTGTATGTAACCTCATAATGCCATCCCTGTCACAAACTTATCAAACTCAGTCTTAATTTTTTACCTCACCTGGAAGGCTGTTCCAGAACTCCACTCCTCTGTCTAAACCTGTGTGTAATTTCAGGCCTAAACTTGCTGGTCAGTTTCTATCTAGGAGGGGTTGTTTTTGATGAATTTCCCATTCTGAATCTTTCTAAAGTTTCAAAAAACTTTCAAAACAGACAAAGTGCCTTATAGACTAACAGATTTCAGGGATCATGAGCTTTCGTGAGCTAAGACCCACTTCATCAGATGAATGTTGTAGAAATCTCCAGAGGCAGGTATAAATAGCAGGCAAGAAAGCAAAACAGGAAGCTGACTTTTTTTTAAGTGAAAATTTTGTTTCAAAATTATTTCATTTTGAAATTTAAGCTAATCTATAGTTAAAGAAAAATAAAGGTAGAAATAAAAAACATTTTGATTAACTTGACTAAAGAATTCAGATTTTTGATTAGTGAATATTTGAAGTTGACTTTTTGTCTCAATTCAGGATAGGAAAATTATTCAAAAATCTCAAAAAATTCTCATGGGATGGGAAAACTGTTTCCCACCCAGCTCTAGCTATGAGTAAACTTTGTGATGGCTCACTATTGTTGTTCCCAGTACTCAGGAACTTGAAGCCTAAATCTGATCTTCACTCTGGAGGTCATAATTCTTATTCTGGTAAGTACAGAATCAAGCAATTTATGAAGTGCAGCTCAGTGCTAAAACCAGCTGTCAGATAAGCAAGCAATCCGATTCATGCTCATATGTGAGCATCTGCATTTCATTTCATTTGACTGGCAATAAGTTTGTCATGCTTAGCTTTCACAAATAAAAATGCAAGATTTGGCAAGTTGGGTTTAGATAAATACGAATACAAATACAACTACTCAATATCCTGAGGCACTGAAAGAAGTGGGCGGGGCGGAGGGAAGAAGCAGTGCCATTTTGGTAACACTGTTCAACTTCTGGCAATAGTTAGTTAAAATCCATTATGTGTATAGGACTCTTCTTATATTACAGTGACACCTTCCTTAGCATAATTTGCTAAACACTATGCTTGTTGGAAGTGTGTGCACTGTCCTGACTTAATTCCTTGTTTGGATAAATGAGTGATTTAGGATAGACTTCGCCTTTTTTACTCACAATAAACCAGGGTTTTGTACCTGAATGATAATGGATAAACTGTAAAGCTTAGACTGTGGACAGCCCCACTCTGACTTCTACATGGGCCAGTGTTTTGCATAAGTTCTAACTAAAACGATTTGCCTTCGCACTGCTTCAAATACACACTAAAATCCTTGTTGTGAAGATGTTGCCCAATGGTACTCTCCACCTCACAGCCCATCAGAACCAGCGCTCAGCTGGAGTTTTTCCCTGAACGGAGAATACCAGACAAAGAAAGCATGCACGCATATCTGCAGTGCGGGGAAAGAGCCACCGCCTTTAAGACTTGAGCCAGGAATATGCAAATACCCCACCAAAGAGCCTGATAACTTTACTAGGGCCCTAACTCAAGAAAACACCTGAACACCTTCCTTAAGAGATGCTTTTCTGAATCAGACCCTAGATCGGATGTAGCTCAGTTCTGCCAGAGCTCTTATTTCAGTAATTACTAGCTTCATTTCTTCACTACAATCTCTCTCTCTGATGTACAAGAGGACAGAGTTTCTCCTGAAGGACAAATCAAGAATTTCATAAGCTATATGAAAGCAGTATTGTCTCCTTTTTAACAAAAGAGCTGGTCAGTGTGATCATACTCCACTGTTAACTGAAGAGAAATGTAACACTTAGGAGTCAGAACTCCTGTTCTTCAAGTCCCTGTATAAGAATTCTTGCTTTACCAATGCCGCATGTAATTGCCTGTCAAAAAAACTATCAATAATAGACACATCACACATAATGAAGGATGACAGTGCTCAAATCACATTTCTAATCAATTTATACAGAGAAACAGCTGTAAAGCATTAAAATACTGATTTGTCGTGCAGCTGGCAGTTATCTAGATATTTCACTCCTGGCAGTTTAAGGCACTTGCATCAAAGTGGGTGGGGTGGGTGATGTTTGCTACAATCCATTGCTAATGCAAGCTACACATATCATGGTGTTCACAGTAGAAAACAATGCAGTTGGGATCCACTTCATAAACTGAAACAAGGATGAAGAATCTGCTTCAGAATCTTGCTTCATTAGTCAGACATCTTACCAACTGCACAGTAATTAACTTAGAAACACAGTTTGTTTGTAATAAGCTGGATCCTTCCCATCAACTGCCATAGTCCCCCTTCCCCAATCATTCTTCCAGCTGTAAGCAACTTTGATTTTATAATAATTGTGAGAACTGAACAATGAATTGTGTAGAACTCTTTTTGCAACAGCCTTGCTATGAAACAAAGCTACCTGGGCCCTCTAAATACCTGCCCCTTTCAAATGTATGAACAGAATATTTTTAATGCTTTCCAGCTAGTTGTGAAATAATGAACATTGCAGTTTTCAGCTGAATGCCCTTTTATCAAGACACATACATTTGAGTATGGAAATACCACATTATTACTACTTTCAAGAGTTAGAAAGTTAATAGAAGAATGAGAAAAGTTCTCTTTACAATTGTTGATCAAGATGTGTTGCCTATATCCATTACACTGGAGGCGTTCTTGCATCTTGTGCACCAGTGTTGGAGAGTTTTCCCTAGTGGTACTTGTATTACGTAGCTCCACCCACAGCCAAGCTCTTTGTGTTCCAATTTGAGGGCATAAAGGGCTGAGTGTCTCCTCCCCTCCTTCAATTCCTTTGCACCAGAACTGATGGCAGACTCTGATGCATGGGGAAAAGAGGGTGGATTGTGTAATGAACATATGCAACACATCTTGAACAACGGTTACATGACGGTGAGTGCATATGTCCATTACACTGCAGGTGACTCCCAAGCTTCTAGGCACAGAGGCTCATCAGAAGAGGGATTGTAGGACCTCTCCAACATTAGCATCCTCCTGTGATGCAGTGGACAGTGCATAAAGCCTGGTAAACATATGAATGAAAGACCATATTGCTGCTCTACAGGTGTCCATAATTATGACGTGTGCCACAAATGCTGCGGAGGTGAAATGAACTCAGTTGAGTGTGCTGAGAGTTTGTCTGGAGGAGTTACTCCTCTGGCAACATACCACATTGTAATACAGCTAGTAACCCACTTCCAAAGCCTCTGATTTCTAATTTGATGGCCCCTCATACATTTTGCATAAGAGATGAAGATGCCCTAAGAGATTTTGCCCTTGGTAAAATGCCAGTCCTTGACGAATACCCAAGTTATGGTGCCTCTGCTCACCCTTACGTATATGTGGTTTCAAGAAGAGAACTGGAAGGTAGACAGACTGATTCAGGTGGAAACCAGACACCACATTTGAGAGGAACCTTGTCTCTGGAGAAAACTGTACAATGGATCAGTGACTGATGCATTCAGCTCTCACATCCTCCTGACAGAGGTGACAGCCACTAAGGCATAAAATTAGTATAATTGCAAAAGCTCTTAAGGACCCTCCTTCTGTGTAGATAACACCAGATTCAAATCCCAGAAAGGTGTCGGTCTCTGACAGGTGGAAACAGCCAATCAAGACCTTTCAGGAACTCTGTCATGACTGGATAAATGAAAACAGTTTTACTGCCTATGCAAGAGTAAAATGTCAAGATGGTGACCAGAGGTCTCCCAATGGAACTGAAGTGCATACCTGATTCATTAAGGTATAAAAGGTAGCCAGAGATGACTGAGTCATTGTCTGAGTCGGGGTACATTACGGGATGCTGCCCAGATGGAAAAAGGCTTCCATTTACTCAAGCAAGCAGCTCGTGTGGGCAGCTTTCTGCTATCAAAGAGTACATTGTGGACTGTCAATGAGCAATGTGCTTCATCTACATTCAACCACTGATGAACCAGCGCTGTAAGATGTAGCATTTACAGATCTGAGTGAAACACTCCATCATGGTTCTGTGGAAGTCTGATTTCTGGTTACAGCTTGTGGAGATGTGAATACTATACCCGTCTTGGCCAGGCTGGAGCTATAAGGATCATTCTACCCTGATGCTGCTTGAGCTTGACAGTGACCCTGGGGTACTCATAGGTATGCACAGAGAAGTTTTTTATTCCACAGAAACAGGAAAGCATTCAGTGTATGACGTATGTTTGTTCACTGGGAACACCAATGCTCCGACCCCCAACAGCAAGAAGGAACGGAAGGAGCAGTGGGGTGACTGTGCCCTTTAGACCCTTATTTCAGAGCCTGGAAGTGGTCAGGGCCACCCCATGGGTACTGCTAGAGAAAACTCCATCACTGCTGTATGAGCTGAGCATATACCTACAGTTTAATGGACATATGCAAGCACTCAAAGAATCAACACAGTACTTAATTTAGTGGCTCTAAAATGAGGTTACGTAGTTAAATTTGATTATGGATCCAGAGCTCAGTTTATTTCCTATATAACAGTACCCTAAAATAAATCAGATCTATAAAGCAGAGGCCAGAGGTGAAAGTGAGGGAGAATAAACTGATTAGACAGCCTTTGGAAGACAAAATAAGCAACTTCCATTGGGGTTTGCAAATTTTACCGCAATAAAAACAAAAAAGCTGTTACTTATATAAGATCATTAGAGCTGCCATACTGAGTCAGACCATGGTCCATCTTGCCCATCAAAGTGGGTGGTGTGTCGCCAATAGTGGTGCATACCAGAGCCTCAGGAGTGTTACAGAAAAGGACATTTGTGCACAATCCATCTATCTTCCTCTCCCCGTTTCTGGTACTCAAAAGTTTAGGGCTGTCCCAAGCCTGCGGTTGTGTCCCTGACGATCTTGGCCAATAGCCATTGATGGACCTATCCTCTAAAAACTTGCCCAGGTATACTTTTAGCCATTACAACTTCCCATGGTAATGAGTTCCACAGGTTAACTGTGCATTGTGTGAAAAAGTACTCTCCATTGTTTATATAATACCTGCTGCCTATTAATTTCATTGGGCAATCTCTTATTTTTGTGTTGTGTGAAAGGGTAAACATTTCTCTATTCACCTTTTCCCACGCTTCATTATTTTACAGAGCTTCATCATTTTATAGAGCTTCATCACAACTCCATCGGTCATCTCTTTTCCAAGCTGAACAACCCTTATTAACAGGGTCTGCTGTCTGCCCCTCTTCCTGGAGCCTGCTGGCTGCCCCAGTAAAGCTCCAAGAGGCTTCAACTTTGTAACACCCTGTGTCTTTATTTACAAAAGCATTGTCCACCACCAGTGTTAAGCTATATACAATCTTATCAGCTTACTTGGCTCCTTTTGCAAACTGAGTAGCCCTCAGCAGGGAGACTGGCCATTCCCCGCTCCTTCTGGCTCCTCCCAGCCTTTATAGCCCTTAGGCCAGCAGGTGCAGCCAATCTACAGGCCAGGCACCAGGCTTTCCCCAGCCTCAATCTATTTCTCCTGATTGGGGCTTGCTGAGCAGGGGCTAATTAGGTTCCCCTGCAGCAGCACCCTGCTACACCTTATCTTTCTACTCTCTCCTTGTGTGGAAGCTATTTCATATCCTGGATCATCTTTGCTGCCCTTCTCTGAACCTTTTCCAGTTCCACTATATCCTTTTGAGATAGGGTGACCAGAACTGGACACAGCATTCAACGTGTGGGCACATCATGGATTTATTTATTGGCATTATGATATTTTCTGTCTTTTTCCATCTTTTTCCTAATAGTGCTGAAAATAGTTAGCCTTTTTGATGTTGCCAAGTCACCCAGTTTTGAGATCCTTAAATTCTTTGAAGTTTGCTTTGGACTTAAATATTTAGAATAATTTGTCATCTGCAAACTTTGCTACTTCACTATTCACCCCTTCTCCAGATCATTAATGAATATGTTGAACAGAACAGGTCCCAGTTCAGATTCTTGTGGGAACCTGATGTTCATCTCTTTTCATTGTGAAAACTTTCTATTTATTCCTACCGTTTCCTTTTTTTCAACCAGTTACTGATCCATGAAAGGACCTTTCCTCTTGTCCCTTGGTGCAATCCAGAGAATGAACTATCATGGTTTCTGGTCTGTGAATAACACATCTGAAAGTTCTTAAGTGACTTGGGAATCTTAGCCCAATAAAACTCAAGTCCCATTTTCAAAAGTCAACTACCGTAGAACCTCAGTGTTACGAATACCTTAGGAATGGAGGTTGGTTAGAACTCAGGACAAAACATTATGGTGGTTCTTTCAAAAGTTTATAACTGAACATTGATTTAATACAGCTTTGAAACTTTACCATGCAGAAGAAAAATGCTCCTTTTAACCATCTTAATTTAATACAAACAAGTACAGAAACAGTTTCATTACCTTGTCTTTTTTTTAAAAAAAAAAAACAAAACAAAAAAACTTTCCCTTGTTTTAGTAGTTTATAACACTGTACTTTATTGGATGGGGTTTTGGGAGACTTTTTTTTCCCCCATCTTTGCTGCTGCCTGATTGAACACTTTCAGTTCCAAAGGAGGTGAGTGGTTGACTGGTCAGTTTGTAAATATGGTGTTTGTAACTCTGAAGTTCTACTGTATTACTTATGCTACTTTGGCACTTTTGAAAATATTAGCCTTAGTCACCAACCTCCACTAAGGTAAAAACAGTTTCTTATACACATGGCCAATGCATATGGAACTTTCCGTCTACAGCATTTAAGAGTTCCTGTGTTGGAATTTGACTTCATGCTAGTATTAAATCTCTAGACTCTCTCATTGCTCTGATTGTGTGCAGTAGTTCGTAGTAGGATTCGATTGTACATGAGTATGTTACATGAGAGGAGTGCTACTCTAAAGAAAGGGAAAAAGTGAAGAAAACCTATTTTTTGGTCAAATTTCCAGTTTTCACATATCTAAAAAAATTAACTGATGCACTGAAGAAATCCAGGTGCCAGAGGGCACATTTTCAGCATCCTATAGACAAATCTGAAAGGATCTAGAACTACTTCCAAAGGGAAGAGGAAACATTTTCATTCTTGGACTTTCAATTAAAGTAAATTGATCTTTTGACAGGTCCTTCGAGCAGTTACTAAAACTTGGTGCGGCTACAAGAAAAGGTTTCAAATGAACCAGATCCTTAAAGAAAAGCAATACAACATAAGAGCTATAATGGGCTGTTGGTGTAAACAGAGTTTGTAAGAATTTAAAGAAGTGCATTATGGTGTAATCAGCTTACTGTAATCAGCTTTGTATGAAGAGTAAATGTTCTTCAAGCGTTAAAATAACAGGAGAGGTCACATTCAAACTTTAGTAAGACCATTAATGATTGTCATCACATTGTCCCAAGTACAATCACTGTATATTAATATTCACGCGCGAACTGTGCATTTTAGGAGAAGTGACTTGTACAATGAGTGTCTACAGATGACAAGATAATGCTTTTAGCTGGGTAAATCCTTTAGCATTCCATTTTAAGATTAAAAAGAAATCAAGTATTAAACCCTTTCCCATTTGAGATATTAAAAACATGATTTCTTTCAATTAAAACCATGCAGATATGTTTAATAAAACCAGGCTGCTTTCGATATGCACCTGATGTTGCACCCATTGTCAAATCAGCTGTACATTAATAAGATTCCCTCTCCTATCCCTTTCAATCAGCATGCTGGTTATAATATAACTCCTACGCACTTATGACTGCTGGGTTCTATATACCCAGGGAGCAAAACTGCACTGCTTCTGGTACTGCCCAAGCAGCCTGGCCCACATTCATTTTTCTATACAGACTATTCCATATGGGCATCTTTTCAAGATCCCTTTTAAATATGGGATTTAAGGAGAGACAAACCAAAAGTGAGAGGGACCTATCTGAAAAACAAAATTAGTAGCAGCTAGTAGTGTGTCTGGCACAGAAGTGAATGGGTAAGACCCTTATTTAACAGCTGCAGCTTTAAAACCTAAGGTAATTGGAATCTCCCCTGTGGATACATTTTTGAACAATGAGCAGGGCTTTGTGAAGAAAGATGAGGGGATACAGCAAAGAATGCTGGCCAAACAAGAGGAAAGAACAAAGTACAGACAAAACAAGAACTGCTGAAGGGAATGTCTAAAGAAGGAATAACTGTTATCTGTGAGGGATGAAGAGTCCTCAGCCCACAACACTTGCTTTTTTAAAAAGATGCCTCCCAGAGCAGCAGTTAAACTAGTTCACTAACACTAGCGCTCCTGTTAAAGAACAGCTATAATCCTCAGCACACACTTTATCAGTCAAATAAAACCTAAAAGAGGTGGGGGGGAAATGGAAGGAAAAATCAGAATATTCCCAGGACAGCTCAATTTGCAGAGTGACCAAAGCTCTTGGAGGTAAAGAGAAACAGTTAAGAGAAGTACTCTGTAGTATCGAGCTATACTGAAAGAGCCCAAAGAAAACAGAGGAATACATTTGGTTCCAGCTTCCTGAAGGTGCAAGGACAATGGGATGCTCTAGCTGTCCCAAAAGAGTAGAACCCAGGTGTCCAGATTTCCAATTTGCAGTGCTTACCAATAGAGAAGATTCTTCAAACAAAACAAAAAGCTTGCTCTGTCAGCATGTCTCTTGGATAACTGGGGCCCAGAACAGGTAGAGCTTTATATACTGTAATCAACATTAGGCTCGTATCAAGTGTCTCACTGCAATATTAGGCTGAACAAGTGGAAATGGCATTCGGTTGAGATCAAATAGTGGTTAGAACAATCATGTCATCACAGGAGTCATATCTAACGAATTATTAGTAGAAGCTAAATCTTAATGAAATACGATAATTAATGAACCCAATAAAAATCGCAAAATTGGCAACATGGCAGAGTAAACCTTTCCAGAGGAACCTTAACTTCTGGAGATTCCAGTGTTTTGAATGCTTGAGCTCAATTTTCACTGCATTAATGAGGTGTTTTTATTAACATATAAAAGCTTTAAAGATATGTCATTGCATGATATTTTAGTGAAGCTACGACTGTCATGCCTGGAGAAGGGACAATAGCTTATTTAAAACACCCAGCCATTTATACAAAAGCAGTATTGAAAATAGGTATGAATGGGCTGCCAGTCAATATGCAGATGACTGAGTATCAAAATAAGTGACTGATGTATAAAATCATTTCAACATTGAGCAGCAGCCACTCAATTCACTTCTATGGAGCTATATGGTGAAGTAGGATTATCAGAGGCCGTTTTGAACCACCTCTTACATAAATATACTTTTTTTCCCTGCACACAGTCCTTTTTTTAAAGGCTGCTTCCTCCGTGATCCAACTCTTTAAATTATGTTCAGCAATTACATTACATTACAGCCTTGTGACAGACAGATTCAATGAATTGAATAATGTAAAAATTTCCAATGGCATGAATGGTGAAAGGAAAAACCCACCATGTTTTTCATCAAAGAAAGTGCTGACAAATCCAGTGCTGTTTCACTCCGGACAGAAAAATGTAAATGCTGGCAATTATTGTAAGATTTTGCTTTCATAGGTTGACTTTCCTTTTGATGACTGACTTGATTACTGGCAACTTCTGATCCAAGATGACTTTGGCAATGAGAATTATGGACTGGCACAAGCATAGATTCCAAGGCTGGTACACCCAAGAAAAAAGACCTGCAGATCAGCTCCTCCTCCTCTCTCCCACCCACCGCAGATCAGCTGTTCAGCAGCATGCAGGAGGTGCTGTGGGGGGAAGAGCAGAGGCAGAAAGAGGCAGAGGGAGGGGGCGGGATGGGGTGGGGTGGAGGATGGGGTTTAGGGGAAAGGGTAGAGTGGAGGGGGCTGAGGCAGAGTGGGGGGTCAAGCAGCCCCCTGGGATCTGAGTAAGTCAGCGCCTATGGCCGCAAGCATATTGTTTGACTAGGTATCATCTTCCAAATGTCCCAGCTCATTAACTCTCTGAAATTCCTTACCTGTAAATGGCATTTTGCTGCTATTCAAATCTACTCTCTAGATGGAGGAGGCTTTGCTTATAATCCAACCTGAACTAGAAGAGCAACTAACGGAACAGCAAAAGTGGACTACCAGAACAAGGAGATTGTCTGATGCTCCCCAGTTGCAGAAGGCTACACCACACCAGCTAAGTACGATGGTTGAGAGAATCAGCGTGAGGGGGAGATGTGGTTAGACTGGGCTGCACCACCTCACTACAAAAGGAATGCTGGTCTCTTCGCCTTCTTTGGTATTGCAATGAGGTTGCTGACACTTGAACTGGAAGCTAATTCTGCCCTTGACCCATCCCAGGATTTGAGGGAATGGAGAAGGTCATCATTCTCATTGCCCTTCCCCTGCCTTCAGTCTTGTGCTGAGTGGCGCTTGGCTGGGCCTGAGGTTCAAGTCTGGACAAGCCTAGGGAAGGTGACATTCAGTTTTCTGAGCCAAGATAAAAAATATCCATAGAGAAGCCACTCACTGGAGAAGAAGACATATGGTTTTTGCCTACATGCACTATAGGTATCAAAATCACCACACCCAGTGGGGACTAAGCTCATTAGTTTAAAGTTCTTCATACTCATGAAAGATTCTGTCTTGACAGCACTCAAAACTGAAGTCCCATTTAACCTCAAAACCAGTGTAACAGGCAACAGCAGCACGAACTACTCACCTGTGGCCCTCTCCAGATGTGCTGACCCTGGCCTGGAAAGATACTATACCACCTGCAGGAGTGAGGTGGCAGTGCAAATACCACTCCCATCCCACTTTTGAACTTGGATCTAATAAGAATACAGATGCAATCCTGAGGGCAATGCATGCAACATCAATGCCTGAACACAGACATGTACACGGAGACCATCAATTGAATTCATGCAGACCAAACGGCAGATAGATCATGACTTTTGGTTTCTTGCAGCCAAAGTCAGATTCAAACTAGTGATCTAGAGGTGAGCGGCTCCCAGACGTTTGCTGACTGCCCTCAAACCATCCAGTGCCCCAATCAACTTTAAAAAAAAGGTCATGAGGACTAGCAGAAAAACTATGTTTCAAACTGACCTGCACCTCAACTTCTCCCCCTACAGTCTATTAGGACAAACATACTCATTTATCATTCAACAGCACTACGATGCCATAATCAAAAAGCATGCAAATTCTACATCTGACAGTCCCCAGGAGAAGAGTGATAGATACTATTCCTTATTTTCATGTATTAGTTTTCTTAGGGCCATTCTGATAACAACAAGGGATATAATTAGGGTCCTGCCAACCAGATATGAAAGAGCGTAATAATTTAACTCAGATCATTAGAATTAGGGAATGAAATTAAACATGAAGCCATATATCCACAAAGAACTGCCATAGCTAAGCATTTATTTACAATCAGGAATTGTGAAGTCATAATTTACACTTCCGGTATTTTGATTTCTGCTTACCCATAAGGATTCCCGTTACTACATGTGTGGCTACCTGAAATAATCAAGTTGAGATGTGAGTTCTGCTGCAGAACTCACATGACCTAACAGTGTCATCTTATTACATTCTAAACCTAACACCACATTTTTACTGAGAGACATATGCTGCTGGGCAGGTTAGTTCCCATGTTTCAATTTTTTTCTGAAGTATTTGATGCAGCCAACTGGAGGAACCTGCATTTTTCTACAAGGCAAAACCATCACCAATTCTTGCTAAGTCACTGTTTATATAGCAAGCATGTCCAAGAACTAGATTCGTGTATAAAGTGTTGATGTGAGACTTTGGTGATCTTATCAGGAATACTGCTTAGATGCTCGATACTAGCTATTAGACGGTGGAAGCAGCCCCACAATATAGTAATGTTTCAGTCAGGGTTAGCGGCAGATGCTAGAAGCTGCACAACAAAATAAGAACTAGAATTGCTACTACGAAATTCTTTGGCACCCCTTTATAAGATAGGAGACAATGGTCAAGTGAAGAAAAGTGCCATGAAATGGCTCTCAGGCTAGAGAACAGACACGTCCCAGCAAACACACTTGCTTCAGCATGACATGCTCTACCGTTCATGGCAAACAGGGTCCCCTGTCTACAGTTGAAAACTCATGTAAAATGTTTAGTGTACTTTAAGAAAGAGTGCCACATTGACCATTTAGAGAGCTAGCCTCTTCTACAGTAACATGGCTCTCTTGCTAGTTAATAGCTTTAAGAATATATTTTAATCTGATCTATTAGACTACAGGCATGGGAAAAAAGCAGGATGAAAAAAACAGTGCACAGTGTTTGTATAAGAGGGAGGTACAGTAATGAATAATAAATTAAACATTTCAAAAATCCTGCTTAATAAGGCCTTTGCTGTAGCATATTAAAATGCAGTGTAGTTAGGGTAACCTTTTTTGGTTGAAAAATGTTTACTGCTATAGGTCACAGAATCATCTCCCTCCTTAAATTAAGAAATAAATAGATCTTTGTTGACACTTCCAGATAATTATTCACCAGTCTAAGGGCTCTACTAAAGCAAAAAAAAACAAAAACAAAAAAACCCCACACAGTCGCCTTTAATAGTGTACTCTGGAACAAAATTTGGCAGCCACCAAACCCACTCCTCCCCCTCAATTTTTTCCCTATATTTCTTCAATTTATCTACTTTTACCTGCTCACTGGTGACTTCCCATCCCACTTCTCAGTACCAGAAATTCCCAAACAGTCCCTATGTCCAAAGCTGAACAGATTAAAAGTGGAAGTTATATCAACTATTGTAGTCACAAATGGAATTCTCTGCAGTAACATTTTCAGGTTTCAAGTTCAAGTTCAGTCAATTTTCAGAGTTCAAGAGGGCATGAAACCGTTAAGAGGTTCCCGTGGACGGTGTGAGGCCGGTGGCGGCCCCCAGCGCACCGGGACCAGGTTCTTCTTGGAGTCGGGTTGGGAATGCAGCCCAAAGCGGGTGGTAAACTCCATCTAAGGCTAAATTTTCAGGTTTAAATACAAAGATTCACTACCCATGAACAGACGGAGTAAACAGTGTTAAAATAAGCCAAAAATGTAAGCGATAGGAACACAGTCTCACTGCTTGCAATATTCTGCAGACAGCTTCTGTTAAAATTAAGGTACGGATAAGACTGCAGCAGATACATGGATCCCCTCAGGGACTTTCCCAGCTCAAGCTAAGTTCAAGCCCACTGTGATTCAGTGCTAAGTGCACAGAACCTCAACACTGTGCCTGACAGGCCTGCTAGTGTTGCCCAGCTTTTCGGAAATACATCACTACAAAAACTTGTAACAAAAAGGTCTGGCAAGGATGTTTGGATCAGCGGTGGGCAAACTACAGCCCCTGAGCTTGCTGGGGAGGCTCTCTCTGGTCCCTCCCCTGCTATCCCTCCACAGCCATGCCATCACACCGGCAGCGGTCTGGGTGCAGGACTGCACATTCCTGTGGGGCAGCACGTCTGGCTCCAGCTGCTGCTCGAGCGGTGTGGTAAGGGGGCTGGGGCCAGAGGATTGGATAAGGGGCAGGGAGTCCTGGGGGGTGGTCAGAGGACAGGGAGAAGCTGGAAGGGGCAGAGGGTTCTGGGGGAGGGGAGATCGGGGTGAGTTGGATAGGGCGTGGGAGTGCCGAGGGTGGGTGTGTGGATACGGGTCAGGGCAGTCAGGAGCCAAGGGACAGGGGGCTTAGATAGAGAGTGGGGTCCTGGGGAGTGATTAAGGGTGGGGGGGTCTCTGGAGGGGGTGGTCAGGGGACAAGGAGTGGAAGGGGTTGGATGGGTCAGGGATTCTGAGTGGGGCAGTCAGCAGTAGGAAGTGGGAGAGGGTCAGATGGGGGCAGGGCCAGGCTGTTTGGGGAGGCCCAGCCTTCCCTACCCAGCCCCCCCATACAATTTTGCAACCTCGACGTGGCCCTCGGGCCAAAAAGTTTGCCTACCCCTTGTTTAGACACTCCTCTAAACTTTCCTTGTTTTGAGGTACAAGCAGAAGACATCTGATATTTTACTACCTTGATCATACTTGGATTGGGGTGATCCGCTGGCAAAATCTTCTTAAGCGAACCCTAAAAATATACTTTATTATTGCAGGCTGTGATGAGAAGGGGTCAAAGTGATACTTTTTAGTAGCTTTGTGCATCTTGCAGGACTAGAAAGAGATGCAGAATTGGTGCTCTGTCACAGACCTTCTGTATGATCTCGGGAAAGTCATTTTCCATATCACCTTTTCACCTTGTGCCTGCCTGGCTTATTTAGACTGTAAGCTCTTCGGGACAGATGCTGCCATTCACTCTTTGTACAGCACCTAGCACAATGGGTCCTGATCTCGGTTGGAGTATCTAATTATAAACCAGGTTTGCAATTCAGGAGAGGTGAACTGGGAGAGATTTATGGATCTCACTCCAGGACCACTAAGTGGAGAGAGAAGCTTAGTCCCATGTATTCCTGGCTCAAGGCACGACCATTAGCTCCTTGACTTACTATAGTATTAGTTCACTTATGTTTTAGAAAGATAGAAAAAAATTAAGGACTGTTTTCTTTAAGTGTCCACTGGTTTGGTTGTATTTTTGGCACAGCCAAGTGAGCTGTTGTAACTTGCCATATGACAAGGTCTTCAGTTCTTGTCCATCTTAACATTGGTATAAGCATGTGGCCAGAACAGTGTTCTAATTGGACCCAAGCACAAGGAAACTATGTAACCTTCTAAGTGCAATATTTAAAGATGAAGCCTCACTGGAGGGAGACACATACATATTAGGCATCTGTTAACTTTGCAAAAATTCTCAGTTCTAGAGCCAAGCATTTTCAATACGTTATTTTAAATTACATGCCACCCCTGCCGCCCCCTTCCCCCCACCCCCCTGAAAAACAAGGATTTCCAGAGTGGCTGACTTTCAAGTGAAGATCACACATTTAAGGATTTGCTGCTGCTGCTGCCTCTTCAAGACTTTGAAAAAGTCTATTTAGGGACAGAGAGGAATTTGGAAATTACTTCAGTGTGGTGAAGAAAGAATACCAGTCACTGGAAAAAGCAGCTGGGGTCAGAAGGGAATGCCACTGTGCAAAAAGGAGAATAAATAAAGGAATGAAACTTAGAAGAGAAACAAAAACTTCCTTATGGGCAGAAAGCATCCCTATCCAGGATGATTAAGTAGGATGTGGAAAGTGAAACTTATTTATGTAATGCAGATCTGGTTACAGCATCTACCCTCATGCTATCACCTGATTTCATTTTTCTGCTCCTAATTATTTATGCCAAAATGAAGAAAAGAGGGCTTGCTGAAAATGTGTTTTCTTCTGACAGTCTCAAAATACTTTAAACATGGATGCCATATATCTATAGCCTAATGAGCTTTTCAGACTACCATGCTTTGCCTACAAGCTAGTCAAAGTTACACGTCAGGAGAAGTACTGTAACTGAAGGGCAACACTGAGCATTACAAAGTCAATAAGGGTCACAGCATCACTGACTGGTGTTTGAGTTAATGCTTTTATAGGAGCTTCAGAAACAGTCATAGCAGCTATTTCTCACCTTCAAGATTTTTACTTGGAAATGCTTCTCATGGAGAGAGCCCTGTGTTCCTTATGTAATTCCAAATGGAAGGATCTTGTTTAAAAAAACCATCTTGCAGCATAAAGTAATTACCTTCTTGTTCCTTGATAATTAAAATGGAAAAAAACTTGAGAACTGCTAGACCAGACCAATGATCTCATAAGGCCAATAATCCATCTCAGATATTGGCTCATGTTGGATGCTTCAGAGAAGGAACAAACTCCATGTGAGATTTCAAATTGCAACAACTTAAGAGGTTAGCAGAATTATTTCTTCCATCTAGTGGTCACTTTATGCCATGAAGCGTGTGGGTTACTAGCTCTCACTTTTCCTAAGTAGTTAAATCACAGTTTAATTTAATATAGCATTGCATATGGTGGTCCTAGCAGATCCAAAGGAACAAATTATTTTGGCAGTTGTGCCAATCTCATTACAAATTAAGCACCAGGGCTGCAACCACAACAAAACTTGCTGTATTTTTATTGCTGATGAATCATGCTGGTGATTATTTATTTGCTTGGCCACTATGGTTCTTCATCACAGTCATCAAATTTAAGGCCATTTCCTTTTTGTGTAAAACACTAATGCCACTTTGTGTTTGGCTTATCTCCAGCTTCTGCCCTTATTAGCCTACAGAAATAAACAGGTGACTGCACACACTACAACCATACTGTTGAATTCTTACTGTGCAGTACAATTTCTGCTGCAGAATAAATGGAGCCATGTGGCGAATACAGAAGGGGATTTAACACAATTGATGGGTTATAGTTAATCACTGTAAGGGTTTTCAATATGAATCCAAATCAGGATGTAAATGGACAGTGTGATTCTCCATTGCTTGGTATTCTTTGTGCCTGGAGAAGGGGAGGAGAGAAATGGAGAGTATTTCTTCACACAGTGCAGTCAACCTGTGGAACTCCTTGACAGGGGATGTTGTGAAGGCCAAAACTATAACCTGGTTCAAAAAAGAACTAGATAAGTTTCTGCAGGATAGATCCATCAATGGGCATGGATGCAACACAATGCTCTGAGTGTCCCTAGCCTCTGTTTGTCAGAGCTGAGAATGGATGAGACAAGGGATCACTTGATTGCCTATTCTGTTCATTCTCTGAGGCACCTCACATTGGCCATTGTCAGAAGACTGGATAGTGGGGTAGCTGGACCACTGGTCTGACCCAACATAGTTTTACTCTCATAAGAATGGCAAAGACTACATGCCACTGTGCCTTAGTTTACTTGTCTGTAAAATGGAGATGATGCTGACTGAGATCTACTGGGGAAAAGTGCAATATGAGAGCTGGGTATTAGGAAGGTTATGGATTTTCCAAATTTATTTTTACTTCTGGAAAGCTAAAAATGTTAAACCACAAAGATGAAAACAAATAAAAAATAATTTAAATAATTACCTTAATGCAGAATTATTTTTTTCTGTATGAAGGAAGAAAATCCCATTTAAAAAAAGATCACTTTTGATTTGTTAAGAAACCAAAATAGGAAGTGTTTAAGAATTCAATATTCACAGAGTTTTGCTGATGTATACATTAATAGCGCTTACTTTCCTTATTTACCACCGAGACTAAGCTAGCTCAGTGCTGTGAAAATCGCTGTTGCCACCAATACCTAAAGTAATGCAAGTGCTGCAGGAAATGCAGCTTCTTGCTCTGCTGAAGGTCTTACTGAGACATCAACTGACTGTTACTGGAGACACCAAAATCCTAAAGCTGGCTCTTGACAGAACAATACTCTGCTCTACTTTACTCTACTTATATGCATTTTGTCAGGTAGTTTACGTAGCTATAGGTAGAGATGCTACATAGGAAGTCACTGTACCTCTGTCACTAAAGTCATCCACCAGCACAATTTCTGCCACCAGCTCAGATGGGGAGCGATTAAGGATGCTGTGCACTGTTCGGAGGAGAGACGACCATCCTTCATTGTGGAATGGGATTATCACGCTGGTGTTCGGGAGCTTCTCTAGGTACAGCTTGTTATTGCAGCTAGACAGAGATAAAACAAGTTATAAACATATCAAGTAAACAGACAGTGCCACGTTTCTCACAAATGCACGCGGCAAAGAATGTTCAAAACCATCTGGAACATCAGCATCACCTCACAAGGACTCGCATACAGTTCTGTCGTAGTCAGCAAAAGCAGAGATGCCAGCCTTGTGCTGAGACTTTATGGGATGCTTATGAAAGAAGTTCGGGAGGAATTAGGGAGATTGCTTGGATCTCTTCCTTTCCCTACCTCCTCTCCCGCGCATCCCCTCTGTCCCACCTCCTCCCTATGTACAGTCAAGGAGAGGATCTGCCCCATTCCCCCGATTTTGCCCCAATCCCCACCCCAAACAGGGAGAAAAGGAGGACTGGCTCTAGGACACCTGCCCCCTAAGGCCTTTAATTACCTTAGCCATTTGTGGGCCTGGCCTCTTTTCTGGGATGATCCTCCTCCTCTTCTCCCTCCTCAGTTGCATTCCCTCTTTCTTCTTCTGCTGCTGCTGCCGCCGCCTCCTCCCTCATACACTGTACAGTGTGGGTTGAATAGGAGGCAAACCACTGCGAGAGTCAGTGGTTTTTTGGGGTGCTGGATTCACCACCCAAGTCGCAGGCAGCATGTTGCATTCTGTCCCTGTGTGGACCCGGCTGGTACCTAGAGTGCCCTAGCAGGGTCCACGCAGGGTAGTCAGCGTGCAACATGCAGCCTGTGATTTGGGCGGTAACTCCAGCAATGCTCCAACCCATTCAACATCACCATGGTTTGCCTCCTGTTAGATCCTTACTGTGCAGTCTGAACATCTACCACAGGGACAGTGGAGAAGAACGCCATGCACCTCCACCACCACCCTCCCTGGTGGCCACACCGCTATTTGATGTGTTCATTGGACCAGAGTGGTGATGAGTCAGATACATTATAAAATGTGTGCTTGCAAAATTAGCACACTGAAGCCGAAATTAATCAGTTTGTAATTACAAGCACAAATTGGGCGGATTATGGAAAATGAGGGATGGCTGGCATCTCTGTGATCGCAATGTAACAAAAATTCAGGGATTCACAGTTCGGTCTTATCTGTTGTATAATCCGTTGTTTTCATATGATTTAACAACACTGACAGTGTCAAGCAATCACCATAAAGCACAGTATGGAAGGTCTGCATTTCCTTCAATCACTGTGAAAGCTTGAGACACTCATGCTGGAGTCTAGTAAAAGTCTTCTACTGCAATAGTTCATGCAAGATAAATCACTATTATTGTACAAGATTTATTCAATGATTGCAATTTTATGATCAAGAATAAACTTCGTGGCATTAGGAAAACATCTGTTGCCCATGTGTTCACTGTTAAATCTGTTAGTTATTGTGGGGAGGAAAAAGCAAAAACTATATATCAGCTACCTTTATTTTATTTTTTTTAAAAAAATAACCTTTTCTGACAATCCAGACACAGACTACAAATTGTTTATTTGAAAGCGTTAGTGGCTCAGTTTCATTAAAAACTCAATGATCTTCTCCCAGCTACACTTGAACAGAGTCAACACAGAAGTACTATCTATTTATCACTAGCAGTCCCCAATAGCTAGCAAAGAGCAGATGAAAGCAAAGATACTATGGGAAGTTACAGATGAGACAGAATAAGCCTATTTAGTTTGAAAGGTTATAAATGAGAAGGGGCTGGGGATAATCAGCATCATATTTCACCATCATCACTGTTAGGTTTGCAAACAAAGTTTATTCTCTCCTGGTATTATTTCTACAATTGTTTTAAGCGCCTCTTACATTAGTGTGCAATATAGCACAAAGTCTTATTCAAAAACTCTTACCACACACAAGGAAAGTGAGCTATAGAAGCAGAAAGCTATACCTTACTGATGCTGAAGGTGATGCAGCACTTTCGGTCATTAGGGCTTCATTTCAAGTCTCCTTTATATATAACCCTGTTCATTTCTCTAGCTAATCCTAGCATCAATTATATCTAATACCATTAATCCTTTTTTTGAGGCCCACATAATTACAACTTGCTCTGGTAAGGGAAGTTTAACTCAAGAAAACCAGCTGCATTGGTATCATCAATCACAGCTTAAATTGTTGGTGAGCCAGACATTTCACTTATTAATTTTAACTAGGGACCAGAGTCTGAAGTTAGACATTTTAAAAAAGTCAAAGTAGCAGAATTAGCAATCAGTAGTCAGCAAATCAGTGAAACATTAGGGAACAATAGCCAATACATTAATTCTTAAGGTTAAGAGAGACTGGCACTTCTAAAGCTTAAATTCTCAAAGCCCAAAACAATCCAAATAAATGTAGTTTAGCAGAGCTGAAGTTGCCTGAAGCTCAGTTATGTTCCTAATGAGACAGCAAAGTTGAGACAAAAAAAAAAAAATTTTTTTTTTTTTTTTTTTTTTAAAGTCCTAGCTTCTAATTTGTTTGCAAGACTTCTAGATGAAATTACTGCCATCAAGTTTGAAAAACCTTTCCATGGATGAAATCTGCATTCGAGTACTTAAAAAGATAGGTTTATAAAGTGACTTAGAACCATATAGCACTCTGTGGCATTGTTTAGGAAAGGCTTAAATTTTCAAGCCTTTTATGACTGCATGAACATGAAGGATTTTCTCCTTAGCAATTAGAGAAAAAATAAGTAAAATTTGAATCCATTCCACAGGAAAAACATCTTAACTAGCTGAATTCAAGTGTCAAAAGTAGTTTCTGATTGGAGCTACTTTGTGGCCATGCTTCTAACCTCTAGAAAAAGAAGTTTAATATAATGCCCCGAGTATCTGAGAAATTCACTTCCTAGACCATTCACGATATTAATCAATTTTTTTGGAATGCTCCAAAATTGGTTTTTCCTCCTAGATGTTTCAAGATTGTGAAACTTAGTTTGTGTCGGACTTCCAAAAGGAATTAATGGCTCATGAAATTGTACAGTCTCACTTCCAACTGGTCACTTATGCAAAACTAACCCAGGTAATTAGTGAAAGTCATTACTATTTGATGGCTCTCTGGTGCAGTTGTCAAGTGAGCTGGAGATTTAAATGCAATTTCCAGTAGAGAGATAATCATAAAAACTTCACTTTAATTGTTCTATGGTTGTGGACATTTCCGTACACAAGAATTCAAATCAGCACGAAAAGTGATCTATGAGGCAGGAGGCAGCCACCTCCCTGAAAGGGTTGAGGCTTATTGGCAAGTCCCGGTCTGCCTTCATTGCTTCTGCCCATGTGGCATTTATTTTACATCTAAATGTAGGTTTCCAGGCAGTGCTCCTCAGGTGCACACACAAAAATAGGAGTTTATTTTTACTCCAATTAGTGTACACGGTGCTGTGAAGACACCTTAGCCAACAGGTCCCCAGCTTTGGAAGCCTCACATTTGAAGGCTAGACTGCAACAATACATAAAAATGAAATACAGAAACAGAATACATTCAAATGGGAATGGCAAATTAGGGCATCTACATGTTCATGAACACAACTACCAAGCGTATACTCACTTTGGGTGCCTGATATCTGGAAGGGAGCGATTAAGAGAAATTTTATCGCTCACAAAGATATTAAAGCCATTTTCCCTGTATGCTTGGTCCACTTGCTCTGCATCCGTCATCAGGTAAGGTTTTCCCTGCTCTCCATTTCCTATGGAGAGATACAGAATAAACCCGTGTCATCATGGCGAATCACAGCTTAAGTGGCCAGAGACTGACCCAAAAGCAGTCATCTTTTCTGTGAAAATTCTTCCTTCAACACTACTGTTTGTACATAGTCTGATATTCTGAGTTCTAAGAAAATCTCAGCAGTGGGTTAACTTCAACTTATTTTAATCGGTACAGTACATTTTGCTGGAAAGACACCACTCAGTTGTGCAAATATGAAACATTAAGCTCTTCACTCTTAAGCCACAATTAAAGGGAATAGAGACTGGTAGGACCAAAGCTGGATCCATTAGGTTTCTTTTGGTTTACATGGTATAAACATTTCTCATCTCAGCCTCACCCCTCATCCCAGAGCAGGCACTGACATTTTAAAGGTAAACCTTGGAAAGATTTTATTAAGGTGAACAAGGCAGCCTTAACTTTACATTTCCACAAGTTTGAGAGTGTACCGCACCATCGTAACCCTTTCGTATTAGAATTTAAGCATTCTGAATTGTGTGTCAAACTATGGAAAAAGAACAGGTTCGTCTAGAACAGGGGTCTCCAAACTACAGCCCGGGGGCCAGATCCGGCCCACAGCTTTGATTTGTCCAGCCCTCCAGCTGAGCAAGCATGCCGAGCAGGCACGTGGAGAAGCTGTTGCTGCTTGCCCCATCCCCCTCGCACCCCGCAAACTGCTGCCAGCAGCCCCACGTGCGGAGGGGTGAGTGCCCCCACAGCAGCAGCCAGAGGAGCAAAGGGGGAGGAGGTCGCAGCAGCGGCCAGAGGAACAAAGGGGTTTTTTTGCATATATTTGCATATATTGAATTTTTTCCACAGTTGCTTCGGCCTGCAAAGCCCCTTCAAAAATCTAATATGGCCCTCGTCTCAAAGTTTGGAGACCCCTGCTCTAGAATGACAGTGCTTGTAGATTTTACAAAACAATGTTTCTACTTTCCTGGGTCTGCAATATTTGTTAGAACTGTAACGGCATCTAGAACTTTCTAAACAGCACCCACCCTCAAAGTGCCAATATGCTGCAACCATCTTCCTACTCAAGAGACTGGAAAAAATGCTTCTCATTCCTTGTCACTCATGGGCGGTACAGAAGCAGATGATGTTGAACAGTGTTAAGAACATACGAGCATGCTGTTCCACCGCCTTCAGTCTGCTGAATAAGGGACCAAACCTTTTTATGATCCACATTAGATACATTTATAAGTGATCTTACATACCTATGCGCTCCAAGTCCCTCCTTATAGCTTCTTTATCATGCCAGTCCTTTTTCCTTTGTCCATCGTCGAAGTAAACTTCTTTCCTTTGCCTCACATGCGAGCCCTTTTAACACACACAAGATTAGAGCTAGTTACCCCTTGGAAACACTTTTACCCATCCACACCAAAGAGAAAAGCCAATATCCACTTCTCCTTGCCCAAACCAGAACTTGCAGAAAGTGTCAGCTTTTATTTGCAACTATGTCCAGCAGAAGATTTTGCTTGCCTGAAAACATTGTTCTATAATTATAAGTTTGTGTTATCAGGTACTGCAATATAAGACTATACTTAAAATGTGTGCAATATCTGTTAGTAAGGACACCTTTAGTCACATTAAAAATTAATTTTCACATTAAAAGTTAACTGGTCTTATTTCCTATTTAACTAATAAAGCTTTATAATGGGCAACCTATTTCACAACCATTACTAATCAGCATACAGCAGCACCTCAGTGTTCATAACTCATGTGTTTGTAAGTAACCAGTCAACCACACACCTTATTTGGAACTGGAAGTACACAATCAGGTAGCAGTAGAGGCCAATGAATACATTAATAAAAAAGCAAAAGTACTGTGTTAAATGTAAACTACTAAAAAAAAAAAAAAAAAAAAAAAAGGGAAATCAGCATTCTTCCTCTGCATAGCAAAGTTTCAAAGGTGGGTTAAGTCAATGTTCAGTTGTAAACTTTTGAAACCACCATAACATTTTGTTCAGAGTTACAAACCACCTCCATTCTCAAGGTGTTCGTAACTCAGATTCTACTGTACCACCATATTGAAATAAAATTGGGGAAACAAATCTGAATTAGACTTCAGTCGCTCAACACTCCCCCTTAACAGCAAGTTTTCACATGAAGCATGACCCCTATTATCTATCCTCTTCAATGTAGATTTCAAGTTTCAGGAACAATCAAGGCATTTTTCTGGGTTGGGGTGAATAAAGAGCAGGGTGATACCTGCACAAGACAGAAATTGTGATATTCAAGGCTAGAGATTTAATGACTCTCACCCCAGGTTTCTTGCCTGCATTTTGGGAGACTAAATAAAATCTCAAAAGTTAGAGAAAAAGTTTGTCTGCCAATCATTCTCCACGGTGGGATAATATACCAATATGTACAAATGGGTGCATTACTTGTAGAAGCCACATCACAGAAACAATTGTTTAACAGACATCAAATAGTATCTCTAAAATCCTGGCTTTTTAAAATTCCTCTTGTGCTGAATGGTGAATTCCATAGTATAGTATTATGCATTCCATTAAAAATAAAATGTACACTTTTCTATACAGGGGACATTTTAGAGTACAGATAGTATGTATGCGGATAAATACATATTTGTGTATACTGAGAGTAACAGGATGAAAAGAGGTTATTTTGTTTGCATCTTTTCAATAAAAGCAGATGCATTTCCTTTGTTAAAAAGTAGAGAAGTGACAGAGCTTACAGTCTGTAAAGTAAGACACGTGAAAGATGCTTTTAGATTAAAATACTTGCAGCAGAAATATAGTAAGAATATTAAGCATAAGCACTTCCAAATCATAAGCCTAGAGTTGCTCTCTCTCAAGTAATGCCCCTTCCCCTGAAGCTCAAAAACCCCTTCCTGCCATTCTATTATTCCATTATGAATGAGTCTGCTGGGTTTTTCCCTAAACCTACTCCACATGTTGTGTGTCCCAGTAAGAAACCTACCAACACACACGCCCTTTGGTCCTCTTTCCATACTTTACAGATAGATACAACTTTGGAGATGTAAGGAATCACAAAATAAAAACATGGCTGGAGCTAGTGCTTTGGATGTCATAATATTAGTAATATTAACCGCTTCAGCCACTGCATGCATCCGACAAAGCGGGTACTAGCCCATGAAAGCTTATGCTTCAATACTTTTGTTAGTCTTTAAGGTGCCACAGGACTCTGTCGCATTAACAGCTTCATTACTTCCTCTATACAGCAGGTGTCTACAGCATTCCACTGGGGGAGTTCTCAAAAGACATTCTGGGGACACACACACAAATGGCCCAGCATTTTGCACAGTCTGATAACAAGCCTGTTTTGCAGTCCCATAACAGAGGCTCTTCATCTGTTTAAACAATTAACATTTATGAACTAATCATTTTTATGCCTTGATTTGTCTTGGGAAAATTTTGTGCTTGGGATCATTTCATTCTTCTCTTTTTACCCCAATGAAGATCCATAACTGAATGGGCATCAAAGTACTGTACTGAAATCTGCAACTACTGAACACCCATCCTAATGCTGGGATCTAAGTCTTACTTAGTCTGTCCATCTAACAAAATATAAAAACTGACCAATCTAACATTTTTAGGACGCCTAGACATGTCACTTTCAGTTCAAAATGATGTCATGAGACTAACTCCCCATTTAATCTCTCTAACAGCTGCCATTTTAACACTAACCATATCTAATCGCTCTGCAGCACTAGTCTCATCTCTAGTTACCCATTCGTTTCCATGCTTTATAATACAACAATAGAGCCCTTCATTCTAGGATCACAAAATGACTTACGAATCATCTTCACAGCAGCCTGGTAAGCTCAGGATTACATCTATTTTGCAGATGGGCACACCGAAGGATAGCTGAGACTTGTCCATCACAGACAGAAAGGTCCTAGTTATGTGTTCTAACTACTAAACCCCATTTAATCCCCTTGAATAAAAATGTTTGCCGGGTAGTATATTGAATTTTTCACCTCTTGCTGTTAGCAATTTTAGCTATACTCTCATGGTTCACGATGTCATGGAAAGCAAGCTGATGGTAGTCATTTTATGAGTCAAGATTAGGAGATTTAAGTATGGACAAGGAAGCGGATAAGTGAGACATTCTCTGAAAATATTTATAGTGTACAGACAGGAAGAAAAGAAAGGAATTATTTAGGATTGTACACAGCAGTATAACTACATCTTGGGATATAATTAAGAAAAGTAAAAACCTTGACAAATAAGTGCTGGATAGGCTGTTAAAGGGAAGCAGAAGATCTATTGTTTGGGACATTTAAAATTAAAGTAAACAAGATAGTAGGAAAACTTCCTGTGGAGTAAATCCTGTATTAGCAGGGAGATGGACCAGGTGAACTAACAGATCTTTTCCATCCACCTTATGATTCTATAATCATTGCAGCCTATCTTCCCACCCCCAAAGGTGATGCTCACTTTTTACTTTAAATATTGATTATTGGAGAAAATGGCCTTTTCTTCCTCCCACCAATAAATATTCCTTTATCAGCCACTGATCGATGTCCAAATGCAGAGATTGCTAACATTTTCAGATATACATTTCACACCTATTAACCAAATAAAGTCACCAACAATCTAACATTCCTCTCCAGCTAAATTTGTTGATGCACTAGGCTTTTTAAGCAATATTAGGAACATACCTTCTGCTCAGACCGTTTCCCTGCTGCACGTAGAAAACTAGCCTAGATCTGAAATGTCAGGGCTTCTTCCCTTAAAGACCTGAGCGACAGCAACTGAATTAGTCCTTTTCTGCAGGGCTACTTCTCACCTGCTCACCCCACCAGCACTCAGACAATGTGAGTATCAAACTAAGCTGCCTCAGCTGTATAGTGAGTATTGATGACATACCAAAATTTTTGGAAGCCTTCTTGATCCATCACTAGCTCTGAGCACTCAGCAGCTGACCGTCCAGTGATCTGCCACATGCCATTCAGGTATTTTCTGGCTGGTTGTCCCCCTACTATGATGATCTGCCACTATTCCTTCCATGACAACTTTCTCAACGTTAGCTACCTCAGGCATACAGATGGAAAAAAACTACATAAGTTGATGGCTGTTGATTTCCAACATCAGGGTCTGCTTCTTTCCAATAACATTTTTATCATCATTCATCTTTTTCCTCCAGCAGATACACAAAAGTTTTCACAAGCACCACATCTCAAAGACTTCAATTTTCTTCTTCTCAGCAGCACTAATTTCTCACAATTCACAACCATACGTAGGAGCAAGTGTAACCAAAGACAATACTACTGCTTTGCCTTATTTGGTTAATCTCAGGCTGTTATTAATAGATCTTATTATGGAGCAATTTGTAAAATTCACAACAGTAGAACTAAAGAACACGCTACTGTCCCTTCAGACTCCATTAGGGAAGGCGGCTGCACTAGTGTGGACATGTGAAAACGAGGAGTTAAAATCCTAGAAAACTAATTTGCCAGATACAGTTTGTGGGACACTCCATTTCAGATCACTTGACCCATGACTATGATAAAATTTAATATTGGGTAACGAGCTGTACCTCAGGAATTTGTATGACAGTTTGGTCTTTCTGAATAAAGGTCAATAGCTACATTCTCTATGGACAAATCCTCGGTGTTCTTCACCAACAAGTGGCAGATAACATGAGGAAGACAGGCCAGCAATGATGCAAGAGCGAAAAAAAAAAAAATTAGGGTAGCTGAGTTATTTCTGGCATAGAAATTTGAATGAGTTTTCAGCATGACTAAGTACACTTTGCTGTTCTGCCACAATGGCCAAAACATTTCATCTTTTCTCCCTTGTTTACTCCCAATTTTCCAGACAATATGCCACCAATATCAAACATCAGGCACCCTCTCCGAAGTTCTGTTCAAAATGCACTATTATATTACAGGATTTTTATTCTCTTGGCATGCTGTTAAAAAAGCCAGTTCTGTTCATTAACCTCTCCCTATTTATCAGGGTGTTGCCTGCTCAATCCAAGTCACAGAAATGGCTGGCAAAATACAAAAGTTTCCTTGCCAAGCGAGATTGTTTTCTTTGTTTTCTTTTTAAACACTGCTATGCATGTGAACATGAGCAAGGCTCCATGTTTGTCACTGAGGTCACGGATTCCGGGACTTTCCACAATCTCTGCAACTTCTGCAGCGGCCCATGCGGCTGGTCCAGCAGTCACCTGAACAGCTCGGGCAGCCCCTGGGCCGGTGACCTGGGCTGCTGCTGGGGTAGTCTTGCTCCCACATCCTAGCTGCAGGAGTTTGGTTGTGGAGAAGCTCAGGGATGGGGATTGGGGTGCAGGGCAGTGCTTACTGGTGTGCGGGGCGCTCCCCAGAAGGGAGGGAAGTTCCTGTCACCCTCAGCACCTAGCTCCACATGCTGCCTCTGCAGCTCCCATTGGCCACAGTTCCCAGCCAATAGAAATTGCAGAACAGGGCTTGGGGCAGAGCAGAGGCAGCACTTGGAGCTGGAAGTCGCCACTTCCCAGGAGCCGGGTAGGGAGTCTGCCCTAGGCCCGCCAACGCCCCCCACCGCCCAGCAACCACGTCTCCCCGCTCGGGACATCTCCCCCCCCACCCAAGTTTTAGTCAAAGGTATATAGTAAGTCATGGACAAGTCACAGGCTGTGAATTTTTTTAATTTTTTTTTAAAAAAATTTTTTACACTGTCCATGATCTGTCCAAGACGTTTATTAAAAATACCCGTGACTAAAACCACCTTAAACTGAGTACTGCACTGGGTACCACAGCAACTTGCCAAGCATAACCCACCTTATCTCTCTGGCCTCCTGTTTCTAAAACTCCAGGCTTACAAAGCACAGCAGAGAACCAAGCTACTTTGCCCACATTATTGCTTGCTGTGATTCAATGCCTGTTACAGAAGCATTCCTGAAAGTCAATCTAGAATTTTTATCTAATCTCATGTTTATAATTTAACAAACTAGGATCACACTTCTAGACATATAACTAGGGTCCAGTCAGTTTCGCACCAGCACTGCCAATGGAGGGAGAGAGGACAATGTGGGGCTACTTGTAATCCATCTCTCTCTCTAGTCCCCTACTTGTTTCTTTCACCTAGCATCAATGCACAGTAAAACTGATGCTAGAGAGGATTCACACAGGCAAAAATGGCAAATGTTAAACTACTTTGGACACACATACTTCTTTATAAAAGCTACTGTAAATCTCAAATGCAAGGCTGATATAAAATGATCTAACAGCATATGCTATATTTTAGATCTTGGTCTCAGGGATGCAGAAATTGCATTACTCAAACCCAGCCAGGAGTATACTCCATTATATTTCACTGAATTTAGATAAATGTTTCCAAATATTTGCTTTAATTGTGTCACTTACAAGCAACCAACATTTTCATAGGTTTTGCAGGTCACCAGTAAATTATTATTTTTAAAATTTACTGAGAGTCCCTGGCAAGAATGACATCAACATTAGCAATATCTGATGAATATTAAGGCTTTGTCTGCAATATAGGAGTAAGCTAACTTAAGTTACACAATTCCAGCTAAGTGAATAATGTAGCTGGAGTCAACGTAGCTTAGGTCAACTTACTGACTGTGGTGTTTTCACTGCGCTGCGTCAACAGGAAATGCTCTCCCAGCTCTTCCCTTCCTCTTCTCGTTCTGGTGGAGTACCTAAGTCAATGGGAGAACGATCTGCGGTCGATTTAGCAGATTTCCACTAGACTCACTACATCAACCCCCACTGCATTGATGTGGAGGTTCTATGACAGCTGTATTTACAGAATCTGCATTTGCAGGATAAGTAGATATGCATTTTACAGATAAGGGGTTTTGTCTATGCAAACTACAGCTGCAAATTTAAGTGCTTGGCTAAAGCCTATTGAAACTTTGGAATTTTATGTTTTGCAAAGCAAGAAACTGAGGCAGAGCAAAATTATGTATATTTTTCAAAAAGTCATCTATAAAGAGAAATTAAACATATTATAGATCTCAAGTCTAGAGCATCATCATCTAGTCTAACCTCCCATATAACAGATATATAATTTCATTCAGTAATTCCTACAGCAAGCCCATAACGTCTGGTTATCCTAAAGCAGGGGTGGCCAACCTGTGGTTCCAGAGCTACATGCAGCTCTTCAGAAATTAATATGCGACTCCTTGTATTTGCTCCAACTCCAGGGCTGGAGCTAAAGGCACCAACTTTCCAGTGTGCCAGGGGGTGCTCACTGCTCAACCCCTCATTCTGCCACAGGCCCTGCCTCCACTCCACCCCTACTCCCTCCCCAAGCCTCACTCCTACCCCTCTCCCCAGAGCGCCTGCATGCCACAAAACATCTGATCAGGAGGCGCTTGCTCCTTAAAAACAAAATCGTTTACCACTAAGAAGTGGGGATTATTTTTGTTGCTATGTTTTAAACTAATCTCCTTCCTCTGCATCTATCCTTCATTTTCAGTGAAAATGAATTAAAGCAGAAAGGCATATTAAGCAATACACTGAAAATGGATTTAGACAGATTGCTGTAAATAGGCCCTTCTGTTGTCTACCACGCTTTTACTTAACATTCCGCCAAAGGAATCGATTAGCATTCAAACGGCCAAACATACAAAAATGGAATTTTAATCTTTTGTTTAATCACTATTTAGTGTGCCTGGCTCCAGCAAGAATAAATGAAGAGAGGATGGAGATGTAAGCCAACTGTTTTCTGTAGGAGGAAAAAAGATTTGAAGTGCATACTCTAACCACAGTGATGCAGTTTTCAAAACCTGTTCTGCAAACATTTGCTGGGACTGGATTGGGTAGATCCAATAAAAGAGCAGCAGCATACAAAGTTCTATAAGCAGGGAGGTTATCCGTTTTGTCCCCAAACTCATGTATTATAGTGCAAATACACAAGTTTCTGCTCTAAGTAACAGCTTGGATTTGTACTCTGCAGAAGGTGCTGACCAAATAAATGAAGGAAGCAATGTTCCCTTTAATTTTTTACATCCATGTGCAGAATGAATTTTGTTATGTGCATCAAGATGGAAGTAATGTGTGATGGGGGTGGGCCTGAGGGGTTCGGAGCGTGGGAAGGGGCTCAGCGATGGGGCAAAGGGTTGGCGTGCAGGAGGGTGTGGGCTCTGAGGTGGGGCCATGGATTAGGAGTTTGGGATGCCGGATGCCCTGGGGCTGCAGTAGGGAGAAATGAGACCCCCCACCAGCCCTCTCATGCCACTGCAGCCCTGAGGTGTCTCTTCCCGGCCGCAGCAGCCCTGGGGCCAGGGTGCCTCTCGTCAGCCACAGCGTCAGCTCCAGGGCCATGGGAGAGGCGTGTCTCCCCCCAGGCATCTGCACACCACACAACTTGGAGCAGCAGGTGTCCAATAGAAATTCAATGCTAGCCACACTTATAGGTTTGATTTTTTCTTATTAGCCACATTATAAAAAAGTCACATTAAGCAACATTATTAAAAGCCACATGCATTAGTCACAGTTCAATAGCCTATTAGCCACACGTGGCTAGTGATGAGCGTATTGGACACCGCTGACTTAGAGAGAACATAGGGAGGAATGCATACTTCTGTCAACCCTTGCAAAATAGTTGAGGCTTGATGTAAAGCCATAGAGATCTGTTAAGTACATTAACAGGTTAATGACAGAAATCATCCTCATTGCTGTTTGTTGCTGCACTGTCAGAATCATGGCCCTCTCCAAGGCAATACATTCCCCTATCCCTCCACTTTGATCCTTTGTGGATACTCCAAGAAACCATCCCTCCACATTTCTGCCTCCGGGGCCCTCTGTTGAGACAAATTCATCAGTTCCTGGACCATATCCTCTTTCCCCCTTACCAGAGGCAAGCCATCTACCTGAAAAAGAAACTGGCATCCCTTGGCACAGAAGTTCAAAGCATCAGCTACAGGGCAGGTCCTAAAGTCTGAAGACTTGGAAAACTGTCACTCTTATTTACAAAGCACCTTTCACACTAAATAGACAGGCAGTTTACAACTCCTACCACTATAGATTTGTACTAAACAAGTTCTGTTTCTTTTAAAGGAAATTTGAACAGAGTCTCTGAATAAGGAAACTGATTTCATAGACACGTTTTAATTACTAAAACGCCCTTGTACCAAAAACCTCTAAGTTATATCTAAAACAAACCCGCATATCAGTTGTTTAAGATCTTGAACAGCTGGGGAAAGTGATCAAAACTGCAGCTACCCTGTATATCCCATCTCATACATTTACTCTGAACTCCTGCATTGAATATTGTCTTGCAACCTTTCCTGCTCTGCACACTTATTGGTCAACTAATCTGCTTCAGGGCTTCCAAGAATATGAGGTTTTTCCCAACTAAAAGTCAGGGCACAACTAAACACCTTTGGATTTTGGCATGCCGGGTGACAGCACAGCTGTCCAAATGCACACTACTATTTCAGCCTCAGACCACGCTTTAATATGCTAAAAAAAATCAGCCGGCCTATTTTAGTGAATTCATAGAGAACAGAATGAAAGTAACTAGCTGCTTTAATGTGTTCCTGAATCATTTTGATGCAGCTTTCATCATCTCTTCCATCAACTATAATGTCTAAAATGCCTCTAAATAATCTTCTATGCAAATGTGCTTCTATGCTGGAGACAAAGCTTTCTTAAGGACCTGTCCAACACTATCGAATTAACTCCCCAAGGAACTAAAGACTATCACAAACATCACCACCTCCGTTCTATATGCAAGGCACATTTCTTTGACTTTGCCTTTTCCAATAGGAGCATAGCAACATGTATTTTTAAAAAATTCCAAAACACCACTCCACTGCACACTTCTCCCCCAGGAGAGAGAATGAGAGAAGGAACCTGTGACAGATGTGAGTCACATTACTTAATGCACTACTGGAAGGTATTCAGATAGCATGATGATTACAGTGGTGTGAGAACTAGAAAACTTATTCTGAATAGCAATGCAGAAGATTTTTTTTTTTTTGCTGTTTATTCTGAAAAAAATTGTATAATCCCTGGAAACTTCTCAAATGATTTGCATGCTTTCACATATAACTTCCAAACAAGTTTTTGTAGCATTTTTGTCTGCTGACCCGACGTTTAATTTCCTTCCAGAGCTGCAAATTTAAAAGTCATGAAGTTCTCAAAAGGTCCTTATGAGTCTTCCACAGAATATAAGGGAAAAAACCCTATTTTAAAGTAGGACATGCCTTATACCCACAGAAACAAGTATTCACTTTCTTGCAAATTGCTTTGCAAACCGTATTTGAATCCTCTCAAACAGTCACCAGTCAGAAACCCATATATCTATGCTCCACTTATCTGCAACTAAGAGCACATGATCTGGAACATTTTCTTTGTAGCAATCCTTTATAGAAGCAAAATACAGCACATCATGTTTGGAAGATTTACCTGTTGAGCCATGGGATTAATCAAATGTTTCTGCATATGCAGAATCATCTGCACTAAGAATTAATATTAAAAGTGCAGGATTCATGAGATTTATAATTCTGTAGTCAGTTTGTATGAATTCCCTGTATTCAAATTAGGAAACTACTGAACAGATTATAGGAATATTGAGCCAACTGAGCAATGTGACCAGCTAAAAAACAGCGCTTCCAAATATTCCAAAGACTAGCAGAGTATCATATCTATAGACATTTTATTAAGGCTGAATGATAATCTTTTGTTTTCTAAAATGACAAGTTTGTAGGAGTAAAATATTTATTCAGTGTATCCAGACATAACCATATCACAACTGAAGTCAGTGCTGCAAATAGGTGATTTGAGCAAATCTGTCTGACTATAAATTTAACGTCAAATTAAAGAAATAGCCTAATGTTACCAACAGTATCTAAACAAACAGAACTAGTGGAATTTAGCAAATTCCATGGAACATTTACTCCAAATTCCATAGAGAAGCAAGTGACTTTTTTGATCTTAAGATGCAGGAAGGAGAGAGAACTTATTTAAGGGGACTTGAGACAGGAGGAATACAGTTAAGTGCCACTGGAAAGCTGGTCAAGCATTGTGTCCCCCAGGAAATCTGGCGTGACCATAGGAAGCAGGATTGTAGTAACATTCCAAGAGCCAGTGAACCTAGTAAGGAAGAAGATCCATCTGCTACTGACCAATATGGGGACAAGGATGGTGCATCTTCATTTTAGTCTTTTCTACAGAAAAAAATAATACTGCTGTAAGTCTTACAGAATGTTATAAGCACTGGGTTTGCATACTGCAGTGCTGGCCTACCTATATTTTGTGATCATAAGAACATTCATGATTAGGATGGAAATTAGATCATTTGCATCACAAGCTAAATAAATCTCCCCCTACCCCAGCTTGTGTTAGACCAAGATGTTTGAACATTAAGGTTTGGTCAAAAATTATTTATCTTTCACACAATAATCAATATGGTGGTAGGATTGTGTCAGAAGTCAGTACGCTATAAACTGTCAGCCTGATGTGCATAACCACTACCAAAAAATGCTCAACCAGACATTGGTAGGAGAAAGAATGGGGAAACAGCAACCATATTCAGCAAAAATATAGCCAACCCTTGCCTGATTCATAAAAATCAACAGGCAGACTACAAAAATCCCACGGCCCTTGTGAAGGTACGCCAAGATGTAAAGCACACGCGTCTGAAGAAAAGGTCTCTTATTTGGTTCTAAATGCTTCAAGAGAAAAGAAATTCAGTGACTGATATTGAGAGTTACATGCAACTCACACAAATGGTATTACAGAAGTACTTTGTGGAAGATCAAAAAAGCAAAGGCCATTATTCGCATTTTACTGTCACGTAATCAGATCACTCATTTTATTTCTGAATATAAGCCACACTTTTTAAAAGAGATTGTTCTAACAAAAATTACCTAAAATTTTCCACACCATTTTTGAAAAACACTGGAAAAACATGACTACAGTACAGTTATTAAACTCAATATATTAAGCAATTTAATGGAAGAAACAAATGCATGCATCTCTGCAACGTTAAGGATTGCACATCTTGCACTAGCCGATAGAGTGCAATGCACCCCAAAATCCATTTAGAAATCCTCTGCGTGGAGATTGCGTGCTACATAATCCTTTCAGCTATAGTGATAAACAGTCTTCCTGAATGGTCCCTTCCTCTGCAGGTAGAAGGCCACAGTCCTACAGACGTCAAGGGAATGAAGGTGCTGCTCGTCTCGGGGAGCTTTGAGGATTCAAAAAGAAAGGAGATAGTGTATGAGTTGGTTGAGATGAAAGCAGGATGCAACCTTTGGCAGAAACTTGGGGTACAAGCAGAGGGAAACTTTGTCCTCTTAGAACGTTGTGAAAGGGGGGAGGGTCTGGCATTATGGTCCCCAGTTCACCTACTCTTCTTGCAGAAGTAATAGCTACTAGGAATGCAACCTTCATGGAAAGCAGGGATGGAACCATGAAGCCAGTGGCTCAAAGGGTGGTTTCATTAACGTTGAGAGAACAAGACTGATGTTCTATTGGGGAGCGGTAAGTTGAACAGGTTGAAAGATTCTAATGAGACCTTTCCAAAATCTGGTAATCAATGGATGTGTAAATATGGAGTGTCCTCCTGTGGCAATAACATGGAGGTCAAGGTTTGAGCCTCGTTCCTGGATTGCACTACTTGCCGCCAGTCTTTGAAATAGGGGAATAAGGACCCCATGACGCCGGAGGTGGAGATCTGTGGAGCAGTGGTGAGTCTGAATGGGAGGACTCTGTACTGGAAGTGCATTTTCGTAATTCTGAATAGTCTGAAGCCCTTTTCAGCATAAATTAAGCTGCCAGGCTTCTAATCATCAGGACTGATGTGTAGTAACATGCTGATTTTTAAACAGTGAACTAGCTAGCCTGAACAGTCACTCGGACTAAATTGGAAAGTTATTTTAGTAGCTCAAATAGGGAGAATTGTATACTTTCTCCGTTTTGCCCTCCATTCTCCCCTCCTAATATCAGCTTAGTTCCAGTAAAGCTACTCTCCCTTCTAATTTTAGACTATTTCTAGTTTGGCAGACAATGCCTATAATTCTCATCATTGTGGTCCTGATTCAGCAAAGCACTTAAGCACCTGAGTAAAGCCACTGAAATCAAAGCACGTACACCAATGGAATCTGGGACTATATTTCTAAATCTGCTTAAGCAGCTTGGCTTCTTTTGTTTATTTTTCTTGTTTGTGCTCCTGGCTCCAGTGTCATCACATGACTACCGAGGGTGAACTCCTGCTTCAGAATGTCTGGAGCACAAACATCATCCAACAATGTTTTTTGTTTTCTGTGTTTTCACCAATGGAATATTAAGGTTTTGCTTTTAAATATTTAAGAATGTAACAAAATTCCCTATCAGTCATGGGAGTCTAATTACGGGCTTCACTACCTGACAATGCTAATTTTTGCAGTGACTGTGACAATCTAAAGAGGTATGTTAAATATCCCCCAACCCCACAAGAGAGATCTACCTGCTGCTCAAACTAATATACAGTATCCAGTGATTAACAAGTGTGTAGATCTGTGCAAGATTTACCATATTCTACAGAGGCAGACTTCCTGCTGTTGCCTAGGTTACTTGAATATGTAGCTTATCACATTGTCTACATTTCCCCTATTTACCATTTTTTAATTCATCAGATATACTCCTATTCTGTTTGTCTTTCCAAATGCTACTCTGATGGAGTTTAGCAAATGAAATTGATGCACTCTGCAGTGTCAATAAGTTTTTCTGCATATTACAGTATTGTGAGGAAATTGTAAAAGGAAGTGCTTGATATCTAGAGAGGCTGAAATATATTTACCAGGTTCTGAAAGGCTTCTTCGTCATGAAATTTCTGCCATCACTCAAAACCAGAATGTACTGTTTATCCCAGGTATAATAAATTGCATTATGCTATGCAAAAAAAGTCGTCAGACCTAAGGAGGACGTTGAATGTGTGAAGAAAATGAATTCAGATTTCATGCATTTGCACTGTTCTGGGAGGTGGGGGTATGTGAAATTGCATTATAAGACCACCCACATTTTATTAAAATAGAATTGTAGAACACTAAGCTTGCAATGTTAACTACTCCAAAAGAATTAGGACATGGCAGATTTAAGGGCTACCTTTATTTATTCACTTGCATTTAAAATCTAACAAGACGCTCCCTACGAGAAGCTCTGGATGCCCTAGACAGCCAATATACAAAAACAGCAAAACAGCCACTCACCTTTCCCCACTCCTCAAGGGGCATATAGTCAACCTTCACCGCAAAACAATGTTATAAATGGCTTTTGCAGTATACCTGGACTATCGTGAAGTCTGGGATATTTTGGACTGGGAGCAGGAGCAAGTTTGATGGTCCCACAGCCCTTAGGTGTAGGCATTAAGATACAGTCTCAGTACATGATCATATTATTTCCCAAATGTAATGTTCAGTTTTCTCCCTTAGATGCACATTACAGCACTTTGCAATATTTTTATTTTTTTACATTTACACTTATTCTTATTATGGTCCTGTCATGGTTCCACAGGGGGTGCTGTATCTCTAGGAGGGTTAGGTTACCTTTTTAGTGCCAGACCTGGAGCTTCATTTTTTATAAAGGTGAGTCCCACAACCCTGCTATTCTGAGACTAGGTCCCTGGTTTCAGCATCTTTTTCTTACCAAAGCTCCTTCCAAAGGTTCAAATAGCATGAACTCCTTGAGACATAACCTCTTGGGAACAGTACAACCAGCAGATGTTTGCAGCAACACAAACAAGACAGCAACTGGAATGTAGTATATAGGACTGCAGAACATCCATGTACAGTTAAGTTCATACCACACGCCTTAAATTTGAGTTCAAACTACAGCTTGCAAAGTGCAGCGATTGCACTACGGGCTCCACTGTAGGAAGGAGAAAAGGGACAGAGCGAAAATGCATCTGCCGGAAGACTGGGGAGAGGTGGAGAAAGAACAGGTTTAACTGGCTAAAATCAAGGGATATGCAGGGAGTGAAATCCATGGTATTTCAACAGCAAAGGTACACACATGGCATTGACTGTGGTATACATATGCAAACATCTCTTCACACACACCCTTTGGCTCTGAAGATCAAAATGCTGTTCATTTAATTGCAATGCAACGTGCAGAAATAGAGTAACACACAGTAGGAGTTTATTAAGGCATGTGTCTTCACCGCATTGCGTGGCGATTGTATTAGGAAAATCCATTATCTATAGATGTGGCAGCGCTCCAGCATGCCACAGCACTCTGAAGAGTGCACTGAGCGCTAATGTAGACCTTTGACCATAAGGAATGAGCTATCTGGTTTTAGGTCCCATTTCAGAGAGACTGGCACACTTATCTGTACTCAGAGCACAGGCACCAATAACCAAATAGGAATGAGTTCTAAACTCTTGGTACTCCTACACATATGCCTTCGAGACCCAAAGGTGGGACAAGTTGTTAGCACTGCTGGGACTTTTGCCCTGCCTACGTCAATGCTATACTATCACACTTCAGTTATGTTAATTCCAAATCTTTAATGAACAATCTATACAGGACCAAGTTTTCTGTAAAGCCTCAACCATATTACCCCCAAATTTATTTCTTTGGCATGCACAAACTTGGAGTTTCAGATAATGCAGCACGCATACCATAGCAACAGGTACTGTATAAAAATGAGGGCTGTCAATCACAGTTCACTAAAGCGATTAACTCAAAACAAAGTAACTTGATTAAAAAAAATCAGTTTTAATTGCACTGTTAAACAATAGAATACCAATTTAAAATTATAAATATTTTTGGATTTTTTCTACATCTTCAAATATATTGATTTCATTTACAACAGAATACAAGGTATACAGTACTCACATTTTTTATTAAATATTTGCCCTGTAATACAGGCAAAAGAAATAGTATTTTTCAACTTACCTCATAAACGTTCTCTAACGGAATCTTTTTATTGGAAATGTAGATTTGTTTTTGTTACATAACTGTACTCACAAATAAAACAAAAACATTAGAGCCTACAAGTCCATCAGTCCTAATTCTTATTCAGCTAATCGCTAAAACAAACAAGCTTGTTTAAGTTTATGAGGTCCTATTTGTAATTACCCACTCTGTAATGCATTTTCATGATAAAGAGATTGCACTAAAGTACTTGCATGAGGTGAATTGAAAAATACTATTTCTTTTATCCTTTACAGTGCAAATATTTGTAATAAAAATAAAGTGAGCACTGTACACTTTGATTTCAATTACTACACAGAATACAATCTATTTGAAATCGTAGAAAACATCCAAAAATATTTAAATAAATGGTATTCTATGAACAGTGCAATTAAAACTGCGATCACCATTTTTTAAATCTTGTGATTAAAGAATTAATCATTTTACAGCCCTAATAAAAACTGATACAGCCGATAGAGCAAAAGGCACAGAAGAGTTACTACAATCCCCAGCTGTAACTCTCGCACTTATCCTCAGCTTGTTTAGAACATTTCAACTTTGTAGCTGCTGTGCAGCAGTGGATTGAATTAGAAAAGATGATCTTTTTGGATTTAAATTCCAATGTTAAGAGCATGTTTTTACTGATCAGACATTAGAAATATTTCACTGAGTAGTGGTCACCTTCAGGAAGGTTACAGTGGGAGGAAAAGGGAAATAAGAGATGTAGTTAATAACAACAAAATGATCTTGTTATGTCTGAAGATGGTAGTTTAAACTGTGGCCTATGTCATATGAGAAAAATCAATCTGATGGACTCATCCACTATCTGTCACAGAGAACAACTGTTCATCATTGCTCAAGGGAAACCCCAGATTAGCAAATTAATTATGATTATTCAGGTAAAGGAGCTCAGACGACAACCAGCTCTAGACATGGCTGTAGCAAACATTTTGACAAATCTTTCCCTGACCCCCACAGAAAGGTGTACGCATTCCAAGTGATCCCTTTTGTTTTACAAGCATACCTAGAAATATTTTTCATGGACACAGAGTACATAATTCTTTAATAATACTGTAAAGATTAAGGTGTCACTGGACTCCTCCCTTGTTTTTGTGGATACAGACTAACACAGCTACCCTCTGATACATTAATGATACTGTAGAAGAGGGAGGAAAAAACAAAGCCAATTTAACATCTTATCTTCTGGTTTTTGCATTCTTGCAACTCAAATGAGCAAGACTCCCTCCCCACCACCACCTTCTGAAGAAAAATCACTCGTCACCTATACTGATAGAAATGTCAAACTATTCAAGCAGTGGTCCATGCTGATAGATTAAAAATATGAACATCTTGCAACCTTTCAGTGTAAGGGAACTAATAAAAAGTACTGATTGACTTTGCTCTGAGAGTGGACTTGACTAACTGCACCATTGTGTTCCATCCGACCTTACTAATAACCACTCAAGTGTCAAATCTGCTACTAAATTCACTATGATAAGCAATTATTTGCCTCTGTACAAAAATGTTAATTTCATGCTCTGTAAACACATCTCCTTGTAAAAGACCAACCTGCCTATAAAGATAGCTTCTGACAGCCCGATGACAATCTTTTGTGGCAAATGTCTAAAATGCCTTTTAGTTAGTAACATCTGTTATTTTCAACTCCAGGGAAAAGAGAAAGGAAGGACATAACATCTGCCTGGTGGTGTTCATGGTTCACTTGTAGAATTTTTAAATTAAGTGACAATGGAATAGATTTTAGGCACCTGCACAGCTCAACACAGGGCACCCTAATCCAAAAGCAGCCTCACACACACTAAAATTAAAAAGCTAACAGCACTAACATTCCAGTAACAACCTTTTGTTGCAACATTTCAGCACTAAAAATGCTGTGGGAAAACACCAGATGCCCAGTATTTCACACAGCAAGAAATATCGTAGACAAACAAGAGGAGGTATGGCTAGGAAAGTTTTTAAAATAGTCATGGGAATTTCAAGAGGAAAATTAGCTCTCAAGCATAGAAGCAAGTATAAACTATTCTTAAGTTTACCGGTTTGTGGGAAACAGACGTAATATTCTGTCACCTGCAATTCTGTATAAGCTACACAGTACACATATCTCGAACTTGCTGGTAATGATTAGACCACTCTAGCGTAGAGAGGCAGAATATTATGCAACAATTAAGCCTGAAAAGCTCCCATATAAGCTTTCCATAAGAGTACCAGCTTCTCCCCCCTTCCAGGATCTAAACCAGTGGTCTTCAAAGTGGGGTGCGTGGTGTCCCAGCGCCACCGCAGGATCGGCCCCAGGAGCCCGCCAAAAGCAGAACTTTTCTATTTTTGTCCTGCCGAAATGCTACTGAAAGCGGAAACTTTCTATCCGGTGGCATTTCGGTGGATGTACCCCTGGGCAACGAGACAGCAGAAAGAGGTCGTGGGGAAAAAAACTCTGTGCAGTACTGAAGCTGTCACCCTATGAAGTTTTACATATACATTTTAATTTACTTTTGAAGTTTGTATAGAGCAATGCAATGCCCTTCTTCCAAACAAAGCTTTTACTTCTTTCCTGGTATGCTTCACAAGTACCTTGTTCTCCCATAATTCATGCCATAATAAACTCCTTGAAGCTTAATGTGTTAAGTGAGCTAACCTTACTTCTGAGAACCTTGATTCAAATTTGTGACAAGCAAAGCAACTTGAAGATTTAAGGCTCTATATAATGCTTCCAGATTATAAAATATCTATATAGCACCATAAATTTACACTGCACACAGATCAACCAAATTGTGACCTAAAAGTGCTTAGGTCAGAGCATTCAGTGCACTATTAATTATGGAAGTGAAAAACCCTCAGACAGTTGTTGACATCTCAATAATCTCATTCAGAATAAATGGCACATTTTCTGTTCAAACTGGATTATCAAGATTGAAGTGCAGGTGAAGCTTGTGCCGCATCTATAATGCGCTTCAGTATTGCTTAAACTTGAGTTGTCAGTCTAACTACAGTATTAGAAGAATTTTAGTGAAAGACAGATTCTCTCAATACATAACAGCAGATTAAAGACCCAAAGAACCTAATGGAATCAATAAGGCTGCTGTCCATTTTTCAAGCATTTAAGTGAATTTAAGAAATTAGATTTGCGCTTACATTATACACAACTTCATGCCGTCATCCTGGATACATTCTTCCATGGCCAATGAGTAACTCCTTGAAGGAACATGATCCAGTTCCAAGAGCAGTAGCAGCACACCAACCTCCTTCACATAGTTAATTATAAGATCACCTTCCCCTATATAAAAGTACTATCCTAACTGTGCAAAGCAATGTCAGTGCCTACTGAATTTGATGAGATTATTTACAAGGGTGTTTGAAGCATACATTAGATGCCAATATCAAGCATCGTTTCCTGCTAAGATCTGCATCAGGGATGCATCATTGTATAGCAATGATTCGCACCTTTGGTGGTAATCTATGCAACCCTATCACAGTAAGGGGTAAGAACATATGGCTACTCTGACTTTTCCGCAGAAGGCTGATAGGAAGCCAGTTTGAAGTTGAGAGTCTCTAGCAAAGCTTTTCTTTATGGGTTGGGAGGTATCATGTGACCCATAATCCACTCAGGGGCTATAGGATGAAAATAATTACTCAAGAAGGAAAGGAGGAAAGCCATGACTGAGGAAAAGTCCTCTGTTTTTTCTGTGGGGCTCCGGGGAAGCAGGTATAACACATCAGCAACTCTGGATAGTGAATGTGCACCTTGACTGGTAATCCCTGCATTGAAGAAATACTGTTTTGCAAGGCTACTTTTGTGATGAGACAATTTTGATAAGAGGGAACATAATCCAGGACACCTTACTGGGGATGCTGGAGGGTTTGGTAACCAAGTGAGAGCACAGAGGAAAAGCTCAGTGAAGTAAAAAGGTGTCACTACAGAGTTTTCATGCTTCATTTGTAACAAGTGGTTGGTTTTGCCAAGGATTCTATATGCTGGGAGCAATAACAAGCCTTCTACTCCAACTTTCTCATGGTCTCTTGGTCTGTGCTTGGCATCAATGTTTATTTACAGTAGACTGTTGTAGCCTCCAGTGGCTGTAGTCACTACCCCATTTTACTAGACACACTGGAAGATGTATTGTGTCAGTTCACTTAAAAATTCACCTATGACAATTTGATTCGAGAGACAGTTATTCACCTTAGATATTAAACATATCATAGTCAATGAGATGAGTCCAATTATGTAGTTACCCCTACTATTAGACTTCAAGAACCTTTTTGGCCATGATCCTATCATAATAGTTACCTTACTGTCTAAACTTTCCTGCTGCTATAGAAGATCAATTTATAAATTTATATCACACTTGCACACTCTTTATTACGGCAATACTTAACTTCCAGTTTTCATTAATTTGGATTTACTGATTCAAGAGGCTAAAAACCACTTACTCAAAGAAGAAAAATATGTTAAAAGAAAGGAACCCTCAATGCCAGCTTCAGGAACAATGCCTGGCATTAAGGTGGAAAATTCAACACATTTTTAGCTGCTTTATTACATTCATATTTGAAAAATTTTTAACCAATTGAATCTCATTGATTATTATGAAATAAACATTCCTACATACAACTTTTAAAAAAGATGTTAATTTTCCCGTAGTTTTCAAAAGTGCATCAGGTCTATGTTAACATTTTCAGTTGAGGGACAACTGAAGAAAAGCTTAATTAAACAGGCTCCACAGCAACATCATGTTCTATCTCAATAATCCTCTTTGTGAGCTTCAGAAAGATCACTGAATGTGAGGAGGCAATGCACATGCAGTTAAAGTCTTCATTGCTTAATCCTCCACTCTCAGCCAGGAGTATTCTAATAGTGTCAGGAATAATAATTTATACAGTGGTTCTAATTATAGGAAGCTAAAACATCTCATCCATGAAGGGCAAGTATGAAGATTCTTTCAAACATAGAAAAGACCATAACTCATAAGAGCTGTAGACATTAAAATATTAAAAATGTTTTAGTAGTAAAATTTAGATAAGCCAACGCATCCCACAGACTAAAGGGATAGGAAATTACCCAAAACCTATACACAAAGCCAACTTTTTGCTGATTGTTTCAGAGAGAGAGGCAGGATCAGAGATCACTTTTCTGTTCTTCAACAGAAGAAATGGAACGAGCCAAAATTTTACCTTATATTAAGATGCTTCCTATAAATAAATCCTAGAAACTCTGCTCATCTTCGCAAAGGAAATAAAAAAGCATTAGATTTTTTTCTAATGTTGTGCCCTTTCAATATTAGTTTTTAAGCAACAAAAATATCCTCAACTTTAAGTCTTAGTTCTATTGTAAAAATTACAGAACATTGATATATCATGTCTCCACTCTGTTGTTCCCTACATTATTAAGGCTATCTGATGCTTTGCAGAAAATGTCACAAAATATCTTTTTGAGATGACTCAAACTCAGGAGGTATTCATAATTGTGTAGTATTAAGGCTTACATTCTCTGAAGGATCCAATCATGACAGGAAGTACACACATTACAACAAGTTGATGATTTCTCCAGTAGGAGGCACCAGTGAAACTGTGGGATGACGGCCAGCCTATTAAAAATTCCACTAATAATGTCCACTTTCTATTGCCTCATTCTTTTATTAAAGAAATCTATATGAAAGTAGTATATTTGAGATTTTTGGCCTTTTTTTGTTCATTACCTGCATTAGGTCTTAATACTGTTTGTAACATCCATTTTTTTCCCCAGAAGGGGGAGGGAAAAAGCAAACAAATGTAATCCCCAATAAAGAATGAAAAGTTAGAAAAAGTCTGCATCTTCTGTGCTACTAAGACTCCAATCATGCAACAGGAGCTATATTAATATAAGCTTCTGATACCAAATTTGGGGATAAAATGCTTTTTCAGTTTCCCCATAGGACACCTGCAAGACTTTGTAACAGGTGAGCACATTTTCAAGTTGTTACACAGTAACAGTAAGTTATAGATGAGCAAAGCATGCTTTGTGCAGAACCCGGTTCTCCACTTTCTATATTTTTAAATTTAGATGCCAGATAAAAATACATTTTACTAAGAATTCCCTCCCTCAACCCCCTAAATCAGCAACCTGGGAAATGTATGTCTGTAGAGGTATTGTCCAGCTTTGCATGGATGGGCAAAAAGAAAGAAAGAGGTACTTTGTGTTCCTGAAAAGTGTCTCATCCTGGCCAACTAAAAGCAGCACGATGGGACTGCAAAAGAGTTTCCTGTCTAATTTTCACCGGTATATTGGGAGACCATAAAGAAAGACCCCCAAAAAGATGGGAAGTGAAGAACTTGTATTGCAGGGAGTCCTCAAGGACAGAAATGACTTCACAGGGTTCAAAGATAACTATTCTAAAGTCACAGGATTAGGTAGTTTTATATGACGAAACTTAAAGTTTGTAAGTTCTGTTCCACTGTTACCCCTCGCAATTAAAAAAAAAAGTCAGCATGGTTCTTTAGCGAGACTGGTCCTATTTACTAAGCTTCTTGGCCTTAGACGGTCTTTGGTTGAAAAACCAACTGTCTCTCTGGAAATCCAGATCAATGACGCCTATTGTTTCTCCACTATCCATTCAAAAAGAGTTCAGGCAGGCGCTTAGCTTGGCTGCAAACATAACAGCTGTGGCTTGCCATTTGCTTTTTACGCCACTCTGTTTACTGCAGAGTCTAATGCAGATTGTTTTGTACAATCCCTTTTTGCAAGCACCTGTTGGAACTACTGTAGAAACCTGTGAGGATAAAGCAAAGGGGCTGGTAAAACATTCATACCCATTTATCAGGTTAGATTGCGTAATGAAGGTAACCTGAACATACTACACATTTCTACATATCTTCAAACTATATCACCTGTTACGTTCTTAGTGTTTTCAGCAGATTCTCTACAATACAAAAATCAGATATACGAGTCTTGTACCTCCCAAAAAAACTCTCTCCTTGCCCCAACGCTCTTTTTGCGGTCACAGGTAATACTCTATTTGACCAATTGTGCCTGTCTTGACTCTTATTACATTACAGATGGTATGCACTGTTTCATCACTCAACAGTTTATATTACATAAATAAACTAGTGATGGGTTCAGATCGAAAACAACTAGGACAACATAGGACGTTGATACCAATGACTGACCTGTCTCATGTAAGAAGCAGTCATTAAAAAATAGATGCTGACTACTTACACAGCAAACGTCGGCCCATTTCTAAAATGCTCACTGAGCCAAGAAAGTAAGTCCTGCCCAGAGGATGCAGCTCATGGCTATGGGTCAGTCCAAGCTTTCCTTAAAGAACTCTCTTGCTCCTAGAGAATACGTATAATTACGGATTGCACTATGTGACTGGAAAGGGTCAAAACCAAAGCCTTTGGCTAGATGTTTTATTTGTTAAACTTCCATCGATGCAAGGAAGAGTTTTCAGCTCCTGTACAACTAAGAGGAATTTGGTTTTTTGGATCCTCTTTCCCAGGCACCAGTAAATGCCTTTGTTTGGTTGTAACAAGTCAGACGAACTAGGCTATGTTCAAAATCAGCATAAAGCTATGAATGTTTGTGGTCTCAAAGCACAATGAGATCTGCTAGGAGGATTATGTCTAAGCAGTTTTAAACAATAATACGAAGTTACAAAGTCCATACCATTAGGCTTGCACTTCATTTGATACGTTCTCTGCTGGATCACAGGGGCTCATGTTCCTTCAAGCAAAACGTTCAGTTCCTGCTCAAGCAGTCACCCATTGATGCTTCCACTGCTAATCTTTTCCTTGAATTGTGGCTCCCTAGTTCCTTGCAGATACTGGGATCTGGAGGAGAGCAAGCAGTCTGATGTTTAAGCTAGTTAAGCAGCTACACAAAGTTTGAAGAAGGATCTTGAGTTTACAGTGGAAGGGAATCATCTCGTGTTACACTGCTTTACAGCCAAAATGCTTCTGAAATAAATGTAGTCAAACTTTACTAATTCTGGGTCACTGAGAACGAAAATGATGCTTAAAAGTGTTGATTGGCTCTAGTTTTCAAGATATGCTATTGGGTCAGTATATACGACCCTTGACATGGGAATGGCGAAGGATAAGTGAGTTATAAAGGGAAGGGATCTCAATTTAAACCAGAAGTGACTAAAATATATCTTTGACTGGATCTACGAAAAAATCTATGACTGGGTTTGGACAGTGCTTGCTTTTTAGGCAAAACAATGAATGATGCAATCTGAAGCTGGTATTGCGTCATACATGATATGAATTGCATCATGTTATTCCTAGAAGTCATGGATGATGCAATCATAACGAAGCTTACATCACTCTGCTGAACAAATTGCCCTATATCAGCTCTAGAAATCATACAGTGTTGTGCTCTCTTATTTGTCAGTGTTTGATTTTGCAAAGGAACACATTTCTGTGTAGCCAAAGTGAGCAGAGATGCCTCGGTACTTGTGTGAACAGTGCAGATAACTTCTGCTATGTTTGTGGTGAAGTGACTTTTGCATCACAAAAGCACAGTATAACCACTATGGTTAAGAAAGCCTATCACCTTTATTTTGGCTGCAAAATTGGAGATCAGGACAAGAGGTGGGCCCCACACATATGCTGCAACACTTGTGCAACAAATCTTCGCCAGTGGTTGAACAGGAAAAGGAAATCTATGCCTTTTGCAGTACCAATGATTTGGAGAGAGCCAACAGATCATACCAGCAATTGTTACTTCTGCATGGTGCCTCCAGTTGGGAAAGGTGTGTTAAAGAAGAAAAAGTGGACTGTGCATTATCCAAACATTCCATCAGCTATATGCCCAATACCCCACGGAGAAGGACTGCCAGTTCCTGATGCACCACAATCACTCTCACTTGAGTCAGACGATGAAGAGGATGAAACTTCTGGTCCTGAACCATCAATGTCACAGGACCCACATTTTCTCCCATCCTCCTCCTCTGAACCACACCTCATAACACAAGCTGAACTGAATGACCTTGTCAGGGATTTGGAACTATTCAAGAGTAAGAAGAGCACTGAAGAGGGGTTACAGGAAGGAAGGGGGAGGTGTCACACTTTTCCACTCCAAAGAATTATACTTCATGAACAGGGCTTGAAAATTCATGAAGTGCAACTGGAAGGGTACTAAACTTATCTTTTGGCCAAGACGGTCCTTGTCTTTTGGAATCCTCTTGGTGGATCTAGTCTGGTCTTACACTGCAGAGATGAATAATCCCAGTGTCAGATGTGTGCAGAAATTCTGAAAGCCCTTAGATGGGACTTGGTAGCACTTACTCACCTGCTATGAGGTTGGGAGGAGACCACAGACTTCTGCTGGGTCTAGAATACCCTCACTGATTAGAAAGGCAATTCTTTTGGACACAGAGGAGCTGAGGATATCAAATAATTTTTGGCCATTTTCATAGATGACCATCTCAGCGATCAATGCGTCAGCCAACCTTGCTAACAGCTCCTTGAAGGCTCCAAAGTCTTAGATGGCTGGTGCCACAGTGATTGCTTCTTCTGGGAAAAAAGAATTTTTTAGGCAGAGAGGTAGTTGGAGTGACGCCTGAGTTACCTCACCAAAAAATGCCTCCCGGTTTCAGCTATTCAGTTACTCTAGCTATTGATGCCAACAGCAACAGAGATCTCTTCACTGGGAGATGTGAGGGAGGCTCCCCTCCACGATCTCTAAGAAACTTGGCCCTAAGAAGGCCAGTATGGCCACGGCAGCAGATTCTACATTGATATTGATCACCCACACTCTGGCCCTTTCATTGCCAGTCTGGCCAAGCACTACAAAATTCCCTTGGTGTACAGTCTCACTTTCAGGCAAGGCTTGACTGCTCAAGATAGGGGAGGAGGAATGACCTAATGATGATGAGAAGTAGATCTTTGCAATGGAGGCACAAATGGATGCCATTCCAGAGTTTATAGTGGGACTGATGCCAGCACCCGTTTAAGTGGTATAGTGAAAGAGGTTCATCAAAGGCCTACTCCAGGACTGGGAAAGGCAAGTCATGGTTCCAGCTGTGGTACTAGGGCAGATGTTAGTGTCAACACTGGTACGATTTTCTCTCAAGTCTTCTTCGATTAATGACATTCGGCCCTCACAGGAAGGAGAGGGATTAAACCCAGTAGATTTACAGACCATCATTGCTGAGATTTGGCATGAAGTGCCTCACCCTGCTGCTGTACAATGGGGTCCCTCCCCCTTTTTAAGATGGGAAGAACTACTAACAAAAAGTTTACTAACAGAAACCTAGAACAAAAAGGAGAGCTTGTCTGACAGTTCAGATTGTGTCTTGCTGCCATAGGCAGTAAGACGGAAAGGAGGAAACTTTGAGGTTGCTCCACCTTTTATGCTCTTCCATGGGACCAGTAAGCACATATGGCTATTCAAAGTTTGAGCTTGTGCACAATGTGCATATGGCACCCTACAGCGTGATCCATAATGACACACTCAAATAACTCAGTGTTTTTTAAGTGTTCACACTGAAAAAATTTAAGCATTTTTATTTTAGTGACAAGATGTTAGCATGCCGTTGTGTATTACGAATGTTCTAATCTGGAACTGGGCAATCTTGTGTCTTGAACCAATCACAGACCACCTTGCCACACAAATCACAGTCACCTTTAAAAGCTGCATAAGGAGGTACTGTCACTTTAACATATCTGTCAGAAAGCACATGGCAACATTTGTCCCCAAAACTTGGCTGTCCCCATAAAGTGAAGTCTATATCTTACAGGATCACAAAAAATCCTTCAGCAGGAAAGCATCCTAAAGGAGCATATAAGGTACAGCTCATGGTTCAGAATCAGGAAGCTTGATTCAAAGTTTTATTTTTACCATTTCCTCATAATACAGCACTTATAATATTTACAGAGCAGTTGGCTTCCAGGAGACATTTGTCAAATCCCATTTAGAAGTGATAATGTCTAAAACATCTGCAGTTGGTTATAGTACATCTGGAAAATAAAGTTGTTTGGCCCTAATACTGCCAGTGTTTGAAGAGAAAAATCAAAACCATATGCCTGATCTTAGCTTAGTCTCAAGTGATCTACACTTTATAAGGTAACTTACTGTTAAATTTTTAAAGTCCTATGAATTGGATTCTACTAATTGGACTTCATGGGCTTTTCAGTGTGATTTTTTTATTTTTAATTCCCTACTCCCACAAGCCTTGCTAGTTTTATTCTGTATTACGACAGCACTGAAGCATCTTCCAATAAGTTTTAAAAACCATATGCTATATACAATAGAGCTTCCACTCCAAAACTCAGTTTCCCATAAATATTGTTTTCCATGGGGTCTCAACACCAATATGTGAGTGTGTCTTCCTCTTGCAGGAGGTATTTTCCTACTTGTACCCTTCCTCTTTCACAGACTGGTAGAATCTTCCCAATGAAAACATCCAAAACTTGAGGAAAACAACTGACACTTACACTACACTGGTCAACTCAAAGCACTTGGAAAGGCTGGATTGGTTTTCTACAATGTAGCAATTAGGATTTTTTTTTTTAATTAAAAGTGTTTTTAAAATAGTAAAAACATTATATATTTCATTCTGACTTGACTGCTACAACTGTTCCATGGACTGCAAAGAATCGCTCTAAAGTTTGACAGGGATTTACTATTGGCTTTCAGTGACATCAAGAAATTATTGAATGTATTTGAACAACTTAAATCTATTTTTAATTAAGACCGCATTTAAAGCCATTTTCAGAACAGTTGGGAGTCCCATAGAATGTGTTACACAGCATCCAAGGAAGCCTGCCACATGTAAATAATCTGAGATCACACATGGCCAAAGAGGAGGAAAGCCAACAATTCACAAGGGTATCCAGCACAGTCAGTAAAATGTATTCATAGGTCATTTGTTAACTTTTCAATTATAAGGTGGAGTGGTAAAAATGCATATAATGTACTTTTGTCAGTGTCATGATGCTTACTTACCCCAAGATGTGCATATATGGTTTCTGCCATATTTTTCCATAAAAACCCACAGCCACAGGGGGCTTAAACTACAAGTATTAGTACACTGGGAAGGTACTACTCCACACACCAAGCTAGGTTAAGCACCATAAAATACATTGCATTATATAGCACCTTTCACCTGAAAGCACTTGTTTACAAGCCGACAGCAGTCAACAATACCCAAGTCAAGCTCACATGATAGAGCTTCCCCATGGAATCTATTTCAATCCCCTCATGGCTGTCTTCCATGCCTCTATACAGTCCACTTGTGGGGAGGAGTCAGCAGTAGTTCTTCTGCCCATAAAAAACTAGCCAGTCCTATCTTACCCCAGAACCTTGGACAGCAGAACTAGACTGATTCTATTACATATTTTTATGTATATATATATATATGTATATATATATATATGTATATATATATATATGTATATATATATATATATATATATGCGCCACAAAACAACAGTATCTGCAGCAGAAAGTTGAAGTAAAAACATGAACAAGAGAAGTTTAATTTTGCTAGACCAGGAATGGTACAAACCTTCCCTAGACCAATTCACTTTTGACCTACCCAATATAGTTGCACACTAACAAGGCTTCACAGCTTGCTTTGTGTTCTCCCACAGCCAACCCATCACCTCCCGGGGAAAGGCAGCGCTGGTGAAACAGACGCCGATGGCAAAGAACCAAGAACTTGTGGTGCTGCAGAAGTCTGATCCCAGCAATGGCGCACTTCTACATAGAGAGGATTTAGCTAAGCCCCTGTCTTTTGACTTTAACTCCTGCTGCAAGCTAAGCCACTTCCCTCCAAAGTTCAGTGTTCTAGGAATACAAGCCAGCATTTGTGACTACTGTTCCAGCTGCAATAACTCTTTCTGAAAAGCTGTTTTAGAGATTTTATTTTGCTGAAGGGTATTTAAGTGTTTCCACCATTTTGGCTGCAGATCTGAGTAATCTCTTGCACGCTGACTACAGGCTGTCTTGGTTGTTCTGCAAACTAATGGTAGGAAAACTTCTAGCTTTTTAATAAAAGGCTTACAAGAACTTGTCAAGCTAGATGCTCAACTCCAAACAACAAGATCTTATTGTAACCCTTGTCCTCCAACTTTCCACTCTTTATTTTTCTTGTACTGTCTTGTTGGGATATGTTTAAATGTTAAGATCTTTGGAGAAGAGACCTCTTTGTGCAAGGAGCTTAGCACAATTTAGGTAGGAAGCAGGTATATTAAGAGTCAGCGTAGATGACATGTATGAACATGTACACTTAAAATGCTGGAATATATTCTATTATGTTTAAGAGCACCCTGTTGCCCAGCAGCTTTCAGGGGTCTCCTACATTAGCCAGAGGATACTTGAGAAAAGGCTGCTCAAAAAGTAAAAGTTTAAGCTCTAGAAACTCTTTACCTAACCTTTTGAAAAAAAAAAGACATGTCCCTTCTTTATGCAATTCCTGTCCTTTTTAGTTAACTGTCTAAAGCACAGGATTCATTACATAGTTTACATATCCAGTGAACAGAGCAATGCATTATACATTGTTCTCATTTAGAAAGCTGAATCAATTCTAAGTGAATAAATTCAGCAACACTGAGCACACGTGAAACACTCACATTGAACCATTCACTATAACAGGCGTGGACAAACTTTTCGGCTCAAGGGCCACATTGAGGTTAAAAATTGTATGGAGGGCCAGGTAGCATAGGGAAGTTTTGCCCTGCCACCTATCCAACCCCCTTCCATTTCCCACCTCCCTCAGAACCCTCAACCCATCCAACTTCCCCTGCTCTCTGTCCCATGACCGCCCCCACCTGAGACCCTCCCCGCCCCTAACCACCCCTCCGGACTGCACCCCCTATCTAAGCTCCACTGCTCCTTGTCCTCTGACCTCCCCACCCTGACTCCCCCGCCCCAGAACTCCACCCCCTACCCAAGCCCCCGTGCTCCCTGTCCCCTGACTGCCTCGACCCCTATCCACCCCCCACACTCACCCCTAACATACCCTTAGGACTCCCTACCACTTATCCAAGACACGCGGCCTGGCAGGAGCTCACAGCCCCACCCCCTGAACACACTGCTCACAGCGGCAGGAGCTCAGGACCCACCGGAGCCAGCCCTGCTGCAACAGTGCTCTCCTGGAACAGCAGGCCAGAGCGATGGTGGTGCAGCGCGCTGAAGCTCTGGAAGAGGAGGAAAGGCAGGGTAGGGGCTGGAGCAGCCACCCCAGCCGGGAGCTCAGTGGCCAGTCAGGAAGGGCCCGTGGGTCGTAGTTTGCCCACCCCTGCACTATAAGCTTGTGATTAAATTATATTTACAAATAAACAGGATAGAACAGAGGAGTAAAATTTTCGTTAGTCTACAGACATAATGAAATTGCTGGCATCTACGTACACATTTATCCTAACAATGCAACAAGTTAGCTAAGGAGCAAAAACACACAACTACCTTAGCTTCATTTAATTATCACTGAAAGAGAGAGGAAGGGATGAATCAATGCTTTATTGCTACTTTTCCGATCATAGCCTTTACCTCTCTTTTAATGTCCGGAGTGGCAACCTTCGGAGGTCACTTTACTGGTAATTCTGTTCAAAAATAGATTACCAGCAGGGACAACCAGAACGCCACATGAACGGTAAGAAACGAACCTGACTTCAATGAGTTCAATAATATTCTATAGCAACCATGCTATTACTGTTAAGATGTGACGTACAAATGAGGAAAGCGGATATTCCTTTTACTACTGTTGTTGGTCTAAATAGGCAAACAATGACAAGAAAACGTTTACAGGTCAGTTCCTTTTACAATTCATACAGGCTAAGGAGGAATCTAGATGCAGGAATCTCATTTATGAACTGAGAAGATTTAAGCAAAAAGAAATCCCAAAGCCTTAAGCAATGGTGTCTGATCATTAGATGTTTGAGAATTCCTAACATCTCTAAGCACTGGGTTTAGTTACCAGTGAAAACCTAAATATCCCTTGTCATGAAGCTGTCAGAGTATGTGTGACAACATAAAGTTAGATTACTGTACCACCAGGAAAGTTTTTTGGTACAGGTGTCTGCAAGCAATTTGGCTCCTTATGCACTTGCTACAGTAAGACTACCGTAACTCCTCACTTAAAGTCATCCCAGTTAACATTGTTTCGTTATTAGGTTGCTGATCTATTAGAAAACATACTACTTTAAAATTGTGCAATGTTCCATTAAGGTTATTTGGCTCACCCACTCCACACGCCTGGCACTCCTGCCGGGAAGTGTGATCAGGGTGCGGAGCCTTTGCTGCATTGCTTCAACCCCTTCACCCCAACACCTCCCATAGTGGGAGTGCTGGGTGGGCGGAATGGGTCAAGCCTCTATACCCCGAACCTGCCTCAACTAAGCTTCACACTCATCATTGGTGAATTCAGTATTAAATTGTTTAAAATTATTTAAAACTTATAATGTATATTTATATAATGTCTTTTGTCTGGCAAAAAAATTTCCCTGGAATCTAATCCCCACATTTACATTAATTCTTATGGGGAAACTGGATTTGCTTAATATTGTTTCGCTTAAAGTAGCATTTTCAGGAACATAACTACAACATTAAGTGAGGAGTTACTATCTTAGAAGGAATCTAAACCAGCGGTGTCCAGTACGTTCGACACTAGCCACATGTGGCTAATAGGCTATTGAATTGTGGCAAATGCACGTGGCTTTTTTATAATGTAGCTAATAAGAAAAATTCAAAACCACAAATGTGGCTACCAGTGTGGCTAGCATCGAATTTCTATTGGACACCGCTGGTCTAAACTAATGTCATATTTCTAATGGGGGTTACTTAGAGAGAAATGTTTTCCATTTAAACACTGTACATTTTTCCCCTTACAGATTTCCCCCACAATTCCCACGAAATAGTTATTCCTCCCACCAATCCCACAAAGTTTATTTCTACATTCCTAATATTGAGTTACTTACAAGCAATCACGCTATTGGCCAGAATGGAAAGGACTCCAGCCATGTGACATACAATAAACAGATCTGAAAAAGCTTCAAAAGCTGCTAAATGGGAAAGATCTGTACAGAGAAGTTTGTAGGTAGACAAGTCACAATGATAATGAGTACAAGACAGGAGTTATGACTAATGTATTCATAACTTGCATTTAGCTAGGAATAAATTAGTTGCTTTCTACTGCAGTAGAGGAGGTAACTATGCCCATTTTAGCACTCACAGTAGCAAGACTAAAGCAGAAATCCCTTTTTCCAATGCTGAGGATTTTTTTTAAAAAAAGCTTTTGAAATACGTTAGTTTATCTGACCTTGGGCTGCTCCAACCCCAAGTTCTTTTCCTTTTACCTGAGCTGTACATTAAAACGACATCTGCCATTAAACAAGTTTCAAAGCAGCAGCAATACAAAAACAACATATTTTAACACGATATGGGGTCTGTTATGATTTAACAGAGAAATACCCTGGTTTGAGCCATTCACTATTTGAGAGCTGTACAGGCAACAGGAAGTAGTGCAGTATGTTAGTGAACTAGTCTTTCACCTTTGATGGCAAGAGTTTAAGGGTTCAGCTCCCATTTGCACATATCAGAAGGAATAATAGCTGGCATAGTTCTGCATGATTGGCAGCTTCTGGTAAAGAGAAATTTAAGGCAGAGAGATGCAACGGTGCTACTCGAATTAGAATTAGAGGAGAGGATGGTGTGGTGGTGAAGAGAATGTTTCATGGCACCAGGCTACACCATATTTCCATTACATCTGTAGTACTGAGTCTCTCCTTTTCCAAGGCTTTAAATGCACTGCCATGTAAACAGAAGAGGAAAGAAAGGTTCAAAGAGCACAAGAGTAAGTCATGACTCATGCAAAGGGTAAAAAATAAGTTCAACAGAAAAGGTGGGGTTTGTATAAAAAGGGAAATGTATACAATAGGCAGATAAATCTACAGGAAAACTAAGGGGATGTTGTGTCTCAGAAAGTGAAACCTGAAATGACTTACAAGAGACACACTATTTCAAAGACAGAATCTTAAATACATTTTTACATTATTCCTTTCATATTTTAAAGCCAATTCAAAAGCCGCTACATTCCTTGTTCTATATTTTGCCCATTCAGCTTTTCTACGCAGAGCCACGTTTCTCCTTTTTATCCTGCAGTGCCGGTCCCACTAATCATTAACATATGTTCCAGCATGGAGCATTTCCTTTGGTATGCTTTAAAAAGAAGTGGTGTCACAAAGTAATAAGCACTGCAAATATGGTCTGTCAGTTTCATTTCAACAACTATAAAAACAGCAGAAACATGCTGGGCCCATAACTCAAAGGTTGATGGATTGTAATCATCTTCTGCTAGCACCTAGCCTCCTTCTTTGGGCTAGATGACTGACTGAGGTCCCATTTCAGTCCTACACTTGTAGGACTTCACTGCATAATGCAGAATAATGCATAATACAACTAGCTCTGTGGATCTGAGGAAAGCAATGGATGGGATATATCCTGACTTTAACAAAGCTTTTGATACAGTCTCCTACAGCATTCTTGCCGGCAAGTTAAAAAAGTATGGATTGGATGAATGGACTGTAAGGTGAATAGAAAACTAGCTAGATCGTAGTGTTCAATGGCTCGATGTCTAGTTGACAGTCGGTATCAAGCGGAGTGCCTCAGTGGGTCGGTCCTGGGGTCAGTTTTGTTCAACATCTTTATTAATGATCTGGATGATGGGATGGATTGCACCCTCAGCACGTTCACAGATGAAACTAAGCTGTGGGGAGAAGTAGATACACTGAAGGGTAGGGATAGGGTCCAGAGTGACCTAGACAAACTGGAGAATTAGGCCAAAAGAAATCTGATGAAGTTCAACAAGGACAAGTGCAGAGTCCTGCACTTTGGATGGAAGAATCCCATGCACCGCTACAGGCTGGGGACCGACTGGCTAAGTGGCCGTTCTGCAGAAAAGCATGCCCAAACAGTGAGCATGACAGTTTCCAGCTCCTACTTAGCTGCAATGGATCTGTCCTAACAGGAACAAAAAGCAACGGAAAGGTGATTTCTGTCACTGAAGTCATCAGATCTGTTCCGAGTTAGTGTGTTCAAAAATAGCTATGCTGAGTAAATACAGTAGGTATCATTTTTACAGAGTTATTATTCAGCGTAAGACCTACTACTGGTACTCGTAATCCAATACAACCTGCTACAGGTTGAGTCCCTGTATGACCTTCACAGATCTTACAAAGGCTTTGGGCCCAGTAAGCAGAAATGGCCTTGTTCAACTGCTACAGAGAATTTGCTGCCTCTCACTTCTCCTCTATGTAATTTGACCATTTCATAATGGCATGAAGGCTAAAGCTCAGTATGATGATCAATATGGTAGCTTTGAAATCCAGAAGGCGTCAAACAGCAATGTGTTTTAGCACCAAAACTCTTCAGTATATGTTTCTCTTTGCTGATTTGTCATACTCTTTCATCTAGCATCCAGGGTATAAAACATCTTCATACAAGAGCAGATGGAAAAATTCTTCAACTATGCAGATCTAAGAGAAAAAACAAGGTTAAACACCTGTTCGTAAAAGATCCTTTTCACCAGCAACAGTACTCTTCATACATAGTGTCAAGGCGCTCCAGAAACTTTTCAACGGGTTTGCATTAGCTTGTGATGAATTTGGACTAGCCATCAATCTGAAGACAATAAGGATTATGAGACAAGATGTGTTTAACTGCACTAGAAGTTTTAATAGCTCGCACAATGCTAGAAGTCGTGTGCAAGTTGCGCTATTTAGCATCAACTGTATCAGAGGAGCTCGTCATCTAGAAATAGGTTAATTTTTGCACTGGAAAGGGAGCCACCGAATTTGATCAACTGATCAAGCATACACGGGGTAACAGAAAATTGACACTGAACACCAATATGAAGGGTTTAGAAGACATGCATCCTGAGCACATTGCGCATGGTGGCGAGACCTGGCCCACCTACAGCAGGCATGAGAGAACACTAAACAGCTTCCACACTCGCTGTCTGCGTTGTGTTTTAAATATCGAACGGGAAACCAAACTTCCTGATACCAAAGTACTTGAGAAAGCAAAATTGCCAAACCTAATCGCTATTCTTAAACACCGACATTTTCGTTGGCTGTCAGACATACTGGATAAATGCATTCTCAAGAACCTCCTGTATGTAGAACTTGTGGATGCTGGTCCAGAGCACTGGACCGAGGTACATTCAGCTTCAAAGACGTTTGCGAGAAGGATTTGAAAACTTTCAACACGGACACTGCAAGTCGGGAAGAGGCATCTAGCCACAAGCTACACACTGGAGGGCTGTGCTGCACCAGGAAGTCACAGAAGTTGAAAAGAGATGGTTGTGAGAGAGAAGCGAAGAGAGCTAAGAGGAAAACACAGACAGCCTCAAGCATCACTAGTGTGGTGCTTTCATCTTTCGGCCCTGGGCCTTGTGTCTGCACCATGCCTGTCAAGGGCTGCTGCTCAAGAATTGGACGTTTTAGCCACGCACGACTGCAGAATGGCACCGTAACTGAACTGCTGTGGTGTTACACAATCATCTTTTGAGATGGACAGTTGCAATCCATTCAGAGGAGAATATCAATTTAAGTGCCATTACTATGCTCAGTTATGTTATTGTTATTTACTCTGTGTAAATAAGGTCATTGCCTTCATTTCTCATGTAACACTATAAGAGGTAATTAGGTGGAGGGGCAAAAAAAATAAGTAAGGCGAACATGAGATTTTAAAAAAATATATTTCAGAAATGACTCACATAAGCACATTAATTTTTGTCAGTTTACAAAAGAAAGACTTATTATTTAGAAGAAATCTGTAAGTCTGACAAACCTGAGTAGTTTTCTCATGCATCCACAAAGACCTTATTACATCATCACAAAAATATTAATTACTCTATGAAGAAATTAATTGCCAAGATATATGAAAACTGGTAGGTTAAGGTTGACTTGCAATATAATTTGTTTTGAATCCTCTTCGTTATAAACTAGGGCAGTGACTTTGAACTCTGTAGTTCTATTTGATTTCTGCTTTCATATGTCATCCTCATTAAGTTCCTACCACTTTCATCAAAATCTACAGTAGCTAATTGAATACCTGCAGGTTCTGCGGGGTGGTAATTAAATACCATACAAGCTAGTAGACGAGGTATTCACTTGTCATTTCAGAGAAAATTCTGAACCTAGAAAGTTATATCAAGTTAATTAACTGGTTTCCTTCTGTTTTGCTTTGGAAGAATTCCATCCATTTTCTGACAAAAACAATCCAGAAGAAATTTCACAATCAAATTAGATAATACCTAAATAAATATGTACTATTAAGAGATTTTACATGCACAGACATTATGGAAACCACCAACTCCGTTTCCCTTGTACATAATATTGTATACTAATTATATTAACTTCCAGTAACAGTTATGTGATTTATCAGAGGGGTAGCCGTGTTAGTCTGGAATTGCAGAAGTGACAAAGAGTCCTGTGGCACCTTAAAGACTAACTAAAATTTTTTTTAGAGCATAAGCTTTCGTGGGCTAACACCCACTTTGTCAGATGCATGCAGTGGAAGTATCCAGGGGCAGGTATAAATAGGTAGGCAAGAACCAGGTGGGAGATAACAAGGTTAGTCCAATAAGGCTGAACCAGCTTGTTATGTCTAATCAGGGAGGGTGAGGTGTTCCTCTAGCAGTTGAGCTGGAGGTGTGAATAGCGAGAGAAGAGAAGCTGCTTTTGTAGTTAACTAGCCATTCAAAATCTCTATTCAGTCCCAAATTGATTGTGTCAAATTGTGATTGTGAGCTGTTTACCTGTAGGAGAGCACTTCAACCTCACCGGACACACCATAGAAGATTTAAAGGTCAGCATTTTGCAGCAAAAACACTTCAAGTCCAGACTGCAAAGAGAGACTGCAGAGCTGCAATTCATTTGCAAATTTGACACAATCAGTTTGGGACTGAATAGAGATTTTGAATGGCTAGCTAACTACAACAGCAGCTTCTCTTCTCTCGCTATTCACACCTCCAGTTCAACTGCTAGAGGAACACCTCACCCTCCCTGATTAGACATAACAAGCTGGTTCAGCCTGATTGGACTAACCTTGTTATCTCCCACCTGGTTCTTGCCTACCTATTTATACCTGCCCCTGGATACTTCCACTGAATGCATCCGACGAAGTGGGTATTAGCCCACGAAAGCGTATGCTCTAAAAAAAATTTTAGTTAGTCTTTAAGGTGCCACAGGACTCTTTGTCAGTTATGTGATTTAAGACTCTCAGAATGCACTACACAGAGCTACTACCTGCTTTTCTGTTACTCCACATCATGCTGCCAGTCTCAAATGATTTGTAGGGGTAAAACCCTACAGCTGAGTTTTAACACTCACAGTATCAAATAAAGAGGAGCAATACCTGGGAATGACTTGGAGTGCTTAAGGACAGTATGGAGCAGTGCAGCCCACATGCTGAACCATATGCATGTCTGGATTATGCCACTTATATTCAACCATAGTGCTGTAATAAAAAACAAGTCTTTTAGGAAAGCATTAGCAATTGATTTGGCAGAGTCAAAATAAGAATCTGTAAGGACAATGTCCAACTTCTCCCAGGCCTTGTCTACAAGTTTTCCACCAATGGTGCATCTGCGTCAAACGGAGCAGTAGCTTAAATACAGGTATAGAAAGGGCCTAGCTCTTTCACATGTTGTTAAAGAATACCTGAGTCCTATCTACATTAGCATCTATGCCACCCTGGTACAGCTGCACCGTTACTGAAAAACAAGTACAGAATATTTTTAGTGTAGATACACGCCTACAAATGGGAGCTCTGCATTAAGAAAGGGGGTGATGGAAAAGAACTAAATTAGCTCCACAGCTGTTTTTCACAGATACATTGGAATATAGCCAAATTGGTTTTTTTTACTATCCTTGCCTTAATTTAAGAAGTGTATTGAATCAGACAAAACCCTATGCCGCACATAATCCTAGTGCCATATCAGGCACAGTGTTATTGTGCAACATCTCTGGCTAAGATCTGACTTTTCAAAAAGGACATGAAGGCTACCTGTTTACTCCACCTACACAAGTTATAGAGGAAGATTATGCACAAACAAGACAGGAATAGAGAACACTTATGCTTAGACTGGCATTCAAGTAGTAACACCGACTTCCTTAGTTTTTAGGTCAAACAGGATCTGCTCATATATGAAATGTCCAAAGTTTCTTTTGCCTGAAAATGTTGAGTCATGACATTTATAAGTATCCTGATAACATCCACTGTTGCTGGTTATACTTTTATTGTGACATAATTATATTTAACTGTCAGGGAAGGGGAAGGTAATAAAGAATTTGTAGTTACAAGTCTTGAAGGAAACATTTGGGGTCAACTTCATTATACTTTATGCAGGTTCACTAGACACAAAATTTAAGAATTGCCATTGATGGTAAGCTGCCACCAACTGCTCATTCACCCAAAAGTGATGATAAACTATGTAGGAAGTGAACTTGTAACTAAGTTCGGTTGTCCATAAACTTTGGCTGTCAACATAAGATCCATATTTATAGTGAAACAGAAAAGCAGACAACTACATGATAGAGTGTTCAGTGACATGATGTAAAAAAGCAGATGTTTCAAGCCAGAACAGTTTTACATGCTGTCTTTATAATAAAAAAGTCTTCCATCAGTGAAGAGAGAAAGCCCTTACAGTTGTTTTTTTAAGCAGCACGCAGATTCAATTTAAAGTGACTAAAGACTGAGCCAGAATCTCTAATAAAGGCAAGGGACCTCAAAGAGCAAACAGAAGGAAGACTAATCATTTTAAACTCATGCAACATAAGGTGCCTAGAATACAACGCTCCTGTTCTCTTATCTCTACATGACTGTTTCAGCTAAAGTGTCATCTGGCATGTCAAAACTAGAAGGAAGAAATCCCAGAAAACACAATTTTCCACTCCCCTGTCTCAGTCAAAAATTCTATTTTGGTTCCATGCTTCAGCTCTCTTGGATGTTCCAAACCCCCCTGTAGCTTTATCAGTAGCAACAACTATGGAAAGTTAGCCCTGTAGCTACCATCTAAAGCTCATTTTATTAAGTGTCAAAGTATCTGTGCTGCTGAAAAAGTCCAGTCCCAGAACAATCTCCCTGTTGCACAATCACACTGAAATAAGGGATTCTTGCTGATCAACATACTGAAGAGTCATTCTCAAAACAGGTTTGCTTAGTTGAAGCACTTGGACTTCAGTCCCCATGAGCATGATGTAAAAATACTTGGCTACAAAAGTAAAGCAGCATTTGAAAAGTTTTATCAGCTACTGGGCTAGGCAAAGGTAGAGTAGACAGGGATGGAATCTCAACAAGGTTTAGGACAACTCCCAGTAGCTGGGAGGGGTGCTGAATCCTGTCAAGGTTCTACTCCAAACCCTGCTCGAAAGTCTTTCATATTGGGCTTTGGTTAGTAGGTATCTGATCGATTCGAAGTTCCATTTCCCATCAGCTGCCAGAAAGGAGAAAGTTATCTTCTCTCCTCTAGACCATCCTGGCTGCTGTTATGGAGCAGGATGTCAGCTATTCCTTCCAGTCACCCAGCTTCTGCAACAGCAGCATGAAATTGACAATTCTTGACAGTTTCACAGCTGTTCAGGATTTGGAATAGCAGGGTCACTTTAATTTTACTTTGTGGTTTCTTGACAGAGAGGTCAGCAGCAACAGTAGCACCATAGTTTGGCTACAGACCCAGGAAGACATCGCATCACTTCATTTTCAGTTCACAATCGGAAGGTCATCTTTGCACAATAGGAAACCTTTTAAAGTCAAACCTTAAATTTTGCTAAAATTGCTAAAATTTGCTAAAATGTGTAGTTTAGTCTCCCAAACTCACCAGGGAAAGCTTTTACTTATTTATAATTGAAAAATCTAGTTAAGTTTTCAATATACTTATTTATGAAAATAGTCAAGCTATCAGAAGGTGTACTAACAGTGGAGGGCAACAAATTGAATAATTAATGTGATTTATATAGTTCTATCACATATACATGTGAATTTAGAGTAAATATTATTGCTATAACCAGCTAAATGGTTGCTCTGTAAATCACCTACACTATTTGATAACGAAAGCTGCACAGACATCAGTTACTACTTCATAATAATACTGTTATTGTTTGGCAAATTCTGAGTAACACATAAAAAGCAAGTTTTGGACCCTGAAGATTACTTTCCACTGCAAGCATCTGACGAAGCGGGTATTCACCCATGAAAGCTTATGCTCTAATATATCTGTTAGTCTATAAGGTGCCACAGGACTCTGTCGCTTTTACAAACTATATAAATGACAGGGAAAATGAGACAGCGTTTTAAAAACCCTATGTTCCCTCATGAAACACTCTGCAGACAGGAGAGATCTGGTGACTTGAAAATAAAAAGAAGTCTTTATTAAAAGTTTTATCCAAAATCTGTAACAAAAAAAGAGACAAAAGACGTAAAGATCCTTATTTCTGGGACTAGTCTGACCAATCAAAACCTGACAGCTACTAGGCTATATAAAATCCACACAATCTGCTAAAAAATGCAGGGAAGAAATTAAAAATATCAACTGATGAACTACAATTTAGACCATTAGAAGACTGGTTCCACGCAAGTATTTACCTAGCATGAATCAGCAGCACACAAATCCATGTGGATAATAGTCACTGCTCACAGTACACAGGTGTTGCATGTAACAGAAGTATTTCAGCTACCCTAACCTTCCTCAACCACAACCAGCAGAATCTCCATTCCCCAACAACGAAGAAACAACCCATTGTAGACTGCCAGATTTTGAGTTTTGGCAAGTATGTCAAGTTTTTTAGAAGCAATGAGAGAACAAATATAAAGAAGAACCTCAATAACCTGCACTAGCAGGACCACCACCAATGTGGAATGATAATGTCTGCAAACTAGAAAGCGACAGGGAAAGACTTCAAGGCATTATTGAGATGATAGGAAGCTCGCACATTAAGAAATTCACACTTGCCCTGTTCCGAGCACAGCAGTGAAATCTCATTTTTCTGTGCTAGAAAAAAAACAAATCTAAGAGAACATTTTAAATGTGGATTTGTGGGGTTCAGCTATGCTTTGTTTTTAGCAGGTGTATGTTACCCTATTTTCCAATTTGCATCCCTATTTTTCTAATCTAAGCAACAGTTATGACCGAGCTCATGGCTGGAAAAACTTTTAGTTTGCAGCATACACTGTTTGACCTACCATACATCTCCTTAAGCGAGAAAAAAAGATGAATACATGGTAAGATTTACAAAAACTTTAACTGAGCTATCCTGAGATTTGCATACCAGTTCAGTCATAAAATTTGAGGCTGGAATGTAAAACCTACTGAACTAGTAGCCTTGTTAGTTGTCAAGAGAAGAGATAGAACACCTATAACTTATATCGGCCCCACATGACGTTCCTATGTTAAAAGCCCTCCATTAGCAGAGTTACATTTAGCAAGGAATAGAGAAGCAATAGACTTCTTAGTTTACAGTTTCTGATCAGGAGTTATACCATGGTATAACATGGTATAATGATGCTTCTGAACAGGCAGTTTTAAAGTATAACTCATTATATTAGTGTCTCTAATATCTGCAAAGCCGGTGACTTCTTGTGGACCCGTCCTCTTACACCAGGATAAAAACTTGCATTAAGAGCCCCAAATCAAATCCCATGGGAAAAACAATGAATGCCAGCAGAACTAATCTGTTTTATTACATCAATATTCTTTCCAGCCAGCATCATGTTTCACCTGAGCATGCAAATATATAAGTGATTAGCTGTCTACTCATTTATGTGGAAACAATTTAGCACAATCTTTCCTAGAATACATTTACATCGTTCCAAAATACTTAATTTTCTGATACATTTATCCGCTGTTAGAAAGATTAAACAGGGTAAAATCCCCTGTATTGATTTGTTTCCATGCTAGAGGTAGTAGGCAGCACATGGAAGACAACCAGACAGATCCCTAGTACAGTTTAGAATTTAAGTCACTGATATTGCATCTCTGTATTCCTGGATTAAAATACAAAAGGCAGTTCCAAGTGCTACTTTGAATGTTTGTTCTGTGCAGTTATTCTGAAGAAAAAAAAAAGAAGTGACAGCAGTAAACATTATAACCTACCTAAAAGGGAATAAGACAGGCAGGTTTTATTGAATTGCTCAATTTAATGTAACATTAAAGTCACTTCATATTCCACTAAGCCTTCTTATAAAATTGGACTATCTGAAAAGCCAAAATTAAAGATAAAAACAGGCAAATATTTTTCCCTGTTCTGCCTACAGCTTTTTGGGGAGCAGCCTTCTACAAAGTTACAAGTTCTGCTGTTAACAAATCAGTACTCTGATCTGGATCCATCACAGACAACAGTGATGGAGAATACCATATAGATTATCTAATTTACAAACTTAAAGCAGATAAAGACAACAAAACCATTAATACTCATCAGCACTGAGAAGAGGCTAAAAGAGAAATCTGACAAGGCACCCTTGGGTCCAATAAAACTTCTTCATCAGGTAGAGGCTAAATCTCTGACAATAACAAAACTTTGTTTTTGCCTTCATTTAATCGCATCTTAAGTTATTGTGCCAACATAACCAACTTTCTTCTCCAGGATAATTTCTTTCAGTGATAACAGGAGCTATTATTTTAGGGCCTAATACTTCAAAGTCTGCTCATGCATATAATTTTACTCATTCTTGCTGTAAAAACTCTGATTTTGTGATTTGATTTAAACAGCTTCAGAGATTATTTATGTAAAAGGTTATTTTGCACTGTAAGGAGAGTAAGCAGCCTTTTACTCAACGTGTTTAGTATCTTTCTTTTTATTTTCCTACATTAAAAATAGGATTTTAGATTAGATATATTTTAGTGTCTGGAACAAACCCAGTATGAATTATTAAGATTGTGAGCTCCTTAAAATAGGGATAATAGCTTTTTTCTATTAAAGCAACAAGCACATGGCTGGTGCTACTGGAAGTTAATCGGTAGTAATATTTCAATAGCAACCAAGATATCCTAGAGACTTTCCACACACACAGTAGGATACAGTTTCTGCCCTGTATAGTTTACAGTCAAAACTAAAGACAGGTCAAAATGTGATGACATTTTCACCATGCATCAAAAGGTATTAAAATATTAACATTAATAAGATACAGAATATGAATACTATTGTTCAATAAGGGCAACTTGCGATTCCTAGATATAGAAAACTCAAAGATACGGGCCAGGTAGTAGTGGCAGACCACCCCAAAGAAGCTTCACAGGCTCATTGCTAATCCAAGATTAAGGCAATTCTACAGTCATGATACTGAAGGATCGAAATAAAAAAAGCAATTTAGGATAATTCTGACCATATTCTCAGCCTTTAAAAACTTAGCTAGAAATAACTCTCATGTCCCAATCAGAAATTATAGACTTTCTTTTGGATAAAAGCCAGTTTCCTTTTCCTCCCACACATTATCCACAAGGTCACATGACTTTACATCTCTCCCCTCTTAATAGAATAGCAAATCATGTGAAGTCATAGAGCAATGGCCAGTTTAACCTGATTTTTATTATCAAAGAGCTCTACAAAAAGTCACTGCATGCAACTGAAATGCAGGTATAAGGCAGCAGCAGCAACACCAAGCATTTAATATTCACTATGCATATTTCTTAAACTCTGCAGATTTCAGAAGTCACAGCTGATACATGTAACATGGTATGTTTTATATACACTGACATGGAGAGGTCCCCTTCATTATCAGCTAATACCACAAGGACATGACTATAACCATGCCTGTATCAATATGTTGTATTGTAAAGGCTTCTACCAAGCACTTGAACCTGACAAATTATTTCATTTTGGGAGGGAACAGCAAATCTCCAGTTTGAGTCTCCCTCAGAGAGCTCTCGCCGTTCCTCACTAAGGAGCAGCTACAATTCCAAGTTTCTACACGTTCATGGCACAGTTGCAATGACAACTCTCCAAGGAGGTAAAGATTTAGACAATCAAGAGCATAAGCGATTCCACACAACGATAGCCTTGCAATGGAGAAGCTGAACTGATTTGATATTTCATGCTCCTTAAGTCCCAGTCCTTAATGACACAAAAAAACAAACCAAGAACGGGACAAAGGAGGGAACTCAGATGCCTACAATCAAGAAGTGAGGGAGATTCACTCCAGGCAGATAAAGTCACTTTGACACTGAAGGGTCAGGTACTCAAGACACCCTCCATTAAACAAAACAGCATGAAGAACAAAGGAGTACCTGCCCCCCCCATCATTGCCACCTCCTTGAAAAGGTGAATGTGGCCCCTCTCCGTGTCCTTTAGAAAGGAGGAGGAGAACATTCAGATGGGCCTCACCCATCTCTAACCCTTCCAGAGACACGGGGATGGGGGCACTGCTAGTGCCTCTCATCCCACCCACCCCCAATAGGGGAACTAAGGAAAAGCAGGTAATATTTATTCCCCCCCACCAATCTCCACCTTTCTAACAGGGCTAGGGAGAGGGAAGGTGGAGCACAAGGCCCAACTACATTACCCTCACCCCATAAGGGAAAGAGAAATGAGGGGCAGGGAAGGATGGGGGCAGCCTTGTTATCCCCACCACCCGTAGGGAGAATCAGGGAAGAGGCGCACTCCTCACCTGCCCCTTCCCAAATCCAGCCCAGGGACAGCCGGACCACCTCCATCTATATGTCCTTTAAAGGAACCTGTCCCTATATGGGGTAACAGCTTCCGCACCCCACAGGAGGCCAGCGGCTCCCTTCTGCTCCGGCTCAGCCATTCCACCCCCTCAAAGACCACTGCCCCCCCCAGCCCCATAGGCAACTTTTCCCCCAGACCCTATGGCAGGAGCCTCTGCCCCCACGCTCCTATATGACCCTCCCACGAACACCCCTTATGGAGAGAGCCGCTGTCCCCCAGGCCCCTATAGGCGACCCCCTCCCCAGACACTAAGGAGGGGACCGCTCCCCCCTCACGTGTATTTCTAAAGGCAACTTCCCCCCCATGGAGCCACTGCCCCCCATACCCCTATAGGCGACTCCCCCAGCTCCTATGGAGGGAGCCGCTACCCCCCACATCCCTGTAGGCGACGCCCGCAGCCCCTATGGAGAGATCCGCTGCCCCCCCATACCCCTATAGGCGACTCCCGCAGCCCCTATGGAGAGATCCGCTGCCCCCCATACCCCTATAGGCGATCCCCGCAGCCCCTATGGAGAGATCCGCTGCCCCCCCCCGCGCCCTCCGGTCGCGGGGTGCCGCTCACCTGCGCCTCCCCTCCGGCTGCCGCCGGCGCGGCCGCCGCCCCCGCGCCGCCCTCCAGCTGCCGCTCCCGGTAGAGGGACCAGAGCCCCACGTTGGGCAGGAAGACGAGGGCGGCCAGCGCCAGCCCCACCGCCTGCAGCAGCCGCTTCTGCTTCCGCCGCATCGGACCCGCCGCCCAACTTTCCCCGCGCGCCAGCGCCGGCGAGCTCGAGCGAGCCGCAACTCCGGCACTTCCGCTCCGGGGGGGGCGGGCGGGCGGGCGCTACCACTCCCACCGCCCGGCGTGTGTGGGGGGGGGCACCGAGCGCCCCGCCTCCCTCCGCCGGCCACACCCACCGCACCGGGCTCTCCGGGCCACCTCCAACGTCCGCGCCTCCCCCCCCCCTCCCGGCCGTAAATGGTACCGACCGGCCCCAGCCAGCATCTGGGAGTCTGGCGCTGCAGAGCTAATAGTGAACTAGGGGGGGAAATGGGGGGGAGGGGAGCAGGGGCAGGAGTGAATGGTGGGATCGGTCCCCGCCCCCCCCCACCCCCACAGCAGGGGCTGAGCAAGCGGCAAAGGCTGGGGTTGCAAGGGATGCAACAGAGCTTGAGGAGGTGCGTGGTGCAAAAGGGCTGGGGTGCCCCGGAGCAAACGGGGAGAGGTGCCAGGGGTGCAAAGGAGAGAGGTGCCACGAGTGCAAAAAGTCAAAAGGCTTGGGGGGTGCAACGGAGCACAGGATTAGAGGTCTGAAGGCTTCAATAATGCAAAGAGTTAGAGGTTCAAGATGGGACCTAGTGCACAAGGTTGGGGTCACAAGGGACCCAGGGATGCAAATGGTTCCAAAGGGTTGGGGGTACAATGGTGATAAACCTGCAGGGGTGTAAAGGTCCAATAGCCTGATCTTCAAACGTGCTGATCCCCCCAAACCAACTCGAATTGAAGTGAGTGGAGGACGTAGGTGTTCAATGCCTCCAAAGATCAGGTCCAAAATGGACAAAGGTGCAACAAAGCGGAGTTAGATGTGCAGTGTTGCAATGAACCACGTTTGCACTGGTGGAAAAGTGCAGATATAGCAAGAGTTAAATGTGCAACGGTGCAGTGAAACCAACAAAAAGGGCAGATGTGCAATGGAGCAAAGAGTTGGATGATGCTGTCTTTTCACCTTTAGCTCCATGCACAATTACTGAACTAATTGTTCCTGTGGTGCAGATACTCATTTTGTTTGCCAACAGCAGTTTTTTAAAAAAATTCACTGTTTGCCTTCTAGAGTTTAACAGCTGAACATTCTTATTTTGTCATTGTAGACTAGTTAGTAATTATAGGCATATTGAGGAGTTTACAGTGATACTTCTTTCTCACACCCACTGGGAAATGTAAATAACCTTCATTACCATAGAAGTTAAAACTAGTTTGGGAGGCAGCTATACTTTTTTTCTGTGAATCTTAAGACAAAATACTTGGTTAACATAATAATTAGGATTCTGGGTTCAATACCTAAAGCAAAGAAAGTTTACACTTTATTCATGTGTGCTGTAATATCTAGATACAGCAAAAGTGAATTTAACGTAGAGCTAAAAACCGTAACTGATTGCTTTTATGAATTTATCCATTTCTGAACATGTAACTTCTTTTGTTATTGGTGTACATGTTTTGTTTTTGCTTCAGCAGTAATGACAATTCATACCTTATAAAGTTGCACACAATAATATTTCCTCTGCACCTGCAGATCACTTAGCATATAAACACCAAATTCTGCGCTCCTTCCCCTCTTCCCCTCCTGCATCACTTCCTGAAATCAGTGGAAATTGCATTTGTGTAGATAAATGTAGACAAATAGATACTCAAAAAACACCTTAAAAGTTATTATACCTGCACTATAACCGTGCAACTTCAACTGGTTCTGCATGGGCAGAGAGGATATGCATATGGACCAACTGTAGGATCAGGCACTCTTTTCTTATTACGTTAAAAAATAGTACCCATGCAATTGCAATGAATTAACTGTATCAATGCATACTGCTGCTTATCACTGGATGGAATTAGAACTGCTTAGCTGCATGTCCTAAGACTTACATTGCAAACAGCTAATGGACATTCTTCCTTAGCTCAGAGTGTACAGATCTGTGCTTTTGGCAGATCTAAGTACTCTGCCTGCTGGTGCCATTAAATCCTGAGTGGCCATGGTGTGTAGCGTGGTGTCAAGTGTGAGATTCTTAGATAGCCCCGAGTTTACATCAGTTTTAATATTTGATGGCATTACAGCTGACCAGCTTGCGGCATTTGTTTTAACTCTGAAGCAGATTCAAATTACTAAGGATAACAAACATACAAACAAAATCAGTGGGCGGCAGGGTGACATCCTACACCAAATTTCATCAAAGAGCAAGTGTGTATGATAAAACTAAATTGTGTGGAGACAGGGAACATAGTAGAAATGGCTACGTGACTTAACTACAGCGGTGTGGCCAAAGGCAGCTATAACCAATGTGAATTGGTGAGGGAAGCTGATATATTAATTGCTTATGAAAGATAGGATAGCAGCCTTTAAATTAATTCCTCTGGAAGTAAACATACCAATGAAATGATGGTCCCAAAAGTGGAAACTCACAGGAATACACTGTAAGTAAACATTCACTTACTTGTAATGCATGTCCTTAAAAATAAGCAATTTTCAAAGCATGCAGCACATTACAGTATTTAAGATGTATTTGTCTGACAGCAATAATACAGCAGCTGGGGGGAAACAAAGAGTGAGAATCATCTCTAGGGTTAAATGGTGCCTAGGGACCTATGCTGGGCTATTTGCATTGGAGTAAATTGCACCCAGAGTGAATAAAGCTCACCCACCAAACAGAATCACAATTAATATCAACTTACTGTAAACCGGTTTAGAGGAAACACTACGTGTGCCATTTTAACAGACATCCGCAACTTACTGTGCTATTAATTCATAGGCTGGCGATGTTATTGACATGCATGATTGCCTCAAATCAGTTCTCTGGCAATAGTACCAATTAAGAAAGAATGCTCTTTATCAGGGAACCAATTAAGTGGATTCTACTGTACTATAATCTAAATGATTTATAATCATAAAACAGCATTCTAAAAATGCAGGAGAACTTCCCCCAAACAGTGAGTTGATTCATTTCTTAAATTAAGAGCGAACAACCCACATAATTATGAAGCTGCACTGCAAGCATAACAGCAGTGAAGCTAGGCTAATGCAACATCAGATCTGGGGCAAAACAATGTCCTGCTGGGGTTACAGCTAAAGTAAATATCAGGTCTCTTGCAACTAAAGCTCTGATGCTACATGTTTATTTCCTACTATAACACAAAAATCTATGCAAATCAAAAACGAAAAACAGTTTTCTTCACCCATCCTTCTCCTCCTGAAAAGATTTAAACTTAAATTTATTATATAATCCACTAGGTGGCACCTTCCAGCAGACTTCAGCTTCATTTTGTGGCAGTGAAATTACCAAAGGAAAACATTTAATTTAGAGATCCAGGTTACAGTTCCTGTGTCTAAATATTTAGTAAGGCAGCTTGTACAGTAGACTCTCAATTATCCAGGATGATAGGGAAAAAATTAATCCTGGTTAATAAAATCCTGGATAATCACCATCCATAGGAAATATTGAGGGGGGGGAGCACGGATGTTGGGGGTGTTGGTTCACCAGCCACTCTGTGCCGGGGGAGGGGTTGTTGGTTCACTGGCTGCCCTGCACCCTGGTGGGTTGTTTCTTTTTGTTTGTTTGTTTGTTTTTTGGTGCTTGGGGCAGCAACAAAGCCAGAGCCAGCCCTGCGAGTTATGCGTATTTTTTTTTTTTACATCCTGGTTAATCCACAACCTGGTTAATCCAATCCTGGATAATCGAGAGTCTTCTGTACTTTCATTTTAATGTGCTCTCAGAATTTGTCACTGGGTTATTTTTTTTAGAAATGCTAATGTTTCCTTTAAAGAGACCAGGTGGGGCGAGGTAATATCTTTTGTTGGCCCTCACCCACCTTGTTTCTCTAATATCATGGGACCAACATGGCCACAACAGCACAGCATAGCATACAATATTTCCAATTGTCTCTTTGTATATCAAAAGGACACAAACCCAGGAATTCACTTTTCTTTGTTTTTTTCAGCTTAATGTATTCTCTTTATCATCACTGAATCCCTTGCTGAATAATGCAGAGTTACTAAAATTGTACAACAATAGAGAAAGATGTACATGGCACTTTCTTCCTGGGGATTTGGGTTACAAAACTATCATGCCTCTTACCGAAGACTGCAGTGGTATTATTTGGCTTGTGTTTCCATATGCACTCTTAGAACAGCATGCACGTTCTTTGGCTTCTGCAAAAACTCCTTTAAAGTAGTTGTGGCACAACATATTGTCTTGCAGGTACATACATAGGACTAAGTTCTGCCCTTGGCAGAATATCCTCCTTTATATAAAGATATGACAGTGACAAAGTTTGACTTAATTAAAACAAAAATATATGCTCTGCTATATATATTTAAGAACAGTAGCCTGCATGTTAAATGTTTGCCTCATAAATGGATTTCACTGGAGTTACACTGGTTTTAAGAGACAGCAGAATTTGTCCCATGCTCTATGTAGATCAATATTTGGTTTGTGAATGTCTTGCTTTCCAAACTACTAAATCAGCTAAGAAATTTTGACGAAAATGAAGTCTGTCAGTTTGTAAAAACTCTGGAAATGAACACTCGTTTTAGAATAAAATCTAACTCCAACGCCTCAAGTTGTCTATCCTTATTGCAACCCTGTGAAGTCAATGGAGTTATTCAGGTGTAAATGAGAACAGATTTTAGCTGTCATGGCTACTTGAATACACCAGGCAGAAGAATTATTTTACGTTATCATTAGCTGGATAGTAGTGATTCATACGTGTGACACAAAGTGTGCAAGAAAATGTGTGTATAGAGGTTGAGTACCATAAAGCAATCAGTACTATTCCTCTTCTCTTAAACAGCACACACAAAATGGCAAAAGCTCAGGTTCCCCGGGGTGTAAATCAGTGTAGCTCCATTGAAGTAAGTTGACTCATTTACACCAACGTAGCATCTGACCCCAAAATTAACAAAGTGAGAAAAGAATGTCCTAGATCTTATGTCTGAGAAAAGTCCCATCTTCCCCCAAAAGGCTGAGTTGAGTATTTTTGAGCTTTGCTAGTGTCACTCCTGACTGGCCAAGAGGTCACTGCCAAGTACTGTAAAAATTGAATAATAAGACTGTGTTTTGCCCTCTTCATGTTTCAGCACTGCAGACAGCTCCTAGGTCACATGGATATCTCTGGGTTTCACAGAGGTCAGTTTCTTGTTCCACGTCACTGCTTTGACCCCGTTCCCTCCCTGCGAGATCACAGCACAGTCCACATCTGATCACTGAAATAAAATCAAATCAGAAGTCTTTCATTGGAACTAAAATCTATTTAGCTACCTAAGAGAGCCAAAAGTTGGGCTTCTCCAGAGAGCTTACAGGACATGGCCGGCCCCAATCAAGCCACTGTCTCTGCATGGGTAGATCCCTGCTTCTGCACAGAGCTAGTGGCAGGATTAGGGTCTGATACCTAATCAGCAAACACTGGTCTAGAAAAGGGACTTGTCCAAGTTGCTCCCTGATGGCTCCATTTCAATATTTTCCTGGGCACCTGCACCCCCATATCCTTGCCAACGGTGGAGACACAACTTCTCTAAGGCCAGTTTGTTCTAGTACAGAGTGGCCAGTTCTTATTTTGCAGACCCAGTTCTACCATTGATTCACTAAAGGTCACAAAAATAAAATACTGTCCCATTCTTTAGCGTAGCATCCCCATACCTTTGTCCTGGGTGTTGAGGTCTGGATCTCAGCTCCCAAACCCCTCTGTATTACGCTTACATAATGCCAGAATACTCAGGCTCTATGCAAGTGGAGTGCATTGCTCCCAGAATGAGGGGTCTTGTTTTATGGAATAAAGCTTGGTTGGCACGGCAGATAGAACTCCCCCAGAGGAGGACAAGCCTATCGTTTCATTCCCCCTTATTGAGTTTAACTGCAGTTTTGGAAGCAATAGAGCTCATTGCAGGCATATAAATAATCAGATTGGCAGAAGTTCTCGCTGAACATTGTAACTTGACTTGGTAAATCTAAAACAAGTGAGGGACTGTTCATTATTATTATTATTATGTTTTTTTATGGTAATACTCAGTCAAGAATAGGGCTCCACTGTGCTAGGATCTGTGCATACACATAGGCAGAGACAGTTCCTGCCCTAAAGAGATTACAGTCTGAATAGACAAGACAGAAAAAGAGTAGGTGAATAAACAGAGGCACAGAGACAGTAAATTATTTGCACAAGGTCAAATAGTCAGTGGCAAAGCTGGGACTAGAACCCAGGTCTCCTGAATCCCCATCCAATGCACTATACACTTTGATCTCTTCATAAGCAGAACAGACACTGCCTTTGAAACCACAATAAAAATACACCCTTGGCCCCAAAAATGAACCACATACCTTGCAGAAGAACTTTTCAGTCTGATTTAGCTCTATCGCTATATTTTTCAAAAGCAGCCATGAGCATTTGTGCAAAACTAACAATGTAGCACAGTCTGGGTACAAGGAAAGAGGAAGTTTCCTATATGTAAATCATCCAACTAACCTTGCTATTTTAATTTTTAAAAAAAGCAACCCGAAGCCACTAGTTGCAGTCCTTAGATTGGAATAGCTAATAATCCTTGTCTAGTTTGCCTGCTCTGCATTCAGAGATGCTGCCTTACCTGGAATGAATCTGACTGATTCTAAAACAGGCAGAGCCAGCCAGCCAGAATGCTGTAAAGTCACCTCAGACAAACTTTAGCTCTTGCAATGATGCACTTACCAGTCAATCATCTAGGCTAATATTTTTAAAGTTGCCTAAGGGGGTTGGAAGCCCAAGTTCAATTCTCCAGGACATCCTTGAAAGTGTCAGTCTTAATTCTTAGAATCCTGGTCCTCCAACCACTTTCCAATCCCTTCACTTGTGCATGAAACCGTTAAAGTCTTTCAAAAGGTGTTTGTCAGTAGGCTCACAATTTTTTAATAAAGACAGGCCTAGATCTTAGAACCCAGAAATTTGCAGCTGGTTAGAAGTGAGTATCCAAGCGGATTTGTGGCTTTTCTTTGAACAAATGTTTGCAAATATCTTGTGCAGCATTTACGCATTTTGAAAGGGAAATTGCAGGAGAAGTCTACTGCTCTTCCAGCTCTGTGAATACAGACTTGTAGGTTAATGGCACTGGTTCAACCATGAAGTCTTCTTCCAAATTGATTTGTAATGGAAAAAGCATAGTTAGGTAATCAAGTTCTCCATCCAGACACTATTTGCATAGTGTGATGAACAATGATTGCCCCATTAAAAAAAAAATCTCTGAAAGGGGAAAGAGAAGGACAATGAAGTTTAACCCAGCACTAAAATATTATATAATGAAGCAGCTAGCTAAGGGGAAGGGGGGAAAGAGCTGGTTACGAGAAAAATTAAATGAAGTGAATAAAATCTTAAATGATATAGACAATGTCATTTTGAATTACTATGCTCAGCCCCACCGAGAGAAGAGAACTAGGAGCTATAAAATGGAAATTGAGGAGAATCAAATTCAGAACAGATGTCAGGAAGTACTTTCCCAAGCGGGGGCATCATAATGCATGAAATGACCTACTAGACAAGGTTGTTGAAGCTAAAATACCTGGGCCTTTTCAGAAACAATCAGACGGCATCAAGGGAGACTAGATGTGGTTATAAGTAGGGTATAAGCTTTGATGATCCAAATGGTCCCTACAGAAATGTTTGCTTTGCTTTTGTTGCTTACACTTCCTTTAAAAAAATTCAATTACAAGACTTGATACATTTGGGAAAAATCACCATTAGCCTGCGTTGTCCCAGAAGTCTCCAAGCAGATCCGGTAGCACTCCCTTTAAGCAGGATATTCTGATTTTTAGTGTCTGTTAGTTCAAGGCCTCAGTGTTCCCACAACAGTGACCTGAATACAGTTTATTTCTTATTAGGGGCTAGGCAACAACCGCCTGCCATTATAACACAACTCCCAGATCCCCTCAGCTAATCAGCTACATCTTGTAGGTGCTCTGTCTTGCAAAATTTGATTTCTGGGTTTCTTGCCTTTTCTTGATAAGCACTTCATTGTTGAAGTGGCTGCGAGCAGGTGTCTGAAGTATCTGACTAGATGGCACAGAGACTGCCTCTGTTGATCAGTTGCTTTGGCACGGAGAAGGCTCCCCTTTTGTAAAATAGGTCCATTCCACAGTTTCAGATGTTCAAGAGTCAGGGAAAGAAAAGCCAGCCCCTTTATCTTTTATATTTGTTGTCAGGATTGCCTCCCCACTCTGAACTCTAGGGTACAGATGTGGAGACCCGCATGAAAAAAGAAATAACCCCCCAAGCTTATTTTACCAGCTTAGGTTAAAACTTTTCTCCCCCAGACCTCTCCTGTGTCTGGGCCTGGTATGCTGCCACCATCAAATGAGAATGTCTCAAAAAACTATTGGACATAGGCCACTTGAAGCCCCTCTTTCTCTTTCCACAAAACCCCTAAACTTATTCCTTCCCTGGGAAGCTTGAGAGAGAAAAAAACAAACCTCGCCTGATCCTGGGAGACGTGCCCGATCCAAAACCAGGATCTTACACAATGGAAAACAAGCAGTCAGATTCTTAAAAGAAAGATTTTAATAAAAGAAAAAAAGAAAGGAATAAATCCCTTATAACCATCAATAGAACAGCATCTACCATAATCAACAAAAGAATTAAGAAACCAAACCTCTCCCCCAAGGCAGCTTTCTCCCACTGTTGATATCTCTGCTGAATCTTACAATATCAAGAAGCACCCAGCCAACACTCACCACTGAGAACCCTCCAAGTGATAAAAAACAGATTAAACTTACTATTTGACTACCTTACTTGTTACTGGATAGAAAGCTTATAGTTACAGTAAAAGAAATAGGTGTGGTTCATCCCACAGCCGAGTTGAACAGAGAGAGACTCAGAGAGAAACTGAAACTCAAAATCCTTTGTCTCCTGAGGAATTTCTCATTGGTCAGTTGTCCACCTCTCAGGTTACCTTTAGCTTAACCTTCTAGACTACTTTATACTTATGACATTTGTCTTTAAAAAGAGAGACAAAACCTTTATTATAGGAGAAGAAAGACAGCACAAGTGCACAGTGAAAACAAAAGAAAAATATGCTTAGATGGAGAAACATCCTCATGTGATTGTTAATGTGACTTGGTTGGATTCTGGAAGGTTATGCTAAACTTTGACACTCACAATACACACCCATGCCCACATCTTATTTGCCTAGGGTCAGATCCCTCCTATGGAGTTATGATAATTGATACCATCTGAGATCTGCCCCCTACGTTACAGCACCTCACAATCTCCTTGTCCTACTTCTTTCCCTGTTATCCCCATCTAGTGTTTGCCATTTTGTCTTCCTTGTCTTAACCTAGTTTGTTAGCTTTGCAGGGAAAGGACCTTCATAGCACTGGCCACACTTACAATACTCTGTAAAGAAGTCACACAAGTAATAATCCTGTTAATACAGGAGAGAGGAAGAGGGAGAAAAGAGTGGAGGAATGATTGGGTGAATGTAAAGATACAGCTGGTTAAATGGCAGGGTAGCTGCCTGAACAAATAGATATGTCCCTGGTAGCTGTGACTTCTGGGGTAAGATGTGATAACTCACAGAAGCTTTCAGAAGAAAGGGGAGTATATCGAGGTGTGTTGCGTCCAACAACGATGTCATGGCATCATGTGTGTTCTCATGTGACTGTATAATCCGACCTGTGAGGAGCAAGATCACGAACAGATGTCACACAGGAAAGTACAGGCTCCCACTGAAGACCTGGCATGAAGCTTGGCCCATTTTTCAATCCCTTTTTTTGTGTCTGTCTTCTTCAAAGTGATTACAAACTTTACTGTCTGTTCCTGGCTATGGCTTCAAAGTTATGAATATTTATGCTGCTAGAGGGGACATTCTGCTTAAGGGAGTCTGAAGCATTTCATTGACCATCCCTCCTTTGCTTTTTGAATTACAGTTTGCCAGGGAAAAATTTGTCCAGGAATCTGTCATCACCCATTCTCAGAACATCACCTCTCCACGTAAGCTGTGCTTTGATGATCATTGCCTTGAGGCTGGCTGGTTTTGCTCTTTCAAGGATGTGAACATTTGGCATGTTGTTATTCCTCAGTAGACCTTCAGAATACAGTGAAGTCAAGGCATATGAAATTTTCAAGTTGCTTGATGTTTGCAATAAACTGTCCATGTTTCATACCCCTGCCAGAGGGATGCCACATTGTACATCAGTGCTGTTGACAGTTCAGTGGTATGGTGCTTGCATATCCTTTGGCAAAATCTTCCAAAAGTCTGGCTTGCCTTTTGTATTCTGCTCGATATGTCTTGATCTAGGGAGACGTCACTGGAGATGGTGCTGCCAAGATAGGTAGAATGAGTGGCGCTTTTTAGGTCCACACCATCAACGATAATGTTTGGCTCAGTGGAATGGTTGGTGGGACCGGTTGGAAGAGGACTTCTGTTTTTTTCAAGGCTGATGGTGAGTCCAAACTGTTTAGTTGCTTCTTAAAATTTGTCAGAGTTAAGCCATAGGCCACTTCACTATGAATACGTACAGCACAAGCATTTGCAAAAAGGGCTTCACATATGAGTTACTCAAGGACTTTTGTCTTTGCACTAAGGTTTTGGAGTCTTCAGTATTTTCCATCAGTTCTGTACCTTATCTAAGTGCCCTTTTGAATGCTGTTCATTGCGCAATTCAGAACGGCTGCAACGAAGATACCAAAAAGGAACAGTGCCAGCACACAGTCTTGTTTCACTCCATTAAATTTGTCTGGGAAATCAGAGCTTTTGGGCTTGAGCCCTACCTGGGTGACCCAGCTGAACTGTCTGGGAGGGTCCCAGGACTTGTAGTATTGTGCATGCAGAAATGTTGCCTTTTCCAACATGGATCTAACAGTTTTCTACCGAGCCTGGCATCAAGGTATACTGGGACCTTGCCTGGTGATTTTGGTTTCTGTTTTACTACAACAATCAACAGAAACTTAAACTTCTACCTCCATCACCACTCTCTTGCCTCACGTGGAACCATCATGCAAACAAGCTGGTAGATGTTATTAGTCCCCATCAAAATCCCTTTTGCAGTCCGTACTGGTGGCTGGAGGAGACTTTTTTTAAAATATGATGCAGAGGTGCTAGCTTCAAGGCACTCAAGCATTTTCAGCTTTTCAGTCTCTGGATCTTGGCACTTTTTTGCCTTGTTCCAGATGAGGCTTTGGAATGCAAGAGATCTTTGTTTCAACACCAGTCACTCCCACACAGGGTAACTTAACGCTGCCTGCTGGACAATACACTCAGATGTGATCTATCTTGAAAAGGTTTCCTTTGTTCTGTTGATAGGTATGTCACAGCAACTGCTGGATTCTCCAAAAGAGGGCAACATTTCCTATCTGGGATGCACTCCGTACCAAGTTTGTGACTAGCCTTTCACCCCAGGAGATAAGCATTCATATCCCAGCTCAGGGTCTGATCCAAATGCATTGAAGTCCAAGTGAGTCTTTCTACTGACTTCAATGGGCTTTGGATCAGGCGTTAAGGACAGAAATAGGGTGGGATCTGATGACAATGCAACAGGATCATTCTTGTAATTTAGCACTGGGAAATAATTGACAGAGATCAGAATTTTCAGGCATGCCCCTCTGTGTGTTGGTAGACAGTAGCTATTTGTGATATCAGTTACCTATGTATGCAGCTTATCATATTACTAGCAATTTGTGTACCTTGAGTCGGGTATGATTCTGTCTAAAAGCAATATTGATACTGTAGCACTTGTAAAATATTAACCAGCTTTAGCACAGCCAGCAGGTACTAAAGAAAACCAGCCGCTTCTGCAAAATGACTGTGCTTCCGTGTCTTGGACCCTGAGGTCATGCTCAGTCATCTTCTCTTTGTGAAATGCCAAGGCCAACCCTTCACACGGGAATTAGATTTACCCAGTGATCCTGCTAGTTTAGTTGCCTCTGGAGCATACTGATCATGAGAAGACACAGTACTCTTACCTGCATGTGTAAAACTAGTGGAGTAATCACTGGGAAAAGGAGAAAGGGGAGAAGCCTTCCTTTAGTTTACTGCAATCAGGTAGATTTGGAGAGAGGCCACTTAGCAACCTGGACCAAATTAACATGAACACAAGCTCAATTGGCCACTGGGCTGATTTGCAATGGCAGTTCTCATCTCTGATAATGGCCAGTACCAGCTACTTTGGGGAAGGTGCAAGAAACTCTGTAATGGGCAGTTATGGAAACACATGCCCAGTGGATAAGTTTCTTTCAATTCCCACATCAGCTAGAGGATGGCTTATATCCCAAAGCTGGAGGTTCCAATCTCTTCTCTTTTTTATGCTAGGTAATTTCACAATCGTTGTTGTCATTGTTTATATAAATATCCCCAACCATTTTTGAACCCTGTTGAGCTCTCAGCTTCAATGACACCTGTGGCAGTGAGTAACTCAGGTTAACTGCGTGCTGTGTAAATCTATAGTTCCCGTTACTGGTTTTCAGTTTGTTGCCTTTCAGTTTCATTGAACATCCCATTATTCCTTTACTATGACAGACGGTAAATCTGAGCCCCACATGACTTACCTTGTCTAAACCAGTCATTATACTGTATAGCTGTATCACGGGCCCCTTTATTCATTTCCCCTCTACGGTGAACAGTCCAGGTCTTTGCACTCACTCTTCACACCAGCGTCTCTCCATGAGTAAAGGAATGGGGCTTGTCTCATAGCACTCTCCTCCTCCTGGACCAGCTCATTCCCAGCGGTCATTCTGTCTGAGCTCTCTCACAGAATCCAAGGAAGCAGTTTCCAGCAGGGCTGGTTGTTTTATTTTAAGCCTTCTTAACCAAATAAATCAAAACCTCACAGACTCTCCCCTCAAAGTCTGTGCAGGCTGAGTAGCCCCTTCTCCAAATCTGTCAGCAACCCACACTTTCCTGGCTTTTACCTCAGAGCATCTGTAATAAAGGACTTTACACAGTCTCCATTCTGCCCATTTGGTTTCTGGAGCAATTCCTCTCTGCAGTAGCTCCAGTAGCAGTCCACTGGGAGCATGACCACAGGCCCCTCAGCTTTCTGGAGGGTACTGCAGTCTTCCTGCTCCATTTCCTGCTGCCCTCTGTTATAAAGTTCAGCTAATTAAGTTCCAGCTCTTTTCTCAGGTGCAGTGGGCAGAACTAATGAGCCAGCCAGCCAGTTGCAGGCCACAGACCCTGGAGGAATGGTATCCTTTAAATCTTCACACCTTGGAGTTAATTATTTTCATCACCCATCTCCGGCCCCCTTCTGTTTCTGCTATATATATATTCAGTTCTGCTAAGCCTATTGCTATATGTGTATATATATATTGATGATATATATATCAATCAACAGGCTTAGCAGAACTGAATACAATATTTTGCCTGGGGGCATGCCAGCAATTTATAGAATGGCATCAGTATTATTTTCTATCCCATTCTTTATATGTCCTAGTAACATTCAGTTTGTTGCACAGAGACCAGATGTGGCCTGTGCTTTGAGGTAGATGAGTTCTCGCTCGCTGTTACATACTGAAAATAAAATACAATAAATAGAAATATGGAGGCAAAAAGTGGGAAGAGCTTCTTAAACTGTGGCCTGCAAAGCCTGTGGAAAAGAAAGTGGACGCACCCATAATCATAAACCATTCCAGTAGCTGCTAGCTGAGCCAGTGCCGGTCATAACAGTGCTGAAGCAGAGGAGGGATGCTCAGCGTGCTAGCTAGAAGCTTTCTCCAGCTGACCGCGAGTGACCGAGCTCTGAGAACAAGCCGAGAGGGCTGGGCGCTGAGCAGACACCCTCATTAAAACTCACGTTGGAATGAATGGAAAACGGCCATTCAGCTTCCCTTGGGCTTTGCATTTGGATGGCGAGCGATAGTAGCTAGTGCAGTCAGTGAAGGCGGCAGGCAGCTACACCCATATTTGAAGGAAGCTCCTAATTCATGTTGGCTGCGACAGAAGGGGGAAGCGGACAGCCAGGACAAGCAAAGCAATCCAAGCCTGTTACAACTGCTCCTACAAATCAAATCCGGCCCTCCTCACTGAGGTGGCTCAGCTGACTTTTATGCCTTCTTGTCTGCCTTTGTTGCTTTCCATTCCAACAGCAGGCTTTGTTTATTGGCTTTTCTGTGTTTATGGCTCCCCAAGCCAAGCCGTAAGTGGAGATTTCGGGAAACATCAGCGACGTGTGAAGTTGCCCCAAATCCTTCAGCGCATCTGCTCTAATTTCCTTTGGCTCCCTAAGCTCCCCTCACCTCAGTCTGAGTCCTAACTGCCCCCTTTTATCATCCTCTCCCCCCAACTCCATAACGTCATGCATGTGCAGCAAGGGTTCTCCTAGTGGCTGGTAGCTAATTCCAAACTCCCTCCCCTTGACTTGGGGTGAAGACTCCTCCTACGGCCTATGGGAGGCAGGAATTCATCCCAAAATCACTCCATCATCTTTAGTAATAACAAACCTTTAACAGTTAACAAACAGAGCCCCTTCACTTACTGAGCAGGGGCCTCCTTCCCTGAGGGCTCTGGCTGATTCTTCCAAGTGGTACAGACTCACAGTGGCCACACAGACAGGTTGCTCCCTGGGCCATTCCCAGTTCAGACTCTGGGCCTGCTGTGGTTCAGTAGAGCAGAGACACACACCCAGCTCACACAGACCTTCTCAAACAGCAGTCGCCCCTTACACCCAGAGGAGAGCTAGCAGCTGGAAGTAGGGGAGAGTTTGCCTACCAGCTCTCTAGCCAGCCAGGGGTCTAGATGGTAGGGAGGGAAAGGCCTGCATCTTCAGTCTGCTTGTACCCCAGCCGGCCAGGGCTCAGGGCCAGCATTCACAGTTCTACAGATGATTTGTGAAGCCTGGATTCCAACACTTGGAACAGGCTCTTTCTTCTTGTCTGCCTCCCACTGCTAGAGAAGTTCATAAATAACAGCACTGTCCTGAAAGCTAGGTGTGACACTCGGCTTTTCCTAGCGTCGCCTCATTTGTTTCTTTCCTGCTGCGTCTGACCTGTTCTTTCCAGCTTCAGCCCTTGGTTTCCCCTCCATCTCTCTCTGAAAAGCAGCTTTTCCTCTCTTTTTCAGAGCCATGCCCTCTTGGGCCTGTCTATGCCACCCCAGGATCTCCCTGTGCATGGGGAACCAGAGAGGATGTGTTGTGATGGAATAGATCTGTCTTCATAGCCTACCCACTATTGCAATAATCTTCATACAAAGTGTGTCTTGTAAGGGATCATTTGAAAACTGATAGTTTGCTGGTCAGTATTGTCCTGATAAAATATGTGTGGCAACATTGGATGTAAAGTTATAAGAGTTCCCTGTATGATGTTATTAACACATGTCCCAAACCCCACAGCCCTGCCCAAACAGAACTTGGCAAGCAGCTCTCACTAAACAAAGGAACATGTGCTCTGCTTAATTTGCACAAAAGTTGTAAACAGAGTCACTCAGCAGGAAGGGAAACAAAAAAAGGGTAAACAGGTGAGAAAAAGCCATCTTGGAACATCCTTCCACATAGATTCTTTTTCTCTTGGTGCCTAGCTGGAAATGTTTTACAAGAGGGGGACTGAAACTATCAAAAGGAGGGACAAATGCCCCCACCCCACTGCATTCACTACACCTGAAGAGGCAAAGGAAGCATTTGTTGGACTTTGTGGGTGGGATCCTGACCTACAGAGCAGGAAGCCTGCTGAAAGCATGTAGTGAGAAACCTGGCTTGACTAAGCTAGGCATTAGTCAACATTATATCTTTATTTTTCGTCTAATCATTTCTGACTTTTATGCTTCATTACTTGCACTCCCTTAAAATCTCTCTCTTTGTAGTTAATCAACTTGTTTTTCTGTTTTATCTCATCCAGCGTAGTTAAATTGAAGTGTCTAAATTATTATTTGAGATAAGACGATTGCATGTTATTCCCTTGAAGGAATAATGGACTTAAAATACTTTGTACTGTCCAGGAAAGGGCTGGTACTGGGGGTTCTTGGGTCACCCCGCAGTATAACCAAGGCTGGTGAGAGCCAATATGTTACCTGAGTGTGATGGGCAGGCTGCAGTTATACAAAGGGTGCTGCTTGCCTGCTGGAAGGCTGTTTGTGAGCAGCCCAGGTCGGAACTACTTCAGCAAGGCATTGTAAGGCACCCAGAGTTCCAGGGCAGGGATGACATAGCTTCTTATGAGTCTGTGTTGGACCTGCTGAACAGGCATTACAGTGGAACAGCTGCTGTGTTGCAGCTGTGCCACTGTGATGTAGATGCAGCCTACATTGCTGTCAAACAGAAAGGTATAGACTCCACTGAGGAGATGGCATGGCGCTTGGGCCTTTTTTCAATCAGTTTTTCACGTCCATCTTCAAAGCATTTATAACATTTATCTTATTTTTTTCTCAGTTTAACTCGGGCCTTGAAGTTATCAATATTTATATGGCATGAGGTGAGATTCTGCTTACGGGTGTCTTTGCAGCATTTACATTCACTGCCCTTCCTGCACTTTTTTGAGCGTTAGCTCACCCCGGGGGATGTTTCCAGGAATCCATCATCACCCATTCTGAGAACATCACCTGTCCATTTAAGCTGAGCTTTTATGATCATTGCCTTGATGCTGGCTGGTTTTGCTCTTTCAAAGAGGTGAATGTTTGAGATGTTATCTCCCCAGTGGACCTTCAGAATACACTGAAGTTCAAGGCATATGAAATGTCTCAAGTTGCCTCATGTTTGCAGCAAACCGTTCATGTTTCACACTCCTATAAAATCACTGCTGCATTGTGTACTGGTGTTGTTGACAGTTCAGTGGTGTGGTAGTCGAGATTTGCCTATGGCAAAGTCTTCTTTGTATTCTGCTTGATATTTCTTGATCCAGAGGGGCATTACTGCAGATATGCAAGAATTCTGCCAACATATGCAAAGTGATTGACATTCTTTAGTTCTATACCATCGATGAGGAGGATGTCTGGTTCAAGGTAGTTGATGGGGCCAGTTGGAAGAGGACTTTGGTTTTTGCCAGGCTGAGGATGAGTCCAAACTGTTTAGTTGTCTCTGAAAATTTGTCAAAGATAAGCTGTAGGCCACGTTCACTATGAATAAGTAGAGCACTAGCATCTCCAAAAAGGGCTTCATGTATGAGTTTCTGAAGGACTTTTGTCTTCACAGTAAGGATTTGGAGACTGAATTATTTCCCATCAGTTCTGTACCTTATCTTTTGAATGTTGTCCATTGTGTAATTCAAAAAGGCCGTGAAGAAGAGACCAAAAGTGATCGGTGCCAGCACACAGCCTTGTTTTACCCCATTAGATATGGGGAATGGTTTAGAGGGGCCACCAGAAGAGTACCTGACTGATCATGCCTTCGTGGAATTGACGTATGATATTAAATAATTTGGTGGGGCAGCCAAAATTTTCCAGAATTTTTCAGAAGCCATTTCTGCTTGCTGTATCAAGTACTTTTTTTTTTTACTATACCAATGAATACAGCCTACAGTTCCATGTTTCGTTCAGTGCATTTTTCCTGAATCTGCCTCACAACAAAAATCATGTCTATGGTTCTCTGACCTGATCTGAAACCACATTGCGTCTCTGATAGACACTTGTCTGATATTGTTTCGAGAAGCTGATTGAGCAAAATACAAATACGGGTTTACCACATACAGATAGCAGGGAGATACCCCAGTAGTTGCCACAGTCAGATTTGTTGTCTTTATTTTGTATAGCGTAACTATGATTGAATCTTTGCTATGCTGAGGAATTTTCTTAGTTTCCCAGCTATTCTTAATAATTTCCTGTAGATAGTTGACAGTTGTAAGGCCTGCAGGTTTATAGATTTCAGCTGGTACACTGTCTTTCCCTGGTGATTTACCTGACTTTGTTTCTTTAATGGCATTTTGCACTTTCTTTGTGGTAGGTAACTGGGCAATTTCTTCATACCTGGGGCGCTGAATCAGTTCCTCTCTCACCAGTTGGTTGCCGGTGGAAAGATGGTTGAGTAGCTCAGTAAATTGCTGCACTCTCAGAGAGTCCTCTCTTGTCCTTAATTAAGGTAGAGCCATCTGAACTCTCTGAGCTGGCCCCGATCTCAGTGCACCTTAGATAGCCTTTAGGGAGTCATAAAACAACATCATGTTGTTAGTACTGGTGTAATGCTGTATATCTTCTGCTTTCCAGGTATCACATAGAACATAAAGCCAGCTTTGAGTTGTGGTTTGCAGGTACTTGAACTTGTCTTTATTTTATGTTGCCTTTTTATCATTTTGCCGTGACATAAATGCATCATTCTTTTCCTTGAGGATCTTTGATTTCATCAGTGTTTTCATGAAACCAGTCCTGGTGGCATCTTTGAGTTTTACCTAGAGTTTCTTCTGAGGCTTGAAGGATGGCCGATTTGAGTGTACTGGAACTTTATGATTGCATTATTAGACGATGATGTAATGCTATCAGTTATTTCCTCCAGGTTTTCCTGATGAAATTGGATGTCTTTATTCAATTTCAGTTTGATCTGTTCAGACTATCAGGCTTGGCGTGGTGTAATATAGAATAATGGAGCCAGAAACATGAAAAGCAATGGTCTCCTTCGTAAGAGCACCCACTGGATATTTCTTAGGAAAGCTGACGAATAAAAAACCCCACGTTGAATACATCTGAGATCAAAGCATTGGCACCTGACTGGCTAGGTCATTAAATGGCAAAGGGACATCAAAGGCGGCACTATCACCAGAGTAATGTGAGGTGCAGACTGTTGGACTGACCACAGCATGGTCGGAACCATTTTCAATGTGCATGTTTCTGCCCCTCAGCAAAGCAATGCTGAACAGATTCAAACATAGGTACGCTTTGTAGGTTGGTACATAGTTGGTAAACAACAGTCTCCTAACAATGGGACTGAAAAAAATCAGGAAGGTTACATAGTGCCGTCAAGTTTGTTGAAAACTAGATTAATTTTTTAAATAAACTTGTTCGATGCCATCAGATCTCCTGGCTGGAGCTGATGCAATGTGTTTAACTGCTTCAAAACGACAGTGATTAAAATCATGCAAGCGTCAAAGTTTGGAAAGACATCTCCTTCTGCCCATCATCCCTTTGTCCATTATGTTAAAAAGCAAAATAAGATAGGAAGCTTTTCCTGAAGGTTTCAATCTGCTTTGCCCAGCTACGCTCAGTGGAAAAATCTGGGCATTGTAGGCTTAATTCAACAGAAATTAAAAAAAGATGTCAGCTCTGGGATTTAAGGTTTTAAATTTAGAACAGTTGTGCGGGTTTTTCTGACAGAGAGAGAGAGAGATTTTGCTCTGCTGCTGGGCTGTTTAAAGAGGGGAAAATACAACTATTTATCAAAGTCGAAGCATTGCTTTGTGCCCCAGGCATCTTCCCTCAGAGGCACACGAGTACTCGCTCCAGCCCAAAGCAGAGCCGACAAGCTGATTTTTCATCCAGCATTCCAGAGCCAAAGACCTCCAAAAAGTTCTTTGCCTGCAACTGATGAAAGCAGGTCTTAACTTGCTAACCTTCCGTCTCTTCTGCTCAGCTCTCATGTCGCATCACACCGGGGTAGTCAACTGGTGAACCACAGGCCAAATCCAGACCACAAGATGCTTTTGAATGGACCACAAACATCTTTTTATTTACTTATTCTTACCTTTATTTTTCACACTGCAATAGCAATGTTTCTCGACAGCCTGGACCTTGGCAATATCTTGCCCAAGAAATTAAACAAAAAAACAGTTGACTACCCCGGCATTACACTGATTGCAGTGCACTTAGCAGGGATTAACATGGACTGTTTTCGCAATTCTCAGCCCCCACATGGCCCAAAGGGGGAGGAGGAGAGAAAGAATGAGTGATTGAGGCAGTGTAATCTGTCTAAAATATTGTTAGGAAGAGGAGTCAAAACAACTTGATACGGTGACTTTGTAGACAATAAGAGTAATGAATCTCTGTCATAAACCTATGTATACAGCCAGCCTGCCTTTGAGTACATCATTCCCTGGCACCCTGAAGGTAAGAGACAAATAATCAAATTAGGATAACTATAAATCATTCTGTATCCACCTGCCAAATCCCAGAATTGAGAATGGGTAGCTGTGCATTTTGAGCTCACCAGCCCAGGAAGCCTTCCCTGGAAAGTTTTCCTTTTTAAGGCAGAAAGAGTCAATTCCTTTCCCTCTAGGTGCAATTTGTGCCTCATGTAACAAAATCCATCCACTTGCAGCGGCCAGTTTGCTGTGCAAGCCCTGTCTGGAAACACCAGCCATCGGAATAAATAAAAGGCAGAGCAATGCTGATTAATAGCAACATGGAATAATACTTGGAATTAGCAGGGAGGAAGAAAGGAACACAGAAGATCTCCTTAGAGGAGAAAGTGTGTATGTTATTTCTGGCAAGCAAAATATGGTGTCCATAATTCTTAATCAATTGGTTTCCCCAGGGATCTCTCAACACCACTCATCAAGGATTCCCATCTCCTTTTATGGGTTGCTTTACATTTAAGCTCAGCATCGCTTTCACCATCTTTCTCATGGCCGTAAATTCCCTTCCTGTCCCTTGCTCTACATGTGGGGCTCCTGTCAAGGTACATCAGGCATGTCTGCTCAGCAGGGGCCCAGCGTGCTGCCTTCGCAGCACTGCCGGTTGAGAGAGCTAAAGACAGAGCTTGGAGGGGAAGCCTGTATCTCCTGATTGGGAAGGTGTAACACCACTCAAATGGGCTCCGCCTCAAGGCATGTTACTGTAGAAGTGAATTGGGCTGGGATCCCTGGAGTGGCAACCCAGATTGCTGAAGCTGCCAAGTCCTGCCACTATTGTTACGAGCCATACCCAAGAAGTCTTTTGCTTTGCAAAAAAGCAACAATTTCTATTGACCCTACAGCCTACACCAGTGGTCTCCAAACTTTTTTGTCTGCACCCCCCTGCTCTACCTGGTCTCCGTTCCACTGGGAGCCACAGTCGGAAAATGCTGCAAAAAATTGGAAGAGGTGCAAACAAGAATTTTATTTATCTTTGAGGGCCTCGGGATCTATTCCTAAAGAAGATGCCGTCTCTTTGCAGGAACTGAAGCAATTTCATTGTATAAATCATTTGAGCTAAATGTTAGTGAACTCTGAGTTTGTCATAAAAATATTGAGGAATACTGTTTACCAAAAAGAAATGAAACTTTTTAAATATTTGAGTTTCACTGAAGAAATCAAATAGAGGAAGGGACTATTGAATCATTTTTAACAGACCTAAAGATAAGAAGTCAGATCTGCAATTTCCAGAATCTGAGTCAATGATATGAAATCAGATTGTGATGGGTATAAAAGGTATCAGTGTAAGAAAAAGATTGTTAGAGACAAATTTAGATCTGGACGAAAGCAGTGAAAATTTGCCAAATTGCTGAACTTAATCAACAATGATTGCACATTTTAGAAAGAATAAACAGATTCTTCAGGGTTTGGGTTGGAGGAGGCAGCTGGTTTTAGGTTACACAGATTGACCTGAATTAAGATGCAGTGTATATAGGTTAACTATGCATCTAATAAAGACTGTTGTTAAGTAACTAGCAATATATTATTATTAAGTCTAGTGGATTTCTTGAATATAACAACACAGGAACATAGGGACCTATGGGGGTGAAACATTACCTCTGTTTTAGTGACACCTACACAAAAAACAGATCACAAAAACACTATCTTGTATCTTCTGGCTCTATAAACCCTACTCCCAGAGCACCTAGGTAGCAGGTGTATAAAGGAAGGGAACAAAAGGACCTATGCCAATTTTTTTTGGCTCCATGAAGTATAAGGGAAAAAAATTAAACAACTGCTGCAGAGGATGTTACAAACAATGTCGAGGAAAAAATAAAATGATAAAAAAAGCTCTTGACAACATCCTTTTGAGCTTTTGCAAACATAAATAGCTTGCTCATCTCAAACAGTGCCACTTCTTGCTGGGATGAATGGCGGTTTTGTCATGTGCTCCTTCATATTTTTTTTTAAAGGAATTTGAGTCAAGCACAATAAAAAAAGCATGCTACAATAGAAGAAGAAGAAAGATAGAAGAAAACTGCAAAAAGCTGTGAGCTGCCAGTGTGTTTTGAGTTGCTTTATCTTGAATCAATATTGAACTGGAGAGGAATTATAAATCTAACAGATTACAGCTGAAGTAATGCCAGGGCATCTGCTTCCAGAGATTTTTTTTTTTTTACTAGATACAGCAGCTGTTTTTACAAGAATCCACAGTAAAAGAGTTATTAAAACAAAGGGAGGGGGAAAGAAACAATAAAAGGACGATACATAGCAGATGAGGAACCAGAAGGACACAAGGGTAGAAATTAAACTGCAGGAGGAGGGGCAAGACACAAAAACAACCCAACCACCATTTTATAACTTGCTTCAGACACTAAAAAGTCTGAATGAGTTTTTAAAAAGACAGCGATTCAAAGCACCAGGATTTTGTCTGGTGATTTATGATCTCTGGCGGCTATTGCAGAGGTTGATCTAGCTACAACAGGCAGGAATCATCCCTCATCTCTTGGTAGTTGTCTCCTAATATGAGGAAATTTACTGGTAGAAGGAAGAAGGGATGGGGTGAAAGGACTTGGGAGCAAATTCTCAGCTGGTGTAAACAGGCTCAGCTCTGTTGGCGCTTTGTCTCAATTTGGGATTGATCTTTGTTTAGACACAGATAAGAACATGGTTTGGAATATCCAGGCTACACAGCTGTCTTCAGCTAACACACACCATCCCAGTTCCAAACTACTGTTTTATTCTTGAGGAGTGCAGGTTGGGGAATGCTTTGTTTTCATTGGCATTTTGGTTTTTCAGGGCTTTTTTTAAAAAAATGAAAACCTGTCAATTTATGAAAAACAGAATCTTCTCTTTCCCACCTTGAAATTTGCCATTTTTTGTTAAAAACTCATTTTTCATCAACAAGTAGTTTTGCCAGAAAGTTTTTGACCAGCACCACTCTTGAGTGAGTACCTGGATTCGACATCACTTCTAGGGGTACTGCCTTTCAGGAGGTGATACATCCAGCCTCAGCCAGTCTAATTGTGACTTCCATGCTTGGATCTTCCTCCTGGAGATACTGTTTTGGGGATGGAACTTTTGGACTGAGCTCATTAGAGCTGGCAGTGTTACCAGTTCAGAGAAAGGGGTCAGAAAGGTAGTTGGATTAGGTTGATCTGCGTGTAGGCTTCTGCTTCTAAAGCTAACTTGTATCATTTCAGCCGGCTGCCTTGACTTTGGTTTCAATTTAGGTTGCACTCATAATCGTTGATACCAAAGTCATGGGTTCAAGTCACACAATGGGATATAGACTCATAGTCCAAATCCATAGCACTTGTTTCTGGTAGATACCTGGATGTTTACTGAAGATGTTACTGCATTTTTAAAAAAAGATCTGGGAATAACTGATATGGAAAGGCCTTATATAATTTTAATGTGATGAAACCAGTATGATTCTGTAGAAATGTTACAGTGTTCTATCAAAATTACTCTGAGCACACATAGAATTTAGCTAATAATTGTGTGCTTTCCATAGGGTTTTCTTTCCAAACCACCCTAAAAACTCCTATAGCAGGGATGTAATTCACTAAAGAATGGTCTAAAATACCTTTTGAAAGATTATATTTTTACAGAGGTATTTTATAGGACTTTTCCATAGAGTCCTTCACTCAATTAAACTGTCTCATGTTTCTGAGCTATGGCTTAGCATATTATGATGTTCTGATTGCTCTGTTCTGATTCATTGAGATGGCAGCTAGTCCTGCATTTCTTAAAGCATTTAAATACCTTATGTATAAAAGGTGTTAACTAAATTCATATCTTATTCTGATCAGTATACATTGTATTTATGTAAATACTCTCTCTTTGAAATCAAGCAAAGACCCATTTTCTAAGAGTAATTTATCTCCACAAACAATGAACCAAATTCCCTTTTCAGTTACTTCTGCGCTCTTCTTGGTGGAGTTTAACTGAGAAGAGAATTTGGTCTAATGTCATTTAAGGATTATTGTAGTCACTTGAAATCTGGAGAACACAGCTGACAGGAAATTCCATCATGCTTAACTTTGATAGCTAAACATGAACTTTGGTTTCCCAGGGATCCCTGAAATTACTATGAAGCGTGAAAGGTCCAATCAAACCAAGTCAGTGAAAAGACTCCCATTAAAGTCACAAAATAACAGGGTACAATAAATGGAATTTGATATCAAAGTAACTAACACTGGGGCTGCTGCCTTGATTGTATCATTCCTTTTCATGATTCATTCCCCATCTTCTAATGCTACTGTAGCTGCTGCAGAATTTCCATGCTTGATGCAGAATCCAGGAGCCTTGCTGCAGAATTAGGTTAATCTGGTCATGGAGTACACAGGTCCTTAGCATAAAGGCACTATAATCAACAGGGGTCTACGGAGACACATGCTGACATATATACTTTGAAGCTAATGGATGTCTATGCTGGTAAATGTTGGCACACAGACACAGATTGCCAGTGCCAACATGATGCCCTCAGATCAGCATGCGGGGCTAGAGTGTTTGCAATTGTGTGTACATACACACACACAAACACAAAATACACTCATTCCCACATGCAACACTGAAGATGAGAAAAATCCCAAGGAACACAGAAATTTCTCAGATCCTCCACAACATCTGGATTTTCTCAAATATATTTGATTTTTAATCAATTGTCTTGTTAGTAACAGGGTGTTAAATCTACTGAGAGCACAGGGAATGGCAATTAGAAAACTGTAGAGTGTGAACCTGCTTTCTTGTCCTCATCACATCTGAACCTCTTTTACTGTAGTGTATAGGAGCACTAACTATTAAAGAAACAAGAAAGCAACTTAATCCCCAGAAAGGAGAAAGAGAACTATAAAGAATGAGCTGTATTTTAAAGATGCCTTATTGAGAGCACAGGAACAAATCCTCCCAACGTGCAGAAAGAATAGCAAATATGGCAGGTGACCAGCTTGGCATCACAGAGAAGTCTTTGGTGAGTTTAAACACAAAAAGGAAGCTGACAAGAAGTGGAAACCTGGACAGATGACATTGGAGAAGTATAAAAATATTGCTCGAGTATGTAGGGATGTAACCAGGAAGGTGTAAGGATGCGCAAGACATTGTGACGGTAGACTGCTAAGGGCGCTCTCATCCTCGACTCCAGGAAAGGAAGGGGTGCTCACCCCCCCCCACTCCGGGGGGTGAAGTGCTCATTTCCCCCTCCACACTCCTGGGAAGGAAAGGGTGCTTATTTCCCCCCCACACTCCTGGGAAGGAAAGGGTGCTTATTTCCCCCCCACACTCCTGGGAAGGAAAGGGTACTTTCGGCCACCGTTATCAGTCTTTGCCCTGTTATCGCATACTTCCCATGTCGGAGTACTTCACTCTCACAGTTTGCTTGCCTTGAAATGAAACATCTGCATGCATCGTGTGATACTAACAAGACAGAAACAAGGTATTCGTTATTCATGAGGTATGCATGAGATGCAAATGTTCCTATTTCTTTGCCTGTGTGCCCACGCGCAGTGGGCTTCTTCCCCGAGCATTGCTCCGATGCGTCGGGTCCCCGTCTAGGTGACAGCAGCGAGAGGGAGCCCCTGCTGCGGGTGTGTCACTTTGCCTTCAATACACTCACCACTTCTATTCAACAGCTGTGTGTGTGCTTCGCTCCTACGGGACACGAAAGTATCCTGCAACAGAAGACCAAAGCACAATTGGAGTTGCAGCTAACAAGGGATGTGAAAAGTAACAAAAAGGGTTTCTACAGGTATGTTAGCAACAAGAAGGTCAGGGAAAGTGGGTCTGAATGGAGAAGGCAACCTACTGACAGATGAAGTGGAAAAAGCTGAAGTAATCAATGCTTTTGGGTTTGTTTGGTTTTTTGCCTTGTTCTTCACAGACAAGATCAGCTCCCAGACTGCTGCACTGGGCAGCACAGTATGGGGAAGAGGTTAGCACCCTCAGTGGTGAAAGAACAGGCTAAGGAAGGACTATTTAGAGAAGCTGGACATGCACAATGCATTGTATCTGAGGGTGCTGAGGGAGTTGGCTGATGTAATTGCAGAGCCATTGGCCATTATCTTTGAAAATTTATGGCGATCGGGGAGGTCCCAGATGACTAGACAAAGGCAATTATAGTGCCTATCTTTTAAAAAAAAGGGAAGAAGGAGAATCCAGGAAATTACAGACCTATCAGGTTCACCTCTGTCTGTGGAAAAATTATGGATCAGGTCCTCAAGGAGGGGAAGGTGATCAGCAACACTCAAGATGGATGCACCAAGGGCAAATTATGCCCGACCAACCTGATTGCCTTCTATGATGAGATAACTGGCTCTGTGGATATGGGCTAGTGGACTAGTGAGGCCACATCTGGAGTATTGCATCTAGTTTTGGGCCCCCCACTACAGAAAGGATTTGGACAAATTGGAGAGAGTCCAGTGGAGAGCAATGAAAATGATTAGGGGGTTGGGGCATATGACTTATGAGGAGCGGCCACGGGAACTTGGCTTATTTAGTCCGTAGAAGAGAAGAGTGAGGAGGGATTTGATAGACGTCTTCAACTACCTGAGTGGGTTTCCAGAGAGGATGAATCAAAGCTGTTCTCAGCAGTGGCAGATGACAGAACAAGGAGCAATGGTCTCAAGTTCCAGTGGGGGAGGTCTAGGTTGGATATTAGGAAACACTATTTCACTAGAAGGATGGTGAAGCACTGGAATGGGTTACCTAGAGAGGTGATGGAATCTCCATCCTTAAAGGTTAAGGCCCGGTTTGACAAGGCCTTGGTTGGGATGATTTATTTGTGGTTGGCCCTGCTTTGAGCAGGGGTTGGACTAGATGACGTCCCGAGGTCTCTTCCAACCCTGATATTCTATAATTCTTTGTGGGCTGATTCTCCTTTTTTTTGCATCAGTGTAATACTACTGAATTCAGTGGAACCACTCCAAATTCACACCAGTCTCTGTGAGACGGACATTAACCCCAGAGACCCTTCACTTCGGCATGAGGCTCAAATGAGAATCAGATCCATTGCCTCCCATACTTCAGGGATGTTCAGTTCCAGACCTGGATCCAAGCCCCATGGGTGGGCCACACCCTTATACTAGGAATGTTGAATTTGCTTCCCCACCAAACTCTGCGGAAGGCTGGATCTGCACTCAGCCCCAGTACAGAACGTTGTGCCCAGCACCCGTCTTGCCTTCCCTGAAAGTAGCAGCACCGATTCTGCTAACACAAAAGTGACTGCAATGAGCCTGTGGCCAAGGATGATATTTTAGAATGGGGCTGTAACTCCTGTCTCTGCTCCTTCCTCCTCATAATAATCTTGTCTGTTACACTGTGGAGCTGATTTCATTTTGCCGAGCCCCTGGGCTCAGGAGAAGAGCCGGAATTAAGAATTTATGAGGCACCTCTGCAGAGGGAGTGAAGATTCAGATAGACTAGCGCCAGATCTGAGCACAAAACACTCCACTTTTCATTTCCGTGCTTTATATTACTGCAGGCTCCCTGTTGAATGACCCTTTTGATAACAAGGATCTGTTTGCTCTTCCTGAAAAAACGTTGCCCTGCTTTCTGTGACAAAGAGAAAAGCTGGTTTCACACCCAGAACATCCTTTGTGCTGGAAAATGCAATCTACCTCTTACCAACAAGCTGCTTTCCTGCCCAGAAGAAATACTGCTGGGACACAACTTGCCTCCGCCTGTGCGTGGTCTCGCTTGCAGTAAAGGCAGACAGATGATTTGTGGGAAGTGGTGTCATATATTTGATAGCGTGTCTTGTGCCTTGAGGCTTAGCAGGAGAGTGAAGTCTCTTTGGTGGCACAAACGAACATTCAGATGGTGTTTTTTTCTTCATTAAGAAAAGAAATGATCCAGCTGTTATCTTTAAGGAGGCCTATTTTTTTTTCCTGAGAAGGATATTGTGTAGGGTCAGGGTTATTATGTTTACTTTAAAGCATGATTGAACTTGGAGCCTGCATTCTGAGGTGCAGCTTTTCCCAGTATTTGAATGGCAGAATACCCTAAGGCAGTGGTCTTCAAAGTTTTTCCTCTGAGGCCCTTTTTCGGGGAGGAAAATCTCACATGGTCCCCGGGGGAGGGGGGGGGTATGTCCGCCAAAATACCGCCACAGAAAGCGGAAGCTTCTGATTTCGGCGGTATAAAAATAGACCGTCTGGGAGTTCAGCGGTCTCCCACGTGGGATCAACAGCGGCGCTGGGGTCTCCCTCCCTGGAGACTCTTCACCTCTCTGGGCCTTTCTGGCCCTAACTCTTCAGCTGGGCCACTACAAGAGTTCAGTTCCCCTTCAAGGGTGTATCAGTGTCCAGGCTACTTTCCCAGTGACTAGTGAGGGGTACCCGAGCCTACTCTGAGTTCCAGTCCATGAACCCTATAGATAGTAGCCATCTGCCACGTCCCTTTAACTAAGCTGCGTTGCTGCTATGATTCCCTGGGCCACTTCCACATGGCCCCAGCTCATTCTTTGCCCTTACCTTGGAGCCTTGTCCTGGTTGAGACCCAGCAGCCAGCCTAGAGCTCCTTCACATTCCCTTCGGTCTTTGCTAGTACTGCTCTGTCTGGGGTCCTGTAGCGCCCTCAGCCAGCCAAGCACACCATCCACACTCCTCCAGTTCCAGGAAAGAAATGATCTCACGCTGGCCCTGCAGCTCTTCTTATACTAGGCTGCTGGGCCCTGATCAGTTGCTCCCTGCAGCCCCTTTCTGATTGGCTGTATGGGGCACAGCCACTTTAGGCAGTTTGGAGGACCCTCTATACTGCCCTTTTCTGGGGTAAGGTGTGGCAGGACCTTGAGGCTTCCAGCAGGGGCCTCAGGGCCTAGTCTACCCCATCACAGATGGGTACTCATTCAGGAAAGTGTCCTTATTTAGGAAGGAAGCTTCAGCATCCACCTCACTTCAAGCATGTGCTAAGTCCCATTGAGTGTGTGCTTAAATCTCATTTACTTCAAAATTAAATATGTCCTTAGGTGCTTTCTTGACCTGGGGCCATAGAAAGGCGCCCTCATGTCTCTAGTTATTATCCCTGCTGTTGGAAGAAGAACAGGCTGACCCAGAGGCAGATTTGAGTAAATAGGCTTCTTTATTGCAGTACTTGTTCCTCTGGACCCAATTGTCCAGTAAGCACTGGATTAGTTACATCCTACTCTTTTTATCTACATTACTATGTATATTCCGACATTTATTATAACACCCCCAAAACCCTTATGGAGTAATATGAACACCCATATAATGAATATTGATCACACTATATGGAATATAAATATTCCTGCCTCTGATTACTATTTACCTCATTAGCATATTCTACCGATAAGTTTTACTTTGAAGATACAGTTCTTTGCTATAACTGCAGTTATGAACTCCTTGGATCAGCAGTTTGCAGGGGATGGAGAAAGAGGCCATGACCTAGGGCTCGCTTATGTAGCTGGGAAAGGAAGGGAGGAGGAAATAACATTTCTATACCCAAAAGCTATCCTTTAGATCCCCACAATTCTTATGCAGGTGCAACACTTATTAATTCTTAACAAGGAGAAGGAAGGAGAAAGAGGTAACACTTTATCTATTAAGTGAAGGAATAGTGAGTGCCTGTGTCTACTCCTTGATGCCATGCCAACACACCAGCAGTTTTTCATGTCTTTACTTAACCCTTACATATTCCAACAATTGCCTACCTGGTTTCCATTTCACCCTCTTTCTGCTTCATCAGTTTTGAGGTGCGGGCAACCAGAACTGAACTGAACAAAGGGTGACTACCCTTTGGTGCTTTTAAGTTCCAGGCTGTATATTTAGGTGCCTAAATACCTTTGACATTCTGGCCTTTTGTCTTTCTTTGACTCAATCCCTTGTTTGTAAAATGGGGATAAAAGAAATAATGTTCTCTCACCTTTTGCCTGTCTTGTCTCTTTAGATTGTAAACTCTTCAGGGCAGAGACTGGCTTCCGCTAAGGGTCTGTCCGGTGCCCCAATCTGTATAAAAACTCCTCCAAGGTGCTCTCATAATACAAATTAATAATAAAAATTTGCTACCTGCTCTCACATATTCCATTAAGGGAAAAGAAGCAATATTCCTCTATTCCATTAATTGACACGCATGGGTTTGCCCAGTTCTGCTCAATGGTTAATTTCATTGGCTGGGACAAAATGGAAATAAATAATGCTGTTTATTTAATGCAGAAGAAAATAAGAACCCCTGCTTACGTAAGATGCATTGACCTAGTTGCAGTATCTGATGCAGTGAAGACAAGTTGTCTACAAGCCTTGGTTTAATGTAGCGTGGAAATGTATTGGATTGTATTTATGTCCACATATAATACTTAACTGGCTATTGTGTTGATTAAATATTTAATTGGCTGCCTGTGTGGGAAAATGCTCCATTAGCTAGTGGGAAATTAAATTGTTCCTTGTTTCCACTTTTAAATAAAAGGGGTTATTCATTGTCACTTAAGCATAATGTTAAGGTGACATTTCCAAGGGCAATAAACATAGACTTTTTCAGTTGCTGGAATTAAGTCCGAGCCCAGGCAGAAGAGTTAGGGGGAGGGAGCTCACAGATGCTGATGGGAATTTACCTTGTGATGATGAATTAATTCCTAAATGAAAACCACATTGATTCTGCTCAGCACTATGTTCTGGGAGCACCCAGAGAATCAGCATTTGGCTACTGGGAGACTGTGATAGATACAATCTGCAGCTCAAACTGGCTCTTCTGAGCCTGTTGGCTGGTGCTGGCCCCTGTGCTGAAGGTGGCAGGGCAGGATTTGGGACAGTGGTGGAAAACACAGGAACGGAGCCCAGTGACAGATCACAAACAAGATTCGACCCAGCTTTCCTGTGACAATTTCCCATCAGAAAGACAGCTGTAATAGTCATATGAGATAGTCCAGTAGATCTGTAGAGGTGGCTGCAGGAGTCACATTTGGAAAAGTGAGAGTGTGATGGTTGTGCCCACAATACCTCCTACCTATTTGCTCACATGATCTTGATATCTAAGCACTGCTAACACAGGGTTTAGCTGGCACGCGGAAATGTACGTTATGGTGCCTATATATCCTAGGTACTTAAATGCTCACCATCACCCCAATGTCCATGAACCTCACAGTGTTTAATATATTTATCTCCAGCACACCCTTGTAAGCAAGCCAGTGTTATTGCTCCATATTACAGACAGGGAACTGAGACCCAGAGAGATGCAGTGGCTTGCCCCATGTCCCACAGGAAGACTGGCAGAGTAGGAAATTGTACCCAAGTCTCCCAAATTTGAGGTTAGCACTCTAACCATGAGAACATGGCTGGGTGAACTTATGGCACAACCCAATTCCCATTAAAACCAATGGAAATACTCCCACTGACTCTAATGGGCATTGGCTCAGTCCTCTAAACACCACTGGAAATGTGGCCTTTTAATGTTTACATAGTAGAATTATTTGTCTGACGTAGAACCACTGAACTCTAGCTAAAATTTGTAGATCCATAAATTTCAAGCCCCAAAGGGACCATTGTGACCTCTTAAAGAACACAGGCCTGTAGGGGGTCGCCGCTGGGGCTCGGCCCTCTGCGGGGCGGTTGGGCACCAGCCCGCCCCGCTACACGCCCTCAGACGGGTTGGGGAATAGCAGTTTGCTAGGCCCAGGCCCTGAGGCAGGGCGGGGCCACAAACACGGGGAATAGTCAGGGGCTCAGACCCTCAAACAGGGGCTGAGCAGCGGCAGTTTACAAGGCCCAGGCCCTGAGGCAGGGCGGGGCCACAAACACGGGGAATAGTCAGGGGCTCAGACCCTCAAGCAGGGCTGAGCAGTAACAGTTTGCAAGGCCCAGGCCCTGAGGCAGGGCGGGGCCACAAACACGGGGAATAGTCAGGGGCTCAGACCCTCAAGCAGGGGCTGAGCAGTAACAGACAGCGAGGAATGACGAAAGGGCTGAGGGGGAGACTGCCACCCACGGTTAAGGGTGGCAGGGGGGACGCAGGCCCACCCGCTCCACTGCGTCCCGGCCCGGGGCCCTAGCAGCGGTTACAAACCAGCTGCAGTCAGTGGGGATCCAGACCGCAACACACTGACTTAGGTTCAACACTCATCCCCCGGGCCACTTCCAAACTCCCCCCCAAAGGGTACCTGGGGAGGCGTGGTGACCTCCATGGGCTCCTCTAAGTCGCTGTCTGGCGGCAGGGGCGGCAGCTCCTCGGAGTAGCCTGGACTGGGGAGGCTCGGTCCCTCCTCCTCCTCTGGGTAGCGGGCGCAGGGCAGGCTGGGAAGCTCCTCGTTGTAGCACGGACTGGGGAGGCTCGGTCCTTCTTCCTCCGGGTAGCGGGCGCAGGGCAGGCTCGGCCAATTCCCGGGCTCCAACTGGGTCACCGGGGCTTCCCGGTCAGGAGCTCTGGCCGTAGCCTCTCGCTCCTCCGGTGGCTCCCTCTCAAGTGAGCTCCGAGGCCGAGCTTTTATCCTTCCGGGTCGGCCGGCTGACCTCTGGGGGAGGGGCGCAGGTTTCTCCAGCTCCGCCCCCTCCTGTCTCTGGGGAGGCTCGGCCCTCTGCGGGGCGGTTGGGCACCAGACCGCCCCGCTACAAGGCCAAAGGACTTTCCAGAAATAATTCATGGATGGATGTTTTTCTGAGAGATCTGCTCTAGTTCAGTCTTGATTGAAGAATTGCCATCGATGAGAATCCATCATAACCCAAGGGAAATTGTTCCATTGGTTCCAACTGTCACTACTGGAAATTTGCAGTTTGAATTTGTCTTGCTTCAACTTCAGCCCTTGGATTTTGTTAGAACTTTGTCTGCTAGACTGAAGAGCCCATTGTCAAATTTTTGTTCCCCATGTAGCTACTTATAGACTGTGAATAAGTAACATTTAACCGTCTCTTTATTAAGCTAAATGGATTAAATTACTGGAGTCTACCACTATACAGTATGTTTTCCAATTTTTTTAATCATAAGCAGTCATCTGACCTTGAGGACACACAATAGCCTTCATGGTGACACTGTCTCATGTTTTCTTTTAAGAAATGGGACTTGTTACTCATTTACTCTTTGTGTTTCTCTACCACCCTCTTGGATGCTTGAAAATAACATTTCTATCCCTGCCATTTTTATCGTTTTCCATTTTGTGAACATTGATTTCTCCCTCGCCCATTCTTTCTCCTAAATCAGCTCAACTCCATGGAAATAAAGAGCTACTCTGGTTTATACCATGAGGCGAGCTGCCCCTTTATTTTTATTTTAATGTTGGAAATACAAAGATTGTAGATCTCACTTTTTTGTCTTGAAAGCATAAGGTCGGGGGCAAGCAACGCTCAGTAGAATATATGCATGACAGCAAATACTAACCATTCCATTTTGGGATGAATGAGAAAGTCTGGGATCCTCATTCCACAGCTGGTAATACACAAGTAGATCCTCCATCACTTCATTTGATTAATCAGTGTGGTCAAGAGTTAAGAGGAAATTAACTTAACTGACATCAGCCAGACTCAAGGGTCCTTCATGGACAGATTCGTGTGCAGGAGGAAGGGGAGCAAGGCGTTAACGGGTGGGAAACTGAAGCACGTGTCTGTTTGTCATTATCAATGACAACTGCAATACAGCTGGGAAAAGAGCTTGATAAGTAACTTGCCATTCCTGGTGCTCTGCAATGCTGACCATAATGTATAGGAATTGCCATAACAGAGCACAAGCTGGAACCCTGCCTTTTGCGATTTCCCACAAGATAAATTGGAGGAAGATGAACTTATTCCTTAATGTACACACCTGGTGTGAAATCCTGGCCCCATTGAAGTCAAGGGGAGTTTTGTCATTTACTTCAACAGAGCCAGCGTTTCACCTTGGGCCCATTGTGCAATGCAGTGTTATGAGACTGGGGGAAGAAGGGAAACATCGCTAACTTCTGCAGCAAACCAGCTTATGCTCTGATGCATGGAGGTCTGACCTTCTCAGCAACTATATTTCTCTTTAAAGTTTCTTGGCAAGTGGTACATTTTAAAGCAATAACGTATTTAGGATCCCGATGGCAATCCCCATCGGATTCGGCCAGTAGAGATGGTCCTGAACCCAACACCCCATGTAAACAGATCTGAGTTTTAGGGAAGCTGACATCTGGATCTGGCTTCCGGGATAAAGCTCACCTATCATTTTAAGGTAAATCGAATATAGGGCTAGTGAAACACAGGGGGCCAGCTCCTGGACTGGTGTAAACCAGAAGAGCTCCATTGACTTCAAAGGTGCTACACTGATTTACACCAGCCGAGGACCTAGCTTATAAGGAGTTAAGGGAGAGCTGCTGAAAACTACACCTCAGGGCTTTGTGCTGCCTGTAATGATAGCTACACATTAGAAAAACTACAACAGGCTGCTGTTAAACTAAACTGCCTTACAGAGGGCCACTAAACCAAGAGTGTTTTCTCATTAGTGGCCATAGGGTTTTCTCATCCTGTTTCTGATCCTGTTTGGGTAATGAATATAAATGGAACAGTAGGGGCATAGAAAAGCAAAAATCTCTGCTTCCTCAGCATTGCCTCTGAGGCACCACAAAAGCAGAGAAATAACTAGCGTCCAAGCTCTTTTACACTTCTGTCGCTGGTAGATTGCATTATGAGGACGTGATGAATGCCATGGAGATGAAAACAAGGAAAGTGCACTCCAAGTTTTATTCCCAATTCTGTAATTTAATGAAAACCCTAGACCTTGTATGTGCTTCAGAGTCTGCTGTATTTTATCTAGAAGCTACTCTGCACTTACATCGTCACATAAACATCTCCACCTACAGTTATAGACGCATCAAGGTATGTGTCTGCACAGAATCCTTTTGTTAAAAGCTGGCCTATTGCCATTTGATTCATTATGGAGCTGAAACCCAGATGCCAGTTGAATTCCAGCTCTTTCAGATGGATACAGCTCTGTTATTTCTTTGTTGCTTTATCAGTTCTCATAAATCCCCCCTCCCGTCCCTGGATATTGCTTTCAGGGTACAGCGGCCTGGCTCAGGAACTTTTCCTGACCACCCCTACTGTTGTATATGTGGTACCAACAGTGCCCTGCCCACTAGATAGGTTTCCATTGTACATTCCCCAGGCCACTGCACAGAAGAAAGGAACGCCGGTGTACGATCCAGCTGTAGAACTGGCTTGGATTCTAAAGCCCTCTCCTGCAGTAAGTTGGATATGGCATTGAAGTTCATCTCTAATTTAGTGATGGACAGATGCCTAGGCATACTTTGACTTCTATATTTGGGGAGGGAGGCAGCTCCATTCAGGCCAATGGGACTGTGCCTGAGAGGGGCAAATTCCGTGCCTGCCCAAGGCTTGCAGTTTGCGGGGAAGGGGGCAACAGTCCCTTTGTGCCTCCCTCCCCTAAACTACACCAGGACAGAAGCTAAGAAGCCGCCAGTCTGGAGTAACCAAGTAAATGGAGGACCTAGCTTCCAGTGCTGCTACTGGGGTATCATGGTGAAGTTCAGCCACTCAAATATTCACATGCACAGACTTAAAAAAAAAAGATGAGCAAACCGTGCCTGTCCAGCATCCTTCTGTGTTCGCAGCTTGGAGCGCTCTTTTCTCTGGTTCATGGATATCAAAGGAGCTGACCAGCTATTGGATTCACTAGCAAAAAATGATCTAATGAATAATGCAGCTTCATTTGCATACTGATTACGACCACATTTGGACTCTAAATATCTCATAAGTGCAGCTGTTGTGGTTTTAACATGCTCCCTGCGTTCGAGTTACTTTCACCCTATGATTATAGGTGCGTGCTATTCCATGTGCCATTGCCAATTGGTTTGACGTGAAACCATAATTGTTCTGTGACAGATGGTGAGGAAAGCTACAGTTAAGCTTGGGACTGATACTCTGGAGGCCTAGAGTCTAATTAGCTGATGCACTTGGACTTTTCAGAGTCTGGTCAAAGCAAACGACCATCCCCCACAGTCAGTGCGTCACATTAAGACTGCAAAAAAAGAAGAAGAAGAAAAAAGGCTTCTTCATGTCTGATTCCTGGCTAAGGGTACCAAAGCAGTGATGGTGTTCTGCAGCCAATGTGCTGAGTCTGACCAAGAGAAGGACTTTTTCAATTAATGTTTTCTCCTTCCCCTGTTGGGCCAGCAAACCTGACTCCTCAACCTTCCCCTTTTCAATGCACTGGAGCAGGGAACGAGGTCACCAAACTCGGCTCAGTGTGGAAGTCTGAACAATCCACAGAGCCCCAAAGTCCAACCCTACAGACTCCCAACTGCATTGCTAAAAACTGACCAACCTGGATAATACCTAGGGTATGTGTGGGAGGGGGGGAACGAGGTGTCTGTGTTTGAGATGAAGACCCTGATCCTGCAGCCACTTACGCACGAGTGAGTTCACCCAGGCAAATGGCCCCAGCGCAGAGCATCTCGCTCAGTCCCCTAGGCCTTGCATATAGAAGGCTCTTTACAATGCTGTGCAGGGCCTCCCATTGCCGGTTACCCTCCATGTGGATGGGTTCCGGAGGTGTCTGCCCTGTGTTGGGAGGACTATGGACATGGCCTGGGGTCAGGAGAGTGTAGGGAATAAAGGGAAAATGTTAGAAGGCATCTTGGGGCTCTGAAAGGGACACATTCTTCCCCAGAACAAACCCCGGACATCTGCTCTAGGAACTAACTAGCACCTCTTGCCTCCCAGCTACAAATCACTTGCATACCCCTAAAGCTGAAACTAAGCACAGTCTGTGCAATCAGCAGCCAAGGCCTGAAAAAGGCAACAGCTAGAAAATCGGCTTCTTTGCTCAGGAAACGCAGTGTCTACAAGACAACAGGGGGCTGCCGTTGTCCTTTCCCTCCCCTCCTCCTCATCTGGCGGAAGGACTGCAATGCCAGAAGATACCCTGTATTGTCCTGGTTGCCTAGAAACCTGCAAGTGCACTGGTATTCTAGTATTGTCAGCTATGGATTGCTGTAGCTCTGCAGGGGATACAAATCTGCTCAAGGTGACTGGAAAGAGGACAAAGCAGTGCCTCTTACTGCTCAGTTCAGAGGGGGTAGCACCTTCCACCACCCAGACCCTGGGGACGAGAACTGTGCCTAGGGGATGACAAGGGATTTCTCAGTGTCTCTTACCGCATGCACCCGCCTCATCCAAAGGCCACTGAAAACAGTAGAGGTCTTTCTACTGACAGCAATGGGGCCTGGATCAGGTGTGACGAAAGGAGCAAGCCAGGGTTGGGGTGTTTACTGTAATATAAGCCTAATGCTCAGGGTTCAGGAACCATTAGATGAAAATCGGTCTGGTGGGAGATTTCTCTCCCAATTTGGCTTATTAATTAATTCCGCTCACAGTTGCAATGGTGCCCCCTCAATCAACTTCAACTAACTTCAGTTGGGTCGGGCTGGATCAGAACTCCGGGCTTCGGCGGGGTGGCACTGGGGCGACTGAGAGCAGAATATATCCACTGGAGAGACTGAGCTGCCCCACGGGTGTGGAAAGTCAGACAGGACGGGCCAAACAGGAAGGACTGGAAGCAACAGAAAGAAATGAGGGGGTGTGTGTGTGTCTGTGTGTGTGTAGAAATGGTCAAGGCAGGCCAGGAAGTGGGTGCAGACCACCAGGGTAGAGATCAGAGTACATGAGAAGTGGGCTGACTCAGTGAATCTTCTGGGTAGCCTCTGGGTGCTCCTACGGAATCCAGCTGCAGATCAAAGCTGCCTGTCCTGTCAGAACCCCACCAGGTTCTGGGCTGGTACCCCTGCCCAAAACTCCTCTGGGTGGAGAGAGCACAGCTGGGCACCCCCTGCACTCTGTGGGGTGTTCTCAATGGACTCGATAGTGAATTGGCTGCTCATCAAATTGAGAGACAAGTGGAATTTATTAGAGCCAGAAACATAACTGGCAGGCACTGCTCAAACTTCCACGTCTTTACCTTACCAATCAGTTTCTCTTCACCTACAATGCACCCCTCTCTGCTGTTCCAATTCTAAGCTCTCAAAGCACCTACATTGTGAACTGCTTACACCTTCCAAAGCACACTGCCAATTATCCACACGGAGAGCCGTATTTCCAGTGCACCTTGGCAGAGCTGCAATATTAAAGGCTGTTGCCTACTAAAGGAGGAAATAAAGGGCAAAAGATATTAAAATACAGATAAGTATCTGCAGCACAATTCGAAGATATGTTGTGCAGCATCTTTCAAACACACCGTCACCCAAGACGATTTCCCAAGCCCATTCACAAAGCAGAGGGAGAGAAAAATGAAGTGCTGTGGGCAAAGGAGAAAAGAGACATTTTCAGCCAAGATTTGAAATGAGGCAGAGAGGTGATGAGCAGGGAGCTACAGGGAGGCTGGTCCAGGTGACAGAAAGTGGCTCTTGCTCCAAAAGTGGGATGATGTGGAGGACAATGCTAGGTTAATATAAGGACCAGGGAGAGAAGGTCTACGAGGTAGGTGCAATGCCCTACCGGAGGTGGGTCACCAAGGACACCATGGATCTTAATGCGTCAGCCGCTACCGCTTCAACTAAACAACCCTGTTCTCTGAGCTCAGGCTCATCAACCGCACTGACGGGTGTGGGTTACATAGGCTGGCGAAAAGAAGGCAAGTTTGACCTGGACTGTGGCATGTTGCCACCTTGTAGACATTGCATGTATCTGCCAAGCAATCCAGAGGGAGGATGGAGAGTCGTGGCGCTATACAGACCTGCATTCTCTGCATACGAGGTCGATTTTCCCTGTTACATGGTGGAGACGATAGTTACATAAAAGCGTCTCACTGAAGTCTCCAACAACTTGCTTCTTCAAGCACGTCGCAGGGATCCTGTAATAAACAGATCATTCATGGGCTCCGGGAACAGGATCTGTGTTTTGGTTCGGTGTTTGCCTAGCGCCTACCACAACGGGACCTGGCCTGGACAGGAGCTGAGAGGTGCCACGGAAATACCAGTAACACCAGTGAATGGGGGCTGGGGAGAAGGGAGGGAGTGGTTTGAGGATGGGGCAGGGAGGACAAGTTTCTCTTTACCAGTGAGATGGACAGCAGCAGCACACTGTGCACGCTGGAGTTTGGAGAGCAGGTATGTCAGCAGGTCAGAGAGGCGGGATCTGCAACGAGCCAGACAAGTGGAAGTCAGCCCCTGGGTGAGGAATTCAGTGGAGACACCCGGGGTGGCCAAATCTCATGATTCTATCGTAAGTCTTACAAGATTTGCTGTTTTTTCTTCAAGTCCCAGCTCCTGAAGCCCTGTGATTATGTGAGGATCTCAACTTGCATTAAAAAAGAAAAAGCCATTTCTAGCCCTCCTGGTTGCAAAGACAAGCTTGAGAATCTGTCCTAAATGCACCCCGGAGGCTCCAAATCCAAACAAAAAGAGCCCAAAATACATGATTTTACTTCAAATCTCATGATTTTTAAGCCAATCTCGTGATTTTGGGGAAAATCTGACTCCTGAGCTGTGATCAACGGGATGGTGACACAGATGCAGCTGAAGCAGGGGTGGTGGAGGGGTGATGTACCTAGCTCCCCCGACTTAGGAGGCTGAGGTGCGGGGAAGGAAATTGCATGGGTACTTACGTGGTTTCAGACAGCAGAGATCTGGGTCATTAGAGAACTGGACACAAGGAAGCCCAGGCTGAGAACGCTCTTCTGGTCCAAGAGAAGAACTTCGGGTTACGAGACAGACGGTTGGAGGCCGGTGGTTAAGGCAGGAGGAAGGTTGGGGGCAGAGGGTAGTGAAAGATGTGACCCCCGTGTGCTTTGTGCCCAGAAATACAAGGCATCCTCTTCCAGTTTAGCACAAGGGAGTGTTAGAACTGCCACTCCACAGCTCCTTAGCGGGGTAAGTCAGTCCCTTTGGGAGGGTCGGGGGGCTGATACGCCATGATAAGGGAGCTCTCCCTCACCAGCACAGGAACACGCCCATCTCCCATCACTCTGCCCTGGATCACATTCCTAAGTACTGCGTTTCCAGCTCAGACCTGTGCCAAAGCATTCAGGATTGAGGGAGGCGAGAAGGGGTAAACCTGGAGCGGGTGTGAAGGATTCAGTGGGTTATCTACAAAGTTGTTTGTTAGCTAATATTTAGCGGCGTGGCAGGGAGAGCGTGTGCATAAGAGGTTCCTTGTTATTAGTGCTGGAGACCAAGGACGTTTGGTTTGCATTGTCCACTCCTGCCCCCACTTCCGCAGCTTGCTCAAAACACACTGCCTTATGCCTGACATTCCCATCGGCTCTGGGGCAAAGTCAGGCCTGGGCCAGTGGATTGGGGGAGGGGAGGGTTTGCACCCGATGGTCCTTGGGGCAGTGGGGGAATAGATGGGGGCACTGCCTAGGCCATGCCGCCTCTCACCTCCCTGCCCTCCACATGGCCTGGAATGTACCAAGGTGGGGGTCTTGGGGTGGGAATCTGGATCTGGGGATAGTCCCCAGTGGGGCTGTGCAGCTGGGTTGTGGCTCCTTCGCGCTGGGGTAGCTGGTGTTTAAGGGATTTCAGGGCAACTGTGGACTGGACCCTCTGCCTCTCGCTCAACCCATTGCTCGATAAAAAGTCTTCCCTGAGCATGGTGGATATGGGGGAGGCCCCTGCACCCCCAGTCTCCCGCAGGGACACCCCGCCACCAGCCTGCCTGCTGCAGCTGACGTCCTCAGCTCTTGGCACTTTGCGTTACTGTACCTCCAGGCTCCCCACTCCCCTGAGCCAGTCTGTGCATGGACGTCACCACAAAGGGATGCAAACGCACATCGGTCCAGATCTCTTCAGCGCCGCCACTGTATCCTCCCACTAACCGTCCTTTTTCACAGCAAAAGGTCACTCACCCTCCCCTCCACGGTCCAAATGGGCTGGAAGCAAACACAGGGCTGGATTTCAATCAACAAAGGGTGATTATTACAGCTGGGTGGAAAATGATGTTTTCCCCCCCACAGTGAAATATTTGACAAAATGATTGGGTTTTTTTTTCATTTTCATTTAAGTGTCTTGGGAGTTTTCCGGGTTTCCCTTTTCCGGGTTTCCCTGCGATCTGATATATGTTGGGTTTTCGGCACTCCAGCATTTCCAGTTTTGGGGAACTGAAATGTTTTTGACCTCCCCCTTAGAAAAGTGGGGTGAAAACAGATTCTCTCCAACCCCCCATCAACAATTTCCGTTTGATTCAAATGCCTTTTTGTTGAAAAAAAAGGTTCAGTTGGCAATTTTCAACCTGCAGGCACTGCTTGGGGACGTGTCCCACTGAGCTCCCTGCATGGCGACTCTCCTGGGCGGGGAAGGAGCATATCAGCCGTACCCCATGCAGCCAAGAGGGCTGGCAAATGAGGTGCCCTCCTCCCTGCCTACGCGCTGAGTGTGGGATCTCAGGTGCTCTGGAAGGGGCCAGGTGGGCACACCACCCTGTGTGCCAGGCTGAGGGCCAGCCCCCTAGGGAGCATTTTCCTTTCGCTCTCCTTTGCCGCCCCGTTGTGCTCTCACCCAGCTCTGGCCAATGGAACAGCTGGGATATTCGTTCCCTCCCATAAGCTACACTGGCCCCGCTCACCCTCCTCTCCATCGCCCCAGTCCCTGCACCCGGCAACCTCATCAGTGGCGGAATTCACACAGCCCAGCAGGCTTTCTGAGCTGCCGGTGCAGGTCGTCCTTCCCAAGCCTGAGAGCAGAGAGCAGCAGAGAGCTCAGCAGAGGCCTGCAGGGTGGAAGGATCTGCAGGGCTTCCCTGTTTAAAGACCTTGGCAGACCTCGTTCCTAGGAGTCTGAGCCGCTCTCGTTAGCTTTGTGTGGCCAGTGCAGCTGCTATGGGCGATTCATTTCTTCCTGCCAGTCTCGGGGCTCACCATGCAGATGGCATCGTTCCTGTTCTGTCTTCTTCCCTCCCCTGGGTTGCTGTGGAGGGCACTGCTGCCTCCGGGGAGCTGGGGTCGTGGTGGCGATGTGGGCGGTGAGGAGGAGGATGCGGGGAGGCAGCGAGATTAGCTGAAGGCTCTGAGTCATTTGAGGACTGGGTATGGGGGAGAGACAGGAGCAGCCCACTCAGGGAAGCATCTGTCAGGCTTGGCTGCTTTCCCCGGCTGCCGTCATTGACCTTAACACAATTTCCCCATGACCCGGAACAGAGCAGAAGAATCCCGCGTCCCCTCGGGAGCAGATCCATGGCTGTTACTTTCCATTTGTAAACAAGCCGAAAACAAGGCCCCCCGGCAGCAAGATCCCAGCCCTTTGGCTTCAATGCCTGAGCCAATGTCACTGAGCAGTCGCCTGTTCTCAGAGGCGTCGTTCCCCCCTATTTCCTGCCCAAATAGGCCTCTAATTTGTGCCATGCAAAACGTGCGTCCCCCACGACTGCGTGGCGAGGAATGGGCCTGTCAGTCCACACACTCACACAGAGCATGTAGGCCACAGCACAGCCAAGAAAGGTGCCTGCTAACGGAGGAGCTGCCCTCCCGGGCGGGAGGGTCCTGCACTTAGAAGATGGAGATGGTATGTGTAATGAAAGTGTTGGTTCTTTCACAGATCTCAGTACTTAAGACATATGCGATATTTCGGCTGCGCTACAAAGCAGTCCCCTGTCAGTGACTCTAATAATAATGAATACTTAGCACCTTGCAGGTGGGGTTTGCAAGGGGAGTTAGATGTCCAGTTCCCAACTCCCTTAGGTTCCTTTGCAAACCCAGCCTACATCTTTAAGGGGCTGTGCAGTTAAACCTGAACCCTGCCTCCCTCCTTTTGTGGGACAGGTCTGATCACCCTCAGATTACGGAGAAGGAAACAGATCAGAAGCCAGGGGCACAGCTGTGAGGAGGCCTGGCCATTTTGCTTAAGGCCACCCCATGGCTAATCTGCGATCTCAGCTCAGGAGTCCCTAGCTCCAACTCCAATGACGGTCACTCTGACACCTGGGTCTGTTTGGGAACCTGGCGACTCGGTGTCCCGAACCATCCATCCCACTCACAAAGTCACCGAAAAAACCTTCTCAAATCATCTCATCTGTCTCCCGGCCAGCACAGGGCTGTTCCCCAGCACTTAGTCTGGGCCGTCTCCTCCTGGATGGCTCCTGCTGCTTCCTAACACTCCAGGGCTCTCTCTTGCTGGTTGTGCTTCCTCTGCAAAGATCTCTCTAGTCTTTGCAGGACCTTTGACAGGAGGCAAGGCAACCGGCATGCCAGGATGGAGGTGGATTGGCAGAAATGTTTGGGGCCCGCGTCATAATGGAAATTGCAGCTCCCCCTGCTAGTCAGGGTTGGGGTGCACTGGCAGCGCTATGGGGTGCTCTGGATGGGAATGAGAGGGGTGCTCCAAGTAGATTTGGGGAGCAGTGGCAGAGCTAAAGGTGGGTAGCCTGGGACAACACCTTGACACCTGGCTGCAGTCAGTGCTTTCTTTCCCTCACTGCCATGAGCCCTGAGCCCTGAGCCATGAGCCAGGAGTTTAGTGCATGCCTTGGGTTACTCCATGTGGCAGGGAGAGAGGGTGCCCAGGACAGCGGGAGCCTGTCGGAGGAGAGGTCTGCCACTATGAGAGAGATACACGCTACATCGCCTTCACTCCAAGCTCTTCATCCAGCCAGCAGCCTGGGGCTTTAGTGCTCCAATGCTTCATTAACCAATAATAGTGAGTCACCGCGCTGGCCTCGTGGGCTTTGTAAATGATACACTGTCAGGAGACACTGGGAGGAAGCGGAATTTCAATAAGGCTGAAATGGGTCAATCCTAGAAACAGAGAGAAAGAGAGAGAGAGAGAAAGAGAGAGAGAGAGAAAGAGCCACAAATAAGCCTCAGGCTCCGAGTCTCAGCAAAACAGTAGCAACCACACGGCCAAGTGAGAGGAGTCTGTTGCCCATGATGGCTCTCTCTGGCCAACTTCTTCTGCTTCCCCTGTGATGCAGAAGGTCTCTGGTGTCTGGGAGCGAGGTTTTCTTCACTTCTGCAAAGCTGTACATGGAATGGGCCCAAGCTCATGACACTGCAGCTCATTGTGCAGAACTGTTTGTTTCACAGCTGTTCCTTTATTTCCTTTCCCTCCAAACCCCCACCGTTGAGTGAGTTTATCGTTCCGGCCTACGCCCCAAGCACCTTCCCTGTCCTCACCGGGCAACGGGGTTTACATCTGCTCCAGTTCACTTTCACGGCAGCCCGCCAGCGGTTCATATCCACTGGCCATCTTACATTTCTGCCTCCCCCTGCAAAGATGATCTATATTCGAAGGCAATAGCAGGCGAATATACAACATGCCAGCAATCTCTCTTTCCCTTTAGAAGGGCAGCCTAATAATGCAGCACTAGATTTATCTAGGCATTAAAATCACATTTATAAGACGCTGATGGTCCTTGCAGTGACTGATTCGGGGGAGCCTTCAAGCCCCATTATCATTTGTCTCCGGGAGAATCTGGGAATGCAAGCAGACGTCATTAGTCGGCTGTACAATGGGGAAGCGCCTGAGCGATGTAACTGTCAGGGCATTAGCTGCTAATGGGGAGAGATCAATAGTTGCACGGGAAACATGGATCAGTTTCTGAATTAACAAATTGGCCGTGGTTGAGGAGACACGTACCGGATGCTCAGTTCTCTGCGGTCTGACCCATTTCCAAAATGAGGTTGGAGCCAGGACATGAAGCTGGCCCGAAGAGCCATTGGACCCAATCTGGCACCCTATCTGAGTGCCTTGTGGTCTGGGATGATGCACTTAGCATCTCAAATAGCCATCACATTGGCAATAAGCCACCTGGTTGGGAGCCAGTTGGGCTCCGGATGGAATGGTCATGCAGGTAATGGCACCCAGAGCCGATGGCAGTAGGTCAGCACATTCTCCCACGGTCTGCTGTAGGCCCCTTGGCTATTTCTACTGTCCATGGCAATAACACACTGGCCCGTGATGTGTAATTAACATAGTCACCGGCAGGGACAAGTCAATATGGTGCGATCAAGCCCAGTACATGTGCCAATGCGATGATGGTTGCGTTGCCTCCTAGCTGCAAGAGTTGCTCAGAGACAGTGGATGGGACACAGGCGGTTGAGCCAGGGGGATGTTCTCTGAGCTCGCGCAGCCCCATTGATGTGCAGGGTGCGGAAAACGACCGGGAGGGTGTGAGACTGCGGCCCATGTTAAAAGGTGAGATTATACGAGGTGGACAGAGAGCAAATGTTCTCTCTCGTGCTGCTGCCTGTTATGCCTAGCACAGGCTGTCCCTGCAATGTGCTGCCTCCCTGACCATAAGCTGCATGGAGCTCAGTGGCCCGAAAACACCGGGATATTAGAAACAGGGCGTAACTCGATCTCATTAGAAGAGCCTCATGAGACATGAATGGGAGCCCTGGGTTGGAAAATGGCAGCCTTCCATTCGGCCAGAAGGGCTGACAGGTGCAGAAGGGTTCATGCACGAGACAGGGCGAAAACACTGGATGAGGTCACAAAGGGCAATGAGGTTGGTGGTTTCCGATTAGTCTCTAGTAGGTGACTGTCCGTAACAAAAAGTCCATTTGTGACGATCAGCCAATTCATCGCAACTTACCACAACTGGCTGGCTGTGCGAGAGAATGGCAGGGCTAGAATCGTCGGGTGCTCTGAAAGCAGGGATCAAAGTGCAGAGCTGTGTGGCGGGCTAGGACTGGGGTAGCAAGGAGTGTTACAGGTCATGACTGAGGTGCATTGGCAGCCTGAGACTGGAGTAGCAAGGAGCACAGCAGATCAGGCGTGAGCGGCCCAGCTATGTGGAGGCCCAGGACTAAAACAGCGGAGGGTTTTGCACGTCAGACCTGAGTTATAGCATGCCATGTGTGAAGTTTGCACAGTAATACCAGGCTCTATCCAGTGCCATGAGTCAGGAGCTGGAAACAGATGGCATTTCATTAATTAATTTATGGCATGTAAGTAATTTATGGAGTGCACATTGGCAAGCAGGCACCTGGGGGCTGTTCGCGAAAAGGTTCAATTCATTAATGAGCAGGGTTACAAATCAAAAAAACACTTAATGCCATAAAAACTTAGAGGAACAATGCATCAGACTACAAGTGCCACGATCCCCTCCATGCTCTCTGCTCTCCATCCCTCCCAGTACTCCTGAGCTCAGCTGGAAAGATTCCAAGTAGCAAATCAATCTCCAGAATAACAGTGTGGCTGTTGAGAGCTGTCAAGTGGACATGATGCCGGCTGCTTTGCACATGCTGATCATCTCCATGCTGAAATGTCACAGCACTTGACAGCTGGAAATATCAAAACTATCAACAGATTGATTTTTGAGCCGGCGCTTTTGGTGGGGTGGTGCCTTGCCTCCCATCTCCTTGTCAAGAAAGAGGCTTCAGGGAGATTCAATTCTGTCAAGAGGCGGCTTGGAGCCTGAGGCTTTGCTGCCGACTTCAGCCATGGAAACACTGAATGTGTTACAATGCCAAGCCTCAGTGGGGGCAGCTAATAATGCTAGTGTGCCTGGCCGCATTTTTCAATCAGCCTCTCTCAACGGACATTCAGCCAAGAAGGTTACAGATGGCAAACGAAGGCCTTTCTCAGGTACAGTATGCTGTAGCTAGCAAGCTCTTTGGATAGTTCCAAACTCAGCTGTGGTGGAGAACCCAGAACAGAGATACATCAGGTCACTCCATATCCTGGAACACTGCTCAGTTCTACCTATGTGCCAGACACACTAGGGGATATCTCAAGGGAGTATTCAAAACATGTTTCACGTGGGGAAAAAGATCTACTCCAGGATTCTCCTGTGTGGGGTGTGAGCCTACAAGCCGATGTTTAGAATGTACACACCGGCTCTTTCACATCTTTCAGTTCACTGGAATGGAGAGGAAGAAAACTTGACCTAGATTTCTTTGCCTACCAGGAATGGAGCATGGACACATAGCTTTGGTGGTCAGAAGTACTAGGAGTGGATCTCTGTGGTCACACAACCCCAGGAGATTTTCATTTCTGTGCTAAGAATGCCCAGCTCATTCCCCTAAGGCAGCACATCAATTCAAACATTGGCTTCCAAGGGTGTGAAAGTGCTTCTGAGCTCCCAGGGGTGCTGCCTGTTGGATGGAAATGTTTTCTGTTCATCCACACTGGTGGATAACTGTACAAGCTTTGCAGCCGTGTCAGTCCCAGGGTATTAGAGAGACACGGTTGGTGAGGTAATAGCTTTTATTGGACCATCTTCCGTCCGTGAGAGAAACAGGCTTCAAAGTTTGTCTCTCTCAGGAACGGAAGTTAGTCCAATAAATGACATTGCCTCAGCCACCTTGTTGAGCTTTAAAGTGTTATTCTCATCATGAGCAAGGAAAAGCAAACACTGTGAGAACGAACAAATCACTCTCCGACCTCAGGCAGGCAGCCCATAAAACTTCCCCCAGCTGCCATCAGCTGCAGAATTAGATTTGCTTTCTATGCCAATTAAAAGATCTCCTCAGCTTTCCTGACATTAAATGGATGCCCATCCGCTCCCATTTCCTGACAAACGAAGCTGTACAATGTGATGTCTATGTGATCGGGATGCGTGTCCTGCAGGAGCAGGGGCTGGAGGAAAGTGGCTAAGAGTGGGAGCTGGGGACCAAGAACAAAGGGCGGGGAAGGGGACCCAGGGACTTGCAGTCAAGCCATGACCATGGCCAGGAGCAGAGCCAAGGCTGCAACTGCGACCAGGGTTTGGGGCCAGGGGTGGGGCTGGAAAGGAGTTGGGGGTAGAGCTGGATGGTGCCCCCTCGTGGGTCCCTCCGTGCCCCCAAAACATTCCTCCCACAGTTGGGGACCAATCAGGAATTGGGGTTGCATTGTTCTAAGTACTCGTTTAACAAAAAGAGGGTCCGGTCCCAAAGAGCTTACACCTCTCCAGTGTTTCTGCCCCGGCCGGCCTGTCCAGTGGCTAAGCAAAGCAGCCCAGAATCCAGGGCCAGTTGCGCTTTCCGCCAGCCCTCAATTTTATTAAAACCATAAAAACAGCAATAACCAGAAGATCCAACATAAAAGTCAAAGCAATGGAGGGATCCTAAAGGAAACAAAAGGGAAGGAGGAAGCCAGCAGCCCAACTGTGAGAACAGGAGTGAGCGGAGATCATTTAAGATCACACAAAATCAAGAGTGACAGCAAACATAACTCTTGCTGGGCTTGGTGGAAGCTGCTGGTTTGCTTCTCCATGACTGTCAACAACACAGCACCCAAACAAGGCAGCCCAGGGGAATTCTCTCTCTGGTTCAATTAGTAACAGGGGGAAAGTCACCCTGTGAGTTATAGATTTATGGAAGGAAGGAGTAAAACCCCAGACTAGACACGTGTGGTATTCAGAGTCACCTCTAGAAACTACACAGAAGGAAGTTTATACCTGGAAAACCTCAGTTACCAATAGCCCCAGTTAAAGATAGTGCAGGGTGCAGTCTCTGGGCTGATACTTGGGGATAACTGGGCATAGGAAGCATCTTAGAGCCTTATATGGACCAGGAAAGCAGGACCCATGTGGCTCCATGGAAGCTTTACTTTATGTTGCATTTCATGTAGTGCCAAAGGAAACATATGTGGCTCCAATGTATACACCACACAACAAAAATGATTTCTCCTCTTGTTGAGAATAGCCCACTTCCACTTTAATTGAATTGTCTCGTTAGCACTGACCCCCCACTTGGTAAGGCAACTCCCATCTCTTCATGTACTGTGTATATATACCTGCCTACTGTATTTTCCATTCCATGCATCTGATGAAGTGGGTTTAGCCACGAAAGCTTATGCCCAAATAAACTGGTTAGTCTCTAAGGTGCCACAAGTACTCCTCGGTCTTTTTGCGGATACAGACTAACATGGCTACCACTCTGAACTATATATACACTGTGTTTGCAAAACAAAGCCCTTTGTAACTCAGCACAACTCTCATTGAAGTCAAGGCTGCATTTGGCTTCAGGTGCAGAAGGATTTAACCCTTAACTGTCCCGAGATTCATGTTCGCATAGGCTCCAATTCGGCAAAGCACTTAAGTGAGCGGTCCCATCCCTAGCCAGCAAAGCATGCGCTTAACTTGAGGACTTAAATGCTTTAGTAATCAGGCCTTTGTTCAGAATGTGTCCACTCAAAGGTCCTGGATCTGCTTCGCCCAAGGGGTCCCTGCTTCATAAAATCAATCATAGAATATCAGGGTTGGAAGGGACCTCAGGAGGTCATCTAGTCCAACCCCCAATGTCTCCCCACAGTTTAATCCCTGATCTTTGCAGCTGCACAGGACTCTCTTTGGGGGCCACTAGCCCCTTTCCTAATAGGCTAGAGGGGGGTGTTTCTGAGTGATGCATTCCCAGCGGCTAAAGCCCCTGCATCCCTCCTGGTTTCAGCTGAGCCAGAGACTCAGAGGCTAGGGGGTGGGATGTCTGCATTATCAGTGCTTCTTAAAGTCACATTTTTTCCAGTTGCCCACCTCTTTGCCGGATGGGCAATCCCTCCAGAAGGTGTGTTTTCTGGGGACTCTCTGCGCCTGCTTCAAAGTCCCTTTGTGCCATCAGAGCAGCCTAAAGAGGCCTTAGGTCAATAGAAAATCAGGCCCACTATTCTTCGGCTGTCTGGCTCTTCGCTGGAAGGTCGAGATCGGCTCTTCCCCTGTGCTATCAGAGCAAATGACTACAGCGACTCATGGAAACCCCTATCAATCCTCATGAGCCATGGGGCAGCGCCACTAGTACTGACCGAATCATGCTCACTTTGCCAGTCTGCAAGGGAACCCCCTGTGCGCGAGTGGATGAAATCCTCCAGTGGGGGACCCGCCGAGCCGCATTTACTCAGGTGACCCTTTCCACCCCGGACAGTCATAGACATATCCTCCAAGCCAGTGGATGGATCTGGGAACAGGCCCTTGGTTTTCTCTCTTGTAATGCTGTGTCCCAGGGACAGAGATCACTGGGTAAGGCTAAATCACCCCATGCTTCCGACAAGCCCTGATTCCACCTCCACTCCGGGGGGGGAGAGGACAGGGGGGCGGCAAACATGGCGTCACTCTCTCCGCTGCCGGGCAGCACCCAGCTTCATCTGCCGCTGGCTTTATTGGAACGGCTCGCACTGGAGAGACCGACATCAGATGGCCATGTGACTTCTCTCCCTCCAAGCAGCGTGCAAGTGGTTGAAAAAACATCTGCTTGGCGATTTGCCATGTCTCTGCCTGTGCCAAGTTTGGCAGCCCGGAGGCTCTTCTTGGGCTAGGCCAGAGGGAAGGAATGTGGAACAGCTCCACCGCCCTAGGATAGCTCTTTGCAGGTCTGCTTCCTCCCCTGCTCTAGCTGCCGACCCGCCTTGCGCAGATCCTGCCGATCACTAGCTCTACATTCAGATGGACCCTGAGCTTCATAAAGTCACCTTGGTGCATTTGTTTGCCAGGGAGAACGTGGCCAGGGCAAGCTTCAGCCGCAGAGCTCTGCCAATGCAGCTTAGCCTTGAAGTGCAACTCCTGAGCGTGGAAGGGAGTGTGGACAACACCATGTTAAGCCACAAGCAAATACCTGAACAGAGGAGAGGCGAGTGTGCTAATTAAACTCCTGTGTCACCCAGGCCCAGAGTTCTTAGCCTCTGCAACGTCACCTTCTGCATATGCTCAGAGGCTATGGTTTTACCTTGGCGGCATGAGATTTCAAGGGAACCGAAGGGTGTTCCCAGGAAGACCAGAGTCACTCTGCAGCGTCTATGGGTCCTTGATGAGATCAAGTTGCTGATCAAAGAGAAAGAAAACTTTCCCCAAACTTTGAGGCAGAGTGACTGGGGATTCTGCCTTCTGGGGCTGCCCAGTGAGCTCGAGGTGGTTGTTCATTAAGCACAACTCATTCCTGCTCCCTGCAATGGATGAATGGATTCCAAGACCAGAAGAGACCATTGTGATCATCTAGTGTGAGCACTGGTAGAACACAGAGAACGTCCCCAAAAGAAGAACATAAGAGCTACCAGGCTGGGTCAGACAATGATCCACCTTGCTCAGCATCCTGTCTGCGACAATGGCCTGAACAGGATCATTGCGGGGGAGTGTACAGACCAGGAAAATTAAGGAGCCAAAAACCAAAACCAAAGCTGACCAGTGAGATTTCGCAAGTCAAAACTAGCCCTTGAGTTAGCTGTTCTCTGTTCAAAACCCTGCTGGCAGTGTGGATAAAACACTCCCCTTTCATCTTCACATCTAGCCCTGCCACTCATATTCCAAGACTATTTAGCCCATTAAGATGCACCATTAAACTCCCATTCCCTGTGTGCCATTGTTTGCACTGGCAGGTGTTGGTTAAAATGACTATGGAGATCTTGCTGTAATCAGAAGATCCTCTCAAGCCCTTTCTTTAGTCTCAGAAGATCCGATTAGCATTGATTACTTGCAGTTGAGCAAGTAGATAAAAAAACCTGTATATCAAGCCAGCATGATGCAGCGCCTGGATACTTTAACTCCCAACACTGGGCTGCGTTCCAGTTTCCAGGACTTCCTGAATCCATCAGCAGCTTCACCAAGAGAGTCTGCACTGTGGCTTTTATTTTTCAGCCCCTTGGAAGGGAATATTGCTTACGTAAGAGAGAGAAAAGCAGAGAAACAGAAGGAGGAAGAGGGAAAGGAGGAGGTGAGGGGAGAGTAGTGGAAGAGAGAAAGAATAGGAGAGGAAGTCTAGAAACGCCAGAAGGGTGTCTGGGATTTAAAGCGCTTCTTAAACTTCCTTCTCTGGCCCGTGGCCCGGGGCTGGGAAGGAGTTTGGTGAGCTGGCCCCCTGTAGCAGTAGATTCTGTCCCAGGGGAGGCTGAGCAGTGGCTAGCTCAGGGACAAACAAAGGTTTCTTTAGAGCAGCTGGGGAGTCCAGAATGCAGCTGACTGAGAAGAGGGAGTGATGCTGCCCTGTGCTACCTCCACTGACCTGGGTGACTAGTTTCCCCCCAGAGAGTATTACCACCGGTCAGACTCATGTTTCTTCGTATGGCAGTGGCACGTGCTAGATCCCGTCATGGGCCAGGACCCCACTGTGCTAGGGGCTGTACCTGTTCCCCTTGGCTTTGTGACACCTCCTGTTCTGACCCTTGTGCATGGTGCACACAGATTGTGTATGCAGTGATTGGCTTTGCTTGGTAACATAACATGGCGACCAGGCAAAAGAGATAGGCTTCCCCTCATTCCGCACTCTGACTTGAACGCAGGAATGTTGCTGAAAACCCTCTAGAACAGCAGTGTCCAATAGAAAGTTGATGCTAGCCACACTTGTGGGTTTGAATTTTTCTTATTAGCCACATTATAAAAAAGCCACATGTATTAGCCACAATTTAATAGCCACATATGGCTAGTGGTGAACGTATTGGACCCCGCTGCTCTATAAGCTCCTTCTTTTGTTTAAAGCCTGTTCGTACCTTGCAATCTCATCAAAGGGATTGTCATTATCCCTGTTTTCAGATGGGAAACTGAGGCAGAGGGAGATTGAAGCTACTTGACCAAGGTCACACTGAGAGTTTGCAGCAGGGCCAGGAGCAGAACCCCAAACATTCCGGGCGTTGCACTAACCACAAAACCACCCTGACTCTGGGAAGGGTGTCATTCTCCTGCTTGTGTACACTCCCTCATGTTAGCGGCGTAGCCACGGTAGCACAGGGAGTAGCAGTGGAAGCTGGGCTGAGTACAAAGCCGCCTGAAACTGGTGGGTAAGTCCTTGGCCTGGCTCAGCCCTGCCTCTGCTGTGGCAAGCTATGGCAGCTTTTTGAGCTTTTTGAACTCACGTGAGCATGTGTACCCAGGCAGGGGATCACTCCCTTCTGTCCTAGTGTAGCCGTTGCCTGAGCTGATGTGGCAAAACGTCTGCAATCACTGACCATTGCCTGGCTACGAAATAAAGAAATCTTGAGAGAAAGGGAAGTGAGCGGGTAGGGAGGGGGGTCGAAAGAAGGAAGCGAAACATCAAATTCAAAAGGAAAATGCCTTACCTAGTTTTAATGGCAGAAGGCGACACTGGGCCTGTCACCTCCTCTCATTGAATCTCAAAAGCTTTTCATGCAAATTCAGGCACACAATGTCCTGGTTCCCTTTTAGCACTCCAGGAGGGCCGATTTCATTTCAGGAGCAGTGGGGGACAATAATTATCTCGAAGTGCTTTCCATCCTGAGAGACACAGATAAGGGCCGCGCAGTGGACTAACAGCGCTAATTCGACGCTTTCAGCTGACAGCTTTGCACTGACAAAAATCAGGCAACATAAAAAGACTGTAAATTCTATAGTCGTGGCATAACCCCCTTCTGTGTCTCTCCCTCTTCCCGCTTCCCCAAGCACAATATAAAATCCAAGATCTGATTGCACAACCCGTCATTGCTGGGTGGCGGTGTGGGGAAGGGAGGGAGGGAAGATGGGTTTAGTGCTGGGCAAAAGCAGGCATGGTTTGTAGGCCTGAGGAGGGAAGCAGGGACCAGCGTCCAGTGACAACGCTGAGGCAATAAATGCCTGCCACCCTTTGAAAAAGGACCAACTTGATACACAAAATCCTGAACACTGAGGCCGAACCAGGAGCTGTCTCCTTTTGAAAGACGTATCTAGTTGCTTACCTCCACAGTGAGGGAAACAACAGTTACTGTCATGCCCTGGGACAGCTTCCTCCAGATACCCCATCTGGATTTTGGAACAACCAAAGAACAGACCAACCCCAGAGAATCCATCCCAAGCTTTTTACTGAGCCTGGTGTCTGATGCAACAGAAAATTGGAGTTTAGGCAGGGCTGTGTGGATACCAAGGCAGTTCAGACATGAGCAATAAGCCCTGTAGTGATGCTCTTACTACCCTTCTCTTTGATTTAAGGAGTTTCTAGAGACTCGGAAAAGTTATCAACTAAAAAAGGCCCTTTTCTGAGAGGGTGATGATCAGCTTCCCTTCCTGGGCATTCAAGTACATGCAAGAGAAGTTTTCTTTTAATTTAAAAAATTTGGTGCTTAAAGGTGAGCAGTGCTTTGTGGGAAAATCTGGCCCTAAATTCACAAAGCCAGGTCATTTGTATGCAAGATAAGAACCTGAATAGAAAAGAACTCTCTCCCTGCTCCACCTAACTTGCCGGGCTGAAGGGGTCAAGTTAAATGGCTCATACCAGATCTTCCCCTGAACCTGACCAGCTTGGACATTTGGCATAGCCAGGAGCTAAGGAAAGATGGTATGAGTTAAAACCAGCCTGTTAATTGGCATGAAAAGGGGGTGGAAGGAAGGGGTGGGTGGGGAGAGGCAGAGAGATTTTCACGGCAGCATATTTTTGTTCCCCTTTGGCTTTATAAATGAAATGCAAGTCTCTGGAGGAGGGGGGAAATGTTCCAGTTAGCCTCCAAGAGAGCCTGTGACTGAAATTAATCCTGCTCTCTGAGAGAAGCTATTGATAAGCCAGGCTGGTGAGGCCATCCTTAAAAGCAGCACTTCTAAGATCTGTGGAGGACTTCATTTCCCTCAGAGGTTTTTTCCTTTCTTTTTTTCCCCCGAGATAAAAGGCGGACTGAGCGGCACAAGAGACCAGTGGCAGGTTTCAATCCACTCGGGGCTCTCTTCACAATTTTAATGTCCTCAGGCTCGAGGCCTTGAGAGGAATCGTTACCTGCCAGGCTGGGGTCACCGTTCCATTTGCACCATTACCTTCCTTTGAGACGACTGCGTCAGGTTTAATCAGCCCTGCAAGAACACAGATACTTTAATAGGGAAGCAAATGGACCATGAGGGTCGCCATTAAAGTAACTCAGCTATGCCAGCCAGACTCCCCGCTCCTCCCCCCAGCACTGATACCTGGTTAAAATCCAACTGAGCAAGCATGCAAGGAGCTTTTGGCATTACAAGGTAGTGCAGCTCTGCAAGTTGGTGTCTAAAGCAGGTTTCTTCTCCTGATGCTCCCCTTCCCTCCATCGGCAACAGCTTTTTGGTTAATCATAGCTCTTCCTTTCCTGCATTGCACAGAGGTTCAAACCTTTGCTGCTTTCTTCTCTTCAGCCCTGGCCTAGGCACTTAGGCATCTATGAGTCAGCTTCGGGGATGACATGGTCCGTCTGGTCCAGCCGCGTCCAGAGCTCAGCATTTTGGGTTTGCAAAAAGTCTCTTGCAAACCAGGTTTTTGTGGAGGGGTGACCAGTCCGTCCAGCATTGGCCTGGCTCAGCAGTCCCCTGAGAATAGCCCTTTTTCAGAGCATGTTGACATCATGGTCTGTCTCCTCAGTCAGAACACAGAGAGGGTAACGCGCACAGGAAAAATAACTGTTCTGACTGAATCGAACTTCCCCAAGGTCAGGTCTTGGTTCAGGTTCTGATCCTGTCCAAGCCGGCTCGCTCAGCCCTGGCCCCTGGGTTTGTCTTCATAGATTCATAGATTCTAAGGCTGGAAGGGGCCACTGTCGTCATCTTGTCTGACCTCCTGCATCCCATAGGCCAGAGAACTTCTCTACAATAATTCCTAGAGCAGATCATGTAGATAAACACTGAATCTTGATGTCAGAATGGTCAGTGATGGAGAATCCGCCATAACCTCCAGCACATTGTTCTAATGGTTAATTACCCTCACTGATAAAAATTGACACCTTATTCCCAGTCTGAATTTGTCTAACTTCAACTTCCAGCCACCGGAATTGTGTTAGACCTTTTTCTGATGTCGGGGCCCATTATCAAATATTTACTCCCCATGTCAGTACTTACAAACTGTGACCAAGTCACCCCTCAACGTTCTCTTTGCTAAGCTACATGGATTGGGCTCCTTGAGGCTATCACTCCTTTAATCATTCTTGTGGCTCTTCTCTGAACCCTCCCCAATTTATTGCCATTCTCCATGAATTGCAGCTGTGAGAACTGGACACGGTATTCCGGCAGCAGCTGCACCCATGGCCAAAGACAGAGGTAAAATGCAGTTTTGAACAAGCACCTAGAGGAAGGAAAACATCTCTACCCTCTGCGATGTACAGAACCCCTCTCCCTCCTTCATGGAGTCACGCCTGACACATCAGGCCGGAGCACTCAAAGGGAAACCCTTTCCCATTAAGAAGGAAGAGAGGAAGCAGGGATCTGGATGGAGCCTTTCAATAGAACAAATTGCAGCCTCCCCTTTGCTGGGCTGTACCACAGCAGTTTGCTATCTGCCCGATGAGCGTGGTCAGCCTCTTTCTGAGAGCAGATCATTGTTTGCTAGCAGAGAGTGGCTGCAACACATCACCCTCCAAGACAAATGTGCACGGGTCAAAAGCTCACAAGGCATAATGGCACGATCTTGTTTCCTCTCATACAACACCAGTGACAGTTGCGGCAGCGTTGGAGCGGGCAGAGGGAACGAACAGCTCTGCCTGAGCTGCAAGGCTGGGGCATCATTTGAGCAGACCTCCCGAGTGGGCTCCATGTCCGAGGATGTCGTGTGTCTCAAAGGGATGGATCGGGGATGGCAGCAAGCATGCGTCTTGCTTCCCCAGTAACTCAGCTCGAGATCCCAAGAACTGAGACCAATTTAAAATGTCTATTTACTGTCCCCTCCCTGTGCTGTTTGTTTCCTTGCTATTATTTGTCCAGGCATGGGTGGCCTACCTCGCGGGTGGAGCAGGACCTTGCCGGCTGGCTGTGGCAGCCGTTTAGAGCAAGGGTGAGTGTACATCCAGGAATCCGGTACCAACCTGCAGTCAGGGTCGAGAAGCCAAGTCAAATGTCAGAGTCCGAGACAGAGTCAGGACAGGGAGTCAAGGACTAGCCGAGTGGGCAGGAGCAGGGCTAGGACAAGGAGTGGTAGCAAGAGCAGGGCAAGCTGGCATGGTATGCATTGAGCAACCACTGGCCTGCGGTCAATGGAAAGCTCAAGTAGCCTGCTGCCAGCTCCCCTACCCAGTCAGGAAGCAGGACCATTTGGAGACGGCTCAGTGGGCCCAGATGAGCTTGTCGGGTTGCCTAGCGACCAGGCTGGGAGCCAGCTGTGTGCCTGAGGACTTGCGGTACAGACACATTGTAAAAGACAGTCCCTGGCCTAAGCAGTTTACATCTAAATAAACAAGAGAGACTAAGGGTGGAAGAAAGGAAGGATTTTGCCCGTTTAACAGATGGGGAACGGGCATGCTTAGCAATGAGTCACAGCTACAATGGGGGAGCCCCACGGCAGAGAAGAGGGGGAGAGGGGGTGTTCTGTTAATGCTAAGGTGAGGTACACAAACAGCCCACACTCATCAAGGGCATGACTAAACCTGCAACAGGCGAGCTGGGCAAGGCAGACAGCATGGCCTAATGGACGGAACAGTAGACTGGGGCTCAAGAGTGCGATGTTCTGTCCCAACTGTGTGATTAGGGGAGGCTCACCTTGCTTTCCTGTGCTTCTGCTTCCCTTTCCATTGTATTTAGGCTGTTAGCATTAGGGCTGTCTCTTCCTAGGTGCTAGTACAGCAGCTAGAGCAATGGAGGCGGGTAGGTATGGACTATTAACCCCAGAGATATCTACAGCCACGCCAGCCCCCAGACTTTGGGAAAGATCAGCTCTGTATCTGAAAGTTGTGCCTCATGCCCATCTCTACCGAGATGCGTCTTTTGCCTGCCTCTCCCTTCACCCCCCTTCCTGGCAGTGACGCTTCCCTGTGGCTGATAATGAACTCCGGGCCATTCAGGAAGGCTCTCTGTCTCCTTCTTTCCATTAGCTCCTCCTGTCGAGCGCACTGTCTTCCCTAATGCCTGATATGTCATCGTGCTAATATCATTTCTCCCGGCTGAACGGATTGGGTTTTGATTTAGTTAGAACTTCCTCGTCCTGGCTCGGTTCCTGCAGAAGATGCGCTGACACATGGCTGGGTGAAGTAATGGGCTTGATTGCATTTCACCAGATAGTCTAGCCGAAGAAGAGCTGCTGTACCTACTGCTAATAAAATCCCAACTTCCTGCCTCTGGCTCTCTGACATTTATCATGGCTTCTCCCAAGCAAGAAGGAAACCCAGTTTGTGTGTTCCCTCCCCCCAGTGGGACCACACAAGACTGATATTCTAATACATAGATCTAAGACAGTAATATTACGCTGGCCAGAGTGTTTCTGCACTTAACTGATGCTGAATAACATCTAGCTGTTAGGCAGCGTCTACAAAGCAAGATTCCCAGTTTACAGATGGGGAAGCTGAGGTCCAGAGCATTGAGGTGACTTGCTCAAGGTCACCCAGTGGCAGAGTCAGGAATCACATCCTGAATTACAGAGCCATTCTCTGTCCACTAGGCCACCCTGCCTGAGGCGGACTCTGCACGCTTACTGGCACTCACTTTGTTTGTGGAACCGGAATCCCTGTGCTGGTAGAGATGGACCATTTGTGAAAGTGGGATTTAATTTCCCATCTGTTCCCCCATTTGGAGCCAGGTGATCTACTGCACTTCTTGTAGCTCCCTGCAGAGCCCACTCAGTTTCCCTGCACTTCACACCCACCTCGCTCCTGGAAGCCTTTTGATAACACCTGCCCACTGTCCTTCTAGCCAAGGAGGGATGTAGCCATCACTGCTGTTCAAATGGCCCAGGAAGCCACAACGGAGCGACTTCTCAGCCTCATCTGCCCATGGAGCTGGTACACAGTCTCCACGTTGCCTCAAGTCCAGAGAGACTTGGGCTGGAACTTGGGCTTGAATGACGGGCCATGGCCTCAGGTCTCCCCCAGAGAGCTAACTGCTGCTCTGCAGGCCACACAATCTGGCTTTTTTATCTCTTCTGTTGGTTTCAGGCTTGTCTAGCAGAGCACTTCATAGCCAATTTAAAAGAAGGCTGTCTAGGCTGGTCTGAGGTTCCTTTCAGTAGCTCATGCACCTTGGGCTGATTGTGGCTCAGAACATATGGATAGAGGGAGACAATCGTAGCATAGGTTGAGGTGCGGTAGCGGGGGCAATGCAGACTCCATTGCCTTTGAACATCTCCTGGTGGCCAACCACACATGGTCATTAGTTACTGCAAGTTCAGTGGTGGCTACTGGCCCTCTTTTCCATGGAGTTAACATCACAATGGTGCCACTGGTGTGCAGGAAATCTTAGGGCTGGGATAATACAAGGCTGGATATAAATGGGAAGAGCATGTTTGGTCAGGCTTAAGGGGATGAGGCAAAAAGCAAAGTAAAACTCCAGTGACTATCATTCATCAACCAGTTCAGACATACAGGGCCAAATCCGGCTCTCACACTTTTGCAATCTCATTGGCTAGGTGCAGAGCCTATGCCACAGATGGACAAACCTCAGAAGGTTTGGGAGGTTCTGTTCAGAAAAGCATCAACCCCACTCTTTGTTCCAGATATCAGATTGGAAATTTCCCCCAAAGGAATCATATAAATGCAGGACTGGAAGGGACCGTAAGAGGTCATCTAGTCCAGTGTTTCTCAACCTGTTTCCTAAACTGGGTCAGGGAGATCTCAGAGACCAGCACCAGTCCATGGACCCGTCATTGAGAAACACTGGTCTAGTCCATTCCCCTGTGCTCTGGCAGGACTAGACCTAGACAATCCCTGACCAATGGGGAGACAGAAAGTCTCCTTAGAAAGATTTCTGGTCGGCTTTGCTTGTGTTCCAGGCTGAAGTGCTGCAGGGACAGCCTTCCTTGTAGTACTGCAGCACTTCTATTTCTGTTCCCCTCAGGCAGTGCAGAGATGTACGGAAACGGAACCAACCCAACCGGAAAAACAAAAACAAACCAGCCGTGAGAAAAATGAACCAAACGGCTTTGAATTCCAGACATGGGACTGGCTGCGTTTGAGTCAAGTTTGGGGCTCCACTTTGGGTCAACGTTTGATTCATACAAACAGGCTCTCTCATCCAATCGTTACAACTGAACTTCAACTTTGGACACTGTGCTCCTGACATGTCCCTAGCCAGCTAATGCCCCGACACGCAGGGAGATTTCAGGCAGGCCCTCAGAAGAGAACCAGGCAGTTAAACTGTGATGAAATATGATCTAAAATATTTACAAATTTCTCTATGAGGCACGTTGCTGGTTTGCCTGAGGGGACGGCTTAATGATTCATCTCCGCTACATCCCAGCTCTGCAGGGGAGTATGGGAAGAATGTTCCTTTTTCTGGGGAAAGGACGTGGGGCTGTAGCGTGGAAATTCCTCCTTGCCTTTGGAACAACGGGACAGGCCATTTTGAAACTAGAGCTGCGACCAAACCTGCTTCCGAACACCCCTGAACTTTGGGGGCTCTTGGAAATCTGGACTCAGTTGCAGGTGCTTAGCCTGTTTGAAAATCATGTGCTAGACGTATCAAGTAGAACATCCCAACGTTGTGGCCAACTCTCCCCCTCCAATATGTAGGCCTAAGTGAGTTGGAACGGTTTTGGCAAAGCAAGGAGGAGAAGCCAGGTGTCCTGCTTCCCAGATCCATTCTTTCCCCCTCCCATCCTTTGGAATCAGTGGGGAATTGTGACCCCTCTATATTTAGCTATACAACATGTATATGACAATTAAACAGATGCTGTATGCAAGTGGGTAACCGGAGGCTGTTACTCCATGGATGGGCTTCTAGTCACATCCCAAACCCAGAAGCAGAGCATGTTGTCTGCCAGGGCCCAAAGATGGGATTTCCTCATGTTACACGTTCCTTACTTGTTAGCTCCTAATAACTATGCTTCCCTTTGGAATATCCATTTGTATCTTGTGTCCCACCTCCCCACAGTAGCCCATTAGACCTGTGCCCACATTGCTTGGGGCACTGCCAGGGTAGGCCCAGAAGACTTAGACACACACACCGCTTCAGGCAAAGCAAGGCAAGCCCTTTCTTGGGGGATTGGCTTTGTCTGGGAGTCTTCGGTGTGAGCCTCAGTTTAACAGCCCCCCAGCCTGATATCGTCAGCCGCCTTGTGGTTCATCCAGGTCAGTTGCCACAGATGAGGGCGAAGGACCCCAGATCAAGGAGGGGAACCCCCCGGTGAGCTGCTGTCTCCAAACAAGCCCCCCTCCCCACTAGTGGTAAGGGAGGGTCTCTCCATAAATCCCCTGGGAATGTCTCCTCAGTGTAACTTGAAGCTGCCTATTCCGCCTGGGGGAGTCACTCAGGAGGATCCGCCTCCGTTCCTTAGACTCAGACAGGCGGATGTGCCCATCCGTGACATCCTTTGGAACTCTCCTTTCCAACCAGTCTCGGCTTCCTGTGCCATCACTGGTAACCTGTACACTTCCAGGCACCACACTGGGGAGCCCTTCTTGGACCCCAACCTGGGGACAGGAAATGTGCCTGTCCCCGCTGTGTTCCCACCCGAAGCCCCCTGTCCTGCTTTTCCTGCTATGGTTCAGAGTTCAGCCTTCTCCCATCCTGTCTGCTGCTCTGTGAGGATGTTTAGTACCCGTCTATGTATGAATAGGTTTCTTAGGGGCTGGCTGCATAGCTGATGTCAGTGTTACAATGCGCTGTCGCATGGGGTTCCCGCTGGGAAACCTTAGTGCTGCTTCGCATTTCAAGAGTGGGGGAAGACATTCCCAGGAAGGGAAGGGGAATGTCTCATGTTTCTTCTAGTAAACTCGTCAACCGTGTGAGGTGCAACACAGGAGGTGGTTAGCCTTTCCCCGAGAGCTTGAAACCTTTGCTGGAGTCAAGACATAAAGAGAGAGAGAGAGAGGAGGATTCTGTGTGTGTGTGTGTGGCTCAGAGGGGAAAGTATCATGTAACCGGAGAGGGGCCTGACCTGCAAACAAAGTCCGACTCTGGATCTGCACTAAGTTTTGAGATGTTTGAATCCAGGTTTTTGGTTTGGTCCATGATAAAAATAGGGCTGAGCTGCGAAGTTTGGCTCCAGAGTGGTACTTTCCTCATGGCGGGGTGTGGGACAGGGGGAGCTGTGGGTTTGGGTTCCAGCCCAGGTCGGGGGCTGTGTCTGACCAAGCTTAGTTCCCACTGAGCTGACCCTTTTTCACTGGTGCACCCAATCTCTGTTGAGCTGGGTGGAGCAATTCCTGGAACAGCTGCAGTGTGGTATGAGCCTTGAGATGGAGTGAGATGATGATCCCTGGAGATGGCCTAAAACAGCCAAGGAAACTCAAACTCCACGCTCAGAGCTGTTCAGAAAGGGCAGCACCGCACATGGCGGGAGGAAGAGGCAGTGAATCCTGCCAAGACAATGAACACATTTCATAGCTTTGCCAGTGCGACAGAATAAAGATGTGATGGAATCAGTCACATGTCTGCTCTCACTACAAGTAATGTTGAGTTAGAAGACATAGATGTAAATAGCAATAATACTTCAGACTTCTTCAGTGTCTCTGCAGACCCCACAGTGCTTCGCAAAGACAAGATTTGCATGGAATAATAGCGATCAAAACAGCGGTCTGACCATCTTCGAAACCAGCATGATTCTCACAGCAGCTTTTGAGCTGATCTGATGATTGTAAGTGCAAGATAGCAAATTAGGATAAGATAGCATCATGTTTTACTGTTTCCAAGAGCAATGCAGTAATTTTCACGGCCCCTGCTTTATTCTCTGTGCCTACATTGTGAGATAACTCACTTTTTAGTTACTGGTCTAAAATATCACTCTGTGAAAAAAAAATGTAAAAGCTGCTTCCCACCAGCCTTGTAGGTTGTCTTAGCAACGTTGTGTGATGCATTTCAAATGCTTGAAAACCTGGCCAATTTTCTAATATGCAAGTACAATTTTAAACTGTCATATATTTTGCAAATATGTCACGTGCATTTTACCAAATATTTGATAAACATGTGCAAAATACATGATGTCTCTCTTCCCCGTCAGGCACAGTGCTTTAAAACTGGGGGTAACATCTTGCTGTCTTCAAATTGAGGCATGTTGTTTGAGCTAGTCCACTTGTCACCCTTAAACCTCCTCTAACTCTAGGGTCCTGCAGAAGAAATAGAAGGGGTCACAATAATCCCACAAAATAAAAGTGTCAAAGATTCACATCCCCCTGCCCCCCAACTTAGTACTCAAGTTCTTCTCAGACAATTGAAACCCCGGGACTCTGGACATAATGTGTGTGTGGGAGGAATGGTTAAGTTTTTGAACAAATGAATTGCATTAACCCATTTTTCATGAAATACAGTGGAACGAGGGTTTTGTGCACCATTTATTGCAATCGTTAGATTTTATAGATCAAAACTAATTCTCCAAAAGCTGCTTGCTGATCAGTGGGGTGTTTTTTTTATTTCCATGATGATCTGAGCCGGAGGAATTTGCTTGATTTCCCTTTATGATTTCAAAGCCAGCAGGACAGAACGTCACCTCTTTTCTTTGAGAGGCCCTCGGTTACTGAAATGCTAGCTGATGGGCGGGCCAGTTGGACCCATAAACTGATTCTTCTGCCTTGACAGTAGGAGGCCTGATTGAGCTCACTGTTTGCTTGCGCGATGGAGATTTTGCTTCTGTGCACGTCAGAGGTGGGGGATTCATAGCTCCACACTTGATCAGTCCATTCGAATGATCGGAAATGGGGGCTGCCCAAATCAGTTCCTACAGCAGAATTGGACTGTACTACCACAAGGGGTGTCTCCATTTTTAAAGGGATAGTGTCAGTGTTGCCCTGGACCAGTATGGAACCTTCCCCTAAACAAGACTGGGCATTTTTATGGTCAGGGCAAGGATAAGAACCTAGGTTTCTAGCTCCCAGTACATCCTACACAGTCTCCCACACTGCCTATTACAGGTAGGAGATGGGAATGAATGAAAATTGGCCTTCCATGTCTCACATCTGGCCACGGAATGTCTGCATGATTATGAACTGACATCAACTTTCTTCTTATCCATTAGCTGGTTTATAGCTTTTGGCTTTGCCTCAGGTCCTTAACTCTTCCTGCTGGCTCCTATGTGATTGTTTGCGACTCCTACATTAGTCCGTATTGCTCCAATAAAGCATGCTTTCATGCCATTTGTACCCTACAAGGAGAGCTCTGCAGCAATCGGTTTTAACGGAAACCAACACCGCAGAAGACTTTTTAAACCATGCAATTTTTGAAGCTTTTATTTAGCCCCAACAGCTCCCGTCTGAAAACTGTCCGGGCTGCTTTAATGACAGGCGAAGAGCAATGTTTTGTGTCTCTCCGGATTAAAAAAGTGCAAGAGGGGCCAGCATAGAATGCAGAAAGTGATGATCTTGCTAGAAAAACTATAAAGGAAAACCCAGGGGGGCCCATACATCTCACTGTCTCATTGGGCCACTGAGCAAAACCCCAAACAAAAATCCCCTGGCACAAAAAGCACCATGATGTAAAACTTGTACATTACCCATCTTGGGACATAAACAATAATAAAAGGACAGGAACATCCACAGGTCCTGGCTTTTACCCAATAATAACAAAACATCAGAGTCGTATTCCAGGCTGTGAATGTTCTGCTGCCTTCTCCCCACGGTCACTCCTGTAATCCTATCAGCCCAGAGAACAGTGTAACCGGATCTATTCCATGGTGGCCAGTGTCTGTATCTGCTATTGATTCACTTCTTCCTAATTCTGCCTCATTAAAATTCCTGGGACAGAGCGATAATTATGTGCATTATGATATGTCTTCCCTCTGCTAATATTTTAATTGCCAGCCATTCCCTGTTCAGGGTTAGGAAAGGGAATAGAAAGTTGAAAAGTCAGAATGAATCATCAGAAGCAGCAGACGGAGAGAGGATTGGATCGGCAAAGGGAATTAACACGCTACACAGACACAAGCAGGCACAATAGGACGCCTGTCTCTGAATGTAAAGAAGAAGACAGTTCAAAGGGCCGGCCCTATGTTAATATCCTGTTCACTATAAATAAATCAATAAAGGGTGTGACGGAGTCAGACCAGAAGGATATAGGAGAGTGCTGGAAGGCAGGTATATTAGTCTCAGGATGTGCAGGTCCCTGTTCCCTGGATAGCCAAACAAAGGCTACTCCAGGCCAATCAAGACACCTGGGGCCAATTAAGAACTTTCTAGAAAGGAGTAGAAACAGCTAGCCTAATTGGGACACCTGAAGCCAATCAGGGACTGGCTGAAACCAGATAAAAACCTCCCAGTTAGTCAGGTGGGTGTGGGTGTCAGGAGCTGTGGAAGGAAGTTATGCTGTTGGTGAGACTGAGGGTTGGACAACATATCATACAGAAGGAAGGAGGCCCTGAGGTAAGGGTGAAGTGGAGTTTGAAGAAGCGGGGACTGCTGTGGGGAAGTAGCCCAGGGAATTGTATTGTGTTTTGTGCCTAAAAGGTCAGCCATCTTAGCTGATACTATTAGGGTCCCTGGGCTGGAGTCCGGAGTAGAGGGCGGGCCCGGGCTCCCCCCTTTTTCCATCTTCCATACTGGCCTGTGATGAAGGCAACTCACTAGGTGGTGACTCTTGCCAATTATACTGAGAAAGGGAGGTCACTCTGGGGCCTAGATGAGTTTCTGAGGCCCCTAAATCTGCCAGGAAGCGCAGGACCCACAAGTACAGACTTGGAGCTTTGTCACAAGGGGTATCTTCTCACTGGCTGCTCCTCCTCTGGTTTAGTTGTGATCTGTATTCTTCCAAAAGTTCTCTTGAGCTAGTGATTCATTTGTGTTTCCAGCACTTACCTTTTACCGCTCAAATTCAGTGACAAGCTCTTGTTTGGGTTTTCCAAAGGTCTTGCCTTACCCAGTGTACTGACCCAGCAAGTGCTGCTGTTCATCGAAAACTGCCTCGCAGGTACCTCCCAGACTGCCGAGGCCCCAGTGAGGGCTGCAATGAGGGACAGGGACTCAATAGGAGGGATGGAAAATGAATATGATTCATCCAGGGGATTCTGCCCATAACCTCCACTTCATAGTTCTTTGTCTCTGGTGCAAATGCTTTTCAAGAGTAAAAGTGATGGGAAGACACATTTGGATGGAGTATGGGGATCTTGGGGAAATGAGGGCCAGCTGAAAGGTCTGGCCTCACAACCCAACTGGATCAAGTGACTGAACCTCTCCTAGGGTGACCAGTCAGAAAATGTGAAAAATCAGGACAAGGGGTGGAGGGTAATAGGAGCCTATATAAGAAAAATACCCCAAAATTGAGACCGTCCCTATAAAATCGGGACATCTGGTCACCCTAACCCATCCTGAGATGAGGAAAGAGCAAAGGGACTGCTCTGCTGACTTCAGTATATGCCAATAGTGTATCGATTCCAAACACTTTATTTTGTGCCCATTGCATGGATTGTTTGATAGAAACATTGTCAAGGTAGATAATCAAGAGAACTGACTTATATGTGACATTGGAAGCCAACTGGAAGGGCTTGCTTTACAGAGTCTCACCATTGATTTATATTATAATAAGGGGAAAACAATAATACTCTTATAGAAATCAATGAGGTGGCCACATCTGAAATAATGTGTGCAGTACTGGTTATCCCAACTCAAAAAGGTTATTGCATCACTATTGGGGAGGAGGAGGTGTCACGTTACTAAAATTACCTGGGATCATACAGATCATTGGTGCAACCAAGGTCCTGTAGGGGCATCAAATCTTAGGTAAAGGGGGGTCATATAAGGTGTCTACGACCAGGTTATGGTCTGCTGATTGTGATTATGCTATCTGTATGTGTGTATCAATTTTGTAGAGGAAGTTATGAATATTGGCTCTATACTGTCTGTCTTTCCAAATATTGTGCTAAGCTGTTGGGGACATTTTCAGAAGCCTTGGTGTTAGCTGGGCTTACCATGCTTGATGGCCCATTAAGGACTATCAGCTACACAATGAACTTTGTAGATGCCCGTCCACACCCGAGCTTCCCCAGGAATGTGGCCTGGCTGATCAGGAGCTGAGACCACATGGCTCTGAAACTCCATTTTACAACTGGACTCTGCATAGTAAGAAGGAGGCGGTCTCCACCCACAAGAGGCAGTCTATATAAACCTGGGAGAAAGATCTCCATTTTGTCTTTTAATCTCCAGTCTCCAGCCTCCAGCCTGGCTCCTACTTCTGGACGGGACTTTGCTACAAAGAGGCGTCTGGCCAAAGGATTGATGACCCATTCCTCCTGGGAATGTATTCCAGAGACTCTGATTTGAACCTGCAGTTATTCTACAACTGATGCAAGCCATTACTGCATGTATTTGATTTCCTTTAACCATTCCTAACCCTCACCTAGATCTTTTTCCTTGTATTATAAACCTTTAGATTTTAGATTCTAAAGGATTGGCTACAGCGTGATTTGTGGGTAAGATCTGATTTGTGTATTGACTTGAGTCTGGGGCCTGATTCTTTGGAATTGGGGAGAACTATTTTCTTTATTTGGGGTATTGGTTTTCATAACCATTTGTCCCCGGGACAGGTGGCTGCTGGTGGTGATACTGGGAAGCTGGAGTGTCTAAGGGAATTGCTTGTGTGACTTGTGGCTAGCCAGTGGGGTGAAACCAAAGTCTTTTCTGTTCGGCTGGTTTGGTTTGCCTTTAGGGCAGAGAAACCCCAGATCTGGGCCCTAGTTGCCCTTTTGGAAGCAATTTGTCCTGATCTGACACTCTCAGTGGGTCACACCAGGAACAGCACCGTCACAGGGGGTGTCAGAGAAAGGCAGCGAGAATGATAGGAGCAGGGGAAAAAAATCTCATAAGCCAAGATATTGAAAAGATTGGTCACCTTAGAAAGGAGATGAAAGGAAGGACAAGACAAATGGATATAAAATAATTAATAGTCAAGAGGAGGGAGACCAGGCACTTCTGTTCTCCCTGTGTCATAACACAAGAATAAGGGGGCATTCAATGAAATCAAAAGATGAGAAATTCACAACTCAGAAAGAGAATATACCTTCTCACACAAGGTGTAATTAAACTCTGGAACTCACTGCCACAGGAAGTCCCTGATGCCAAGAATTTAGAAAGATTCACAATGGGATTGGACATTTATAAGCTAACCAGCCTATCTAGAGCTACAATCATTAATACTAACCAGTTTGGGAAGAGATATTAAACCTTGTGCTTCAAGGTTTAAGCCAACTATTAGAGACCAGGATGAGAGCTACTGTGGGAGCAGATTATCTCACATCTGCTACTGCAGGGTTCTTACACCTTCCTCTGTAGCATCTGGCACCGGCCATTGTTGGAAGCTAGACTAGATGGAGCTTGGGCCTGATCCAGTTGGGCAATTGCTCAATTCATTTTTATCTTTTCTTTTGTTTGACAGTGTGACCAGGGATCTTTCCAAGGGTTAAAAAGAACAAACGAGGCATGACTGTCTTTGGGATTCACAGTCCATCCAGCTCAGCATATGCACTAATTCTGTCGATTATATGAAGTAACTGCAAATGGCTCCGAGGTAGTTATTGGATTGAATCCTGTCAGGCTGGACGTGCTTGTAAATTGTGACCATTTGACCATGTCAGGCAACCCGTGAGAAGTAAGTTGGTGGTTTCAGTCCAGCTGCTGCTGGACAAAGGGCCACATGACAACAAACACCATAATAATTATTATCACTGATTGGAGCTTTTATTGGCAGTCCCTTCAGAGGAACCAAGGAATGAATGTACCATAGAGACTGAAATCCCCTCTTGGTCCCACAGGTGGTCTCTTCTCGGGTCCCATTGGCAGAGAAACTCAGGTTGCCACTATCTGTGCATACTACTTGCCGTATGGATCAACAGAGGCTTCATCTAGACCAGGCTTGGTTGGAGCTAGGGAGGGGTGACTCCATTTGGATAAAATAAGAACTGGCCTGAATCTTTGCCCCAAACTCACCTGGAATCTTTTCCGGGGCTTGAAGGAATCTGAGTATTTCACTCCAACCTTGTTATTTTTCATGTTTGTACATTCAGCTCCTGGTGACAGGTAAATCTGAGCCTGATGAGACCAAAACACCATGAAGAACACAGTGTCTGTGGAATCTAGGGCCCAGCCAGAAACAGGAAATGTTAGAAATATCTGCAGATAGTTCAGCGCAGCAGAGTTCAGAGCTGGACCCAAACTTCCCTAAAGCTTCAAGGTGTTTGGAGTTTTGGTTCAATATCAGAGAGAGCCAGCCACAAAATTCAGAGCCAGAGTCAAACTTCCTTCAAATCTGGGGAGTTCAGACCTGAAGTTACAGTTTGGGACTGGCTCTAGAACTGCTGTCCAACAGCCTGTTGTATTAAAATGTCCAGCCCAGTTTTGTAAGGACCAAAAAGATCCAGCATTTCAATAATGTTCAAATGGAGCGTCTGGGCTTTTGGGCTTCTCCAAAAGACACTAAACCTCCCGCATCATCCCTATTCATGCAAAGAGACGCATCTTCATTCTGCCCCTGAAAACAGCACGACTCCCACTGGACTCCAACCTCCTGTGTGCAGGCAGAGAGCTGGATGGCGTGGAGAGTTTTCAGTTCTTCGTCAGAGCTCACAAAGGAAAAGGAAGCGAGGCTGATTTCTGTGGATTTACAACTCCTCCCTGCTCCGTCCACACGTCTCTCCCCCAGGATCTCATTAGATTCCCCTCCACTGGGGAGAGTGCAGGCAGAGCTGAGGCTTCCATCAGCTGACACAGTAGCACTCATGCTGGTTTTCCAGAGCCTAACGCTGTCTCAAGACTTGAGGGCACACATCTCTGAGCTCATAAAGGGGGGCTCTGGAGAGGGAGTAGCTGAGCATCGTCACATACAGCTTGTTATCACAGATGGGTTAGTTGCAGTAATGTAGGCGCCCGTGCACCTAGGAGCACATCCTTGCATGGCTGTTGTGTGTGCACATACATGTTGCAAGAGTTCCCACGATACGGAGAATTCCACAATGCGTTCATGGCTACACATGCCTAACAATATAGCACTATGCACACACTGCAGTGTAACATTGCAGAAGAATGCAGATGAAGGGGTTATTGGTTGGAGCAAAGGGGACTGGCCCCATTGATATCAGGGGAAGTTTTATGGGTTCCATTCTCGGCTTTGACACTGATATGCCATGTGACTTCAGACAAGACACTTTGTTTCTTTGGGGGAAGTTCATTCATTAATTTTTTCCAAGTGCTTCACTATCCCCCTGCTATAAAGGTGGGGAGCATCAATATAGAAACCCTCAGACAATAATAGAAATAAATAGTCCTAAAGATTTGCGTGTTAAGCTAAAGAAGGAAGATGTTTGACAAAGAGCAAATGCAGCCATCAGACTGAGAAACAGCTGCACTTTGAATCTTCTTTTTCTGTCTCCAGCTGCTTGTAAATTTCAAGGGAACATGGACAGGAAACCCAAAATTTGACCTTCCTTTTCTCCATATGTATTTGAAAATCCATGTTATTCTCTCTGTGTGTCTTGTAATTTTTTTCCACAGTTTCTATTCTACTGAGGGAATTTCACATACAAGACACAGGTCCTGAAGGAAAAATGCCCCCTGCAGTAAGATGCCATGTAATGCATCCGGGGGTGTACACTGTCAAATACCACAGTCACACAAGTTCAGGTGAATCAAGCTATATAGTACGTGCTGCTTTTTAAACAAACACATCACTTCACTGTTTTCTGAATAAGAAAAGCAATACTGGCATCTCCAACCCTCCTGAGGAGCCCGACCGTAACAAACCGCCCTTCGAATGACCCTCCAATAACAAACCAGCATGTGCTGCCCTGAGCTCATGAGCAAAACTGAATGCGTAGCCCATCGCTCTTGAGCAAACCTGCAAGAGCAAACTCACTGGTGCATCCAGACCCTCGTGAACAGAATAACCCCATGCTAAGAGACCTGTGTGCCCGAGGAGGAAAGCAAAGTTGTGCAGAGCTACGAATATGACCACAAAGAGCAGGGACAAAATAATAAATGAAAACACCATGAACATCCCCTTGATCTAGACCATTTAATAAACACCTGCAAAAAACAAGCTGATCACAGTTGGCTTGGAAGTCGTCTCATCAATCCTTATGGATGAGTAGTGACTGTCCCAGTGGGAACATGATTATAACACACAAAATCAGAGCTCTTCTTTTGCAGTGCAACCTCCTTTGTTGTTACGTAGCTCTTTGCTGCCTAGGGCTTAACAAGCTGGGGGAAATGGAGACAGGTCCTCTACTTTCATTCTGAGGGAGAACCCGGAGGGATTTTCATCCTCACAGTCTAGTGGGTGTTTGCAAGGTCACTTCCCATAGAGCTGTATGCCAACAAAGTATTTGTTGGGCTAGTTCGAGCAGGTTGGGTCTGACACAGCCTCCTGCCTTTCCCCATCAGAAGATGCTGGGCATCACAGCAGCTGCCATTCAAGCAGATTAGAAGGCACTGACCTGGCCCCTGTGACTATTTGTGTGTGAGTTCAGCAGGGGATGTGCTAGGTGCTGTACATAGTAAGAAACAATCCCTGCCACTAAGAGCTTACCAAACAGACAATACAGGGGAAAGGGAGAGGGGAAACTGAGGCACAGAGAGGGGCTATGCAGGGTCACACAGCATGCCATTGGCAGAGCCAGGGATAGAACCCAGGTTCTCAGCTGATTCTTGCTCACATGCTCAGGGTCAAAATGATCACCACATTTGGGGTTGGCAAGGAATTCCCCCCCAGGCCATATTGCTCCCTAGGTCATATTGGCAGGGATCAGGAAAATTTTTCACCTTCCACTGCACTGGGTCACTTGCCAGGATCCTCTGGGTTTATCTCACTTAACCATTTCCCTGCCACTGCAGGGGCCTTGCACACTGTTGTACCTCAGGCCCTTCTGTTCTCTGCTTGGGGCACACAGTCATTTAGTCTCCTGTGATACTTTGGTCTGATTCCAACTTTTGGCTTGGTCTGCAGGTGCTAGGTGGTGGTTAGTGGCTTGTGAGATACAGGAAGTCAGATTGGAGGATCTGGTGGTTTCTTCTAGCCTTAAACTCTACTACTCTTTGACTATGACCTCCAGCCCAGGGCTCTATCTACTAGCCCACATTGCTTCCTTCACAGAGCTTGAAGGAATATCCCTTAGAGATCTCATAATCCACACTCCATTGCTAGGCAACGTAAGTGTATCATCGGAGGGACAAAATCCTGTATATCATTCTGGGAAACGTAACAGGAAGAATGAAATCAGGTACTTGAGAAGAGCAGATAGAAAGAGCAGCCAGTATTGATCATGGAAGTCAGTTTGTGGACCCCTGAGAGTCCGTGGACCTCTGGGGGTCCACAGGTTATGTCTAAGGGGTCTGTGAAAGGTTGTTATTACCATATAACAGTGGTTTTCAACCTGTGGTCTGCAGCCCCTCTGGAGGTCTTGCAAAGGGGATCACACCTTCATTTGAAAGTTTTTACGGGTCTGCAAATGAAAAAAGATTGAAAACCGCTGATGTAAGGAGTTTAATTCCCCCTGCCCATCTTTTCTTCATACACTAACCCAGAGAGCCTGCTCCGAGGCATTCTTCTAGATGTGAAGGAAGAACGCCTTCACGTGGTACAATGCAGAAGAATTGTATTGCCAAAGGTTAACTCTGTTAATCTGTGCAGTCTTGTACCGACACACTTCTAATGAAGCCCATCCAAAATTAACTGGCTTTCCATATCTTCTTTTTTCATGTCTCCGTTTGTAGCATTTCTCTGGATGTCAGCCTCTGGAATTTTAAACCAAAGATATGGTTTAGCTGTTCTTTGAGATGAATATCAAAGGAAATTATGCCGGAGTGGCTTGTAATTCCCATTATTTTCCTGTGACTTCATTACAGATGACATGTCTCAATAGATATTCCTGCCCTTCTTGCCCACATATTTGCCAGAAAAAAAATGTCCTCCATCATTTTTCAAATCTAGGTTTTAACTTCCAATTAGAGGGTGATGGAAGGGGGATTGTGTCTTGATGTGACAGGAAAATCAATAACACACCATTTCAAAATGATCCCTTTATAAAGGGCTGAGAGTGCATCAGTGAAAGCCCCTTTCTGGATGGGAAAGGAGAAATTTACATGTCAGAATGAATGCAATCTAGTCAAAAAATGGAAACATTTGTTACCCATTTGTTCTGGTTTTCCTCAGATGGATCCTGACTGCTGTCTCCTGTTTGTCCCCTGAGAGAAAGCTCTCCCACCCACTCGTTCTTATGAGGCTCAGCCTCAGCCCCAGGACTCAGAGGCAGGAATACAGAAGCTGGCACATGGGATGATCACATAGACTCTTTGTTGTAATGACCACACCATGGAGGCTGGCCACAGAGGTGGCTGTTTTGTCAATAATAATAATACCCCTCTCTTTTCATCCATAGAGTTCAAAGTGCTTTTCATCTCAACAGTCCCATTTTACAGATGGAGGAACTGAGGCACTGATTAAGTGAGTTGCTCAAGGTCACCCAGCAGACCAGTGGCAGAGCCAGGAATAGAAACCAAGTCTCATGAGTCCCAAGCCAGTGCTGTGTCCATAGGGCCCTTTGTTTTTATTTTATTTATTTTTTACCAGGAATGTATCAGTGTTTATTACTACTACTACAAAAATAGATGGAAATTGGTGGAAAAAATATTACTCATTTTTCTGGGTAAATATCAGGGGTTTATTTTGGCGGATGGAAGGACAGAGGAAAAGTATTCAGTAGATTCATGCTTTGGATTCTGTTCATCAGTGCAGTTTGCTGTAGAATAAAGCAGAACTCAGAACGCAGTGCCACCGCTGAGTTTAAACAATATATCTCTAATCCCTAGAAAAAGCTTTTCATTTGAACAAATAGTTTCCTGTTGTAGACTTAGAACTATTAGCCTATAAATATTTACATTTAATAATTGGGCCACATTCATCCTTTTCTCCTGTTTTTTTTTTTTTTTAACCTTTGGAACACTTCCTTGTGTTCTGAAACGTATCCTGATATGGGTTTTCGTTTTCCTCCCATTTTAGCGTGTCAGGTCTTTAAACCATTAACTGCTAAGAGCTTGAAATGTGTACGTGATGGGCGTGAAATTCATCAGTACGTTCAGCTGCGCACACACTTCAGAGCTTGTGTGCCTGCCTGTTTGTTTATTAGGTGTATCTTCTAGATTAATACATAGCCTTACTTAAGCAGGCAGCTTGGCATATACACACAGACTAAGGTGTTCTTATAATACATCCGTCTTATGCAATGGATTGTATTTTCCTAATAAAACAAGTTTTTATATATATAGTTGAATGATACAAAAGCAGGGTGAACATTGGCCTCCTAAACCCAGGGTTGTGAGTTCAATCCTTGAGGGGGCCATTTAGGGATCTGGGGCAAAAATCTGTTGGATGATTTAGTTGAGGATTGGTCCTGCTTTGAGCAGGAGGTTGGACTAGAACCTCCTGAGGTCCCTCCCAACCCTCGTATTCTATGATTCCCTTACTTTCAATGGAAAACAAACAGCCAAGCAGAAGCAAATGGGAAGGGTCTGAAAGGACTGGGTGGGGATGCTGGTCTCATTTCAGTCAAATATCCCAGAGCCAGAATAACCACCTGAGAGACAAAGAAGTGGCTGTTTTGGGAAGTCACATGATTCACCATCTCGTGTTCCTGTGCCCAGTTTGTCTTCCTGGAGCCCAACAGAAAACCAGTAACTGCCATTGACTTCAGTGGGAGCCAATGTACGCAGCAAGGGGGAGGAGGGAAGCAGGCTCTCTCTGTCTGTAAATGCCGTGTGGCTCAGTGAACATTAACAAGGCCTGGAGCAGCTGAGATTCTTGACATTTTGTGCCCTGCTGCAGCAAGCGGTAGCTGCCGGCTGCATCTGCAAACGCGAACTGCTCTGCTGTGTGGAAATCGGGGACAGGTGCATGTCACCGCTACATCGCTGGATTAAATGATTTCATGGTGACTGGGACCCCTCGCTACCTGACTGTACAAAATGAGCCAGTGTCTGAAATCCAGTTTCTAGTGGACAGGAGTGTGTTGGAATTGTGAGCTATCGTTTTAACAGCAGAGAGGGTTTCTGGGTCCTGTTGGCAGGCTAGAAGCAAGTGTGCAATCTGGGCCTAGTAGCAGAATCAGGGTGCAAAAAGTCAGCTTAAAACAAGCGGAAGATTCTACCTTTCTTTTTTTAGAGAGCAGCCTGTTTTATCTCTCTCTGTTTTAGGATTCTTATCTGGTCTGGAGTCTTATGGGCTCCACAGGGGGCAGGGTTCAAACTAAGATACGCAACTTAAGCTAGCGAGTAGCGTAGCTGAAGTTGAAGTATCTTAGTTCAACTTACCTGGCCGCCCTCATGGCGGCAAGTCAACCACGGCGGCTCCCCATCGACTCCGCTTACTCCTCTTGTGGAGCTGGAGTTCCGGAGTTGACAGGGAGCGCGTTCAGGGATTGATTTATCGCATCTAGATGAGATGCAATAAATTGATCTCCAATACATCAAACACTATAGGCCAATCCGATGGGTAGTATAGACGTACCCTAAGAAATAAAGTACTGTTTTGTTGCAACCTTCCAGAAAGAATAGGTTATCCTTTATTTTTTTCTGTTTGTGTGCTGTGAACATCACTAGGAGCTCCCATCTCACAGAGCGCGAGGCCATGAATTGAAGAGGTTCTCTCTCTAGGTCAGGGCTGAGACAGGATGGGGAAGCTGAGGCAGCTGCCACCTGGCCTGTGTACCTTCTCTGTGGCTAAAGAGAGGACTTCAGTTTCCAGAGCTCTTACTTCACTGCCTTTCACTAGCCCTCAGTTCACTTGGAGCCCTCAGTGCAGAGCAGCGTTTAGTATTGAAGTCATGATACAGACTCAATCTTTCCCTTGCAGTCTCATATCACTTAGAGGCTGCTATTATTACAGAAGCTTTTGGATTTTAGTGGGCTCTTGTCTCCTTAGGCTTCACTTCCTCCTGTGGGAATATTCTAATTGCTGCAGTAAATTGCTGGAACAGAACATAGCAATTGTCACACAGAAAGAGATCAATGGTCCCTTTCTTCCAGTACTCTGTCTGCAGCAGCAGCCAATACCGAAGCAATAAAATCCTTTAATGCACCTAATTGTGCAACGCTATGCCAAGGGGGACATTTCTTCCTGACACCAGCTGATGATCACCTATGCCCTGGAACATGAGGAGTGAAAGCCCTTCTAATAGTTGTCCTACATAGCATAGCTGCAAAATCTTTTCTTATGCAGGGTTTCAAAAACGGAGCCCCACATTTTGCTCACAAATCACACGTACGCTCGTGCGAGTGATCCTGCTAATTAAGGAACGGCGGGATCCAATGACCCTCAGGTAGCTTTTTATATGTGCAATTCCCTGACTATCTTGTGCTATTGTAGTAATTGTGCCTGCAACTGTGGAGAGTATACTTTTGCATGGGTGTTTTTTTTTCATAGATCTAGGTATGTCTAATGTATGTCTAAATGTCTAATGTAAAAGAAAAAAGAAAAGACTTACTAGACTATTTGCCTTTGTATCATCTTCCAGCACTGAGTTCCACTGCTTAACTCTTTTTTGCATTAAAAAAATGCTATCCATTATGAATCCAATGCAAGGCCCACTGAAGAGAATGGAAAGCTTCCCACTGAGCATTGGGACAGGCACTATCTGAAGAAATAAGTTGTTTATTCTATTCTATTCTGTTCTATTCTATTCTATTTATACTGCCCTCATCCCTAAAATATCTGAACTCCTCCCATTTGTCAAGTGTAGTTCATTCACTCTCATCCTCTCCACAGTGGGAGAATAATGTGTGCAAGGGAGGCTTTTGGTTTGGTCAAGGATTTTTTTGTTGGTGATGGATTTTTCCTTTTAAGTATCCCCGGGCTGCACTGGGTTTCCGGTAAAGAAGGCAAAGTCCTTGCACTGGGAGTGGAAGGTGGTGAGGGTTTTTTGATGGTCCTGAAGTCCTATAGCAGTTTGTTCCACAGTCTCAGACCAGTCCCCGGGAAATTTCATCACTCTCCTGGAGCACCTTCCTGTGTTCATAGTATGGAAAACAATAACTAGATGCGCTGTATCTTCTCCTACTCATCTTGCCAAAGTAATAAAGTTGAAGTTCTCGTTGGATGGAAGCTCCTCTTTTTCCCCTGCCCCTCCCAAGCCTGCTAAGCATCTTTTATTTTTTTGCTCTTTGTTAAGCCTTTTCCTCTCAGAGACTGAAGGACACTTTTGAAATGAAGTGGCCACAAGGGAAAGTAGTTTTCATGGCGAGGATGTACCACTAGTTTGCAAAGGGGCACTATAATATTGTCCATGTTATTTTCTAAAGACAGCCTAACATCTCCTTGAGGTCATTAATAAATCTGTTACACAACAGTGGTCTTAATACTTGTCTATAAGGCAAACTGTCCTGGCTTCTCTCCATGCTGAGAACTGGCTCTTTATTCCTGTTCCCGGGTTTCTCCAGTTAGCTCTGAATGAAGATTTTAATGCATGACAGGACTTTACCTCTCATCTCATACTTACCAAATTTCCTTAACAGTCTCTGATGAGGGACGTTATCGAAAGCCTTTTTGAGAATATGAATAAATTATACTTGCCAGTTTTCTTTTATCCTCTAGTTTGCAAATACCTGCAGAGAAATCTCACAGGTTGGAGAGCCAGGAGTGATCTTTAGCAGAGACTAGACTACTTTGTCCCTATCATATTGTTCTCATCAATAGCCATATACAGAATCATAATGCGACCATAGCTGGCCAAACTATAGTACACAAAGTAGGTGCATGCAAATAACTCACCCTCTTTCTTTATGTAGCTAGGGAGTCATGGTTCCTATGGGTACATCTTTTACTGCAGCAAGATATTGATGACCTCATAACTCATGACTGGTGGAGCACAGTAGAGTCCTCAGCATGTTACGAGGTAATCAATAATGAGTGGAAATTAATGCAGTGGAAATGATGCGTTCGGAGTGTACTGTATATATACAGCCCAGGTTTAGTTTGTCTGTCACTGATGGGGCTGCTTTGTGTGCTGGAGCAGCATCAGTCTCAGGCTGTAGGTGTCTCATCGTGCTGCTCCCAAGCCCCCGGGGAAGGGAGAGAAAGGAAGGCCGCCTCCAAGGTCCGCTGGCTAGTACAATAGGTGGAATCCCGTCCTGTGATTGCCTTGGGTGTGGGTGGAAGAACAAGTTTTCCATCCTTCTTCCCCCACAACTGACTCTAGTTATGTATTTAATAATCAAACATCATCTCGTTCACAATATAACCATGCCTCATTAAATGTTTCCTCTGGACACAAACCAAAGCACATCCATTCCCACCGCCGTTGTTTTCTGCTTTAGCTGCTCCTTTTATGGCCTAATAAACAGCCTCCGATGCAATTTTCCAATCAGCCTGCAAGACCACGGCATTGCCTGCAGCAGTCTCCATCCCGGGCGACCCTGTTTCCCTTGATTTCGGCTACCCTCCAGGGCCGGTGGTCGTCTCCCTGACTTCTACGCCGCCATCTTGTGAATAGAGCCGTGAGAAGACACCTGCCTTTGCAGTGGCAAATAGCAGATTTTCTCTGAGGAACCTTCCTCTGGCCTGACTGAGCGGAGGGATTCCAAGGAGCGACTTCCTTTATCAGCCAAGCTGTAACCATTTCAGAGCTGTATTCCCCTTCCTCTCCTACTCGCCCCGTGGGAGCCAGGGATGACATCATGGGCAGCATCCTTAAAATTCTTCTTGAGCAGGGGCCTGTGTAAAAAGCCCCCACGATGCAGCATAAATTCAGCCCCTTGCTTCAGAAGGAGCCGGTCTTGGGGGCAGAAGGTCACTGCGGGGCCCGTTCTGTTTCCTGCTCCCGCGACTCCACTAGCTTGGGGGAGTTACTCCAGCACAAGGGAGAGGAATGTCAGGCCCAGTCACGTCACTGAGGCTGCATTTGATTTATACCTGTCTATGGTCCTTCCCTGATGCCTATCTTTAATGGAGTTACCCTCACAGTGCCTCTGGGAGGGACGTATTAGCCCCCTTGTACAGATGGGGAATCAAGGCAGAGCGAGGCCAAGTGACTCACCCAAGGGCACATAGGACATAGTGCTGATGCTGGGCATTGCGTCTTGGTTGCCAAGGCTGCGGCTAGCCACATGCAACAAATCGCCACCCACTTCTTCACCCCCTAAGCTGTCTCCTGAGGTTCCCACATGCTCTGCAGAGCGAAAGAGCCGAGCGTTCCTACGTACAACCAGCTGCCCTTACGTCGAACTGTAGCTTGGGCAATAGCTACTATGAAACCAATGGCTCTGGTGTTAGCTCCCTCGATTACATGAATGAAAAGAGCCCCGCAATGTTGGCCCTGGTGCCTCATTGCCCTTTCTAGCCATTTCCAGGTGATGCCATCACCTTACAACACCATGTCATGTTGCATCATAGCAAGAGGAGGTTGCCTTGACTGAAGTAATCTTTTGGGGGGAAACTTGTTTCCATTTCTTTATTTCTTTGCCTTTGTAAAGGTCCCCAGCCAGGGCTCTGTTCCTGCCCCTCAAAACTGAGAAAACCAGAACCTCAGTTGACTGTTTGAACAAGCAGAGAAGAATGTGTCCCAACACATTGTCCCCATGCTTAGCTCAGCAGGGGTAAGTGCAAGGAGTTCTTTGGGCGGCCTCGTAACATGCCCCAGGAACTCAGCAGAGAGCCGAAGAACTATAAACGCATCCTGGGAGGACCTGGACTTTCTTCCTGTCGAGGTTTTTCTATGGTCCCCAAACTTGCAGTATCTGAGCAACTCATATATATTAGACAATTAATCCTCACGCCATCCAAACACAGTCACCCCATTTCACGGACGGGGAACTGTAACAGAGAAAGTGACTTGCCCAGTAAATCTATGGCAGAGCCAGGACCTGAATCCAGATCACCTGAGTTCCAGTCCAGAATCTTAACCCTCTTTTACCTTTGTGTACTCCATTGTACAATTGGCCAGGTGCATTATGGGGTTTTTCCCTTCTCCACCTTTACCTGAAGCATGAGGTGTTTGATTTGATGTCGATCTCCCTACCTACCCTAAGGTTTTCCATGTGAACACTTCTCAAGTGCATAGGTCTGTGTAGAAACGGGGAGTAGACAATGAGATGAATCATTTGAAATTACCCTCTTCTGTTCATTCCCTCTGAAGCTTCTGGCACCAGCTACTGGCAGACAGGATACTGGGCTAGACGGACCATTGGTCTTACTAGTATGACCGTTCTTATATTCATAGCAAGGTCCCTAGATGACTCAAATGCTCTGTTCTTCTCCATTTCCTAAGTGCAGCCAAGGCAACAAGAGCTTTTGTCTACACGCCCGGGCCATTCACTGCCAGGAACAAGCTACATACAGACATCACTCATGAGACAGAAACATAGTTTCACCAGCAGGTTAAACTTGTCCTCATGGCCCTAATTGTGATATTATAAACAGGAGATCATGGTGGGTCAAGGAGAGGGAAGAGCTGGGCTGGAAAGGAGAGAAAACTGACTCACAAATGCCTCTACTTCTTTCTACGTGACCGAGGAAACAGCTTCTTGCATCAATGCTGCCTTTTAAATATTCTCTGTAGATCTCTGATACCAAAGTCCTTTTTAAAAGAAAGGGAGAGGAATTCATTGTATTTTATATTAAAGAATTGATCCCGTTGCTTTCCCTCACTAGACAGATTTGTCCCTTGGTTGTTGTCTGAAACGTCATGTCAGCACCCTCTTTGGCATAACTGATGTGCTACCCCAGGAATGTTTGTGTTCTGGGAAAGGCTGGCCAGGGGTTTTGTTTCCTGCCCCGATCCTTCCTGAGATTTCCCTGGTGTGGGATGTTTGTGCCCAATGTTTGTTCATGGCGAGGTTCCCCAGAACACTTTTAGTGCGCAATAGGACTGGTTCAATAACCCCATTACAGTCTGTCTTCGGGATGCCAGGACTAATTGGCTGGCACTGGGAGCTTCTACCTCAGCTGGAATTTTACTGCTCATCACCATTAACCAGGATGCTAAAGTCTCTTGAATGCCCTGATTCCATTAGCTTAAGCTGGAGCTCCATAATGTTTGCTCCAGGCCCTTAATACACCCAGTCCCCGGTCTGCTGACATTAAAACGCATGGTCCTGGCCGGAGCTGATGCACAGTTTGCAGCTAACAGGATTTGTTTCCAGCAAATTCAGCTGGGGGTTCGTCCCACGCGAAACGCCCTTCCTGAGACCCACGTGTGTGAAAGGAGCCGTGGAGGCGTACGGAGCAGATGGGGCGTGGAGATGCTGAAACCATCGTACTGGCTCTGCTACGCCAGCTGAGATTCAAGCTGCCTGAGACACCCCTTGGTCTGCTGCTGCCAAGTGGCACTTTGCAATATGAAGGGAGCGGCTTGGTTAGCTCAGTCGTTTCTCTCTCTGTTGCAGCTCACATAGGCCCTGACCCCACAATCCATCCCTGTTCAGCTGAGCACTTGAGCATGTGCTTAAGTTTGAGCACGTGCGTAAACCCAGGGCTGGTTCTAGGAGCGGGCAGGCAGGGCAGTTGTGGTGGGCACCATACCAGCCAGCTGTTTTGGCTCCACCAGTTGGCTGGCTCCCCCCGCCCTCTCGACTGTCTGGCTGCTTTTTGATTTTTTCTGCAGAGCTGCTGCAGGAGGGGAGGCTGCAGTGAAAACGTTTCCCGCGCTGGCCAGCAAATTGGGTCATTGTAGCTGTTAGTTTTGCATTGTTCTGGGCGTGGTGCCATTTTCCAGGTTTGTGGGAAGAGTGGAGAATGGGGACTGGTTTCCTTCCACACCGCTCATAAGACATCTTATACCTTGCTATGCAATTTTAATTCAAGACTTTCTGCCCCCCCAAATATCAGCTTGTAAAGATGTGGGGTCAAATTTTCCAAAGGGACAAAGTGATTTAGGCACATGTCCCATTTTCAAAAAAGAATACGTAGATGTTTTAATCTCATTGATAGCCAATGGGACATAGGTGGCTAAGTCACGTGGGCACTTTTGAAAATGTTACCACTCTTTTCCCTGCTCCTTTGCCCCTCTTCATCTAATGTGTAAATGACCCTTTTCTAGAGGAAAGACCTCCTCTATCCCACTATGTCTGTGGGACCCAAATGCTGGCACTGATCTGGCGTGATTACAGTGTAAGATTCTGAATTCTGGAAGTTATTTGTGATTCTGCTTCTGACGTTGGAAGGCACTGCTGGTCACGCTGCCATCTCAGCGCTGGCATTCACCTCTCTTCTTCCATTTGCTTCCAGAATAAGGATTTTTTTAAAAAAAGTCATGTGGCATCGTTTGGTGTAAAAGCAGAAATTTACATGTATTGCCAAATCAGGGATCTATTTCAGGGGGTGTCTATTTCAATTTTTGCTTCATTTGGTCACAGAGAATATATTCCTTTAGCAGGTGTATCCCTCCACCCTTGGGGCAAAATCACCCTTGGAAGGCAAAGATTTTGAGCATTGTGAAGAGGTGCCAGAAACAAGGGTCCTCATTGCAGCTGGGAGTTCAGAGCCGGCAACTTTATATTAGAGAATCTACATAAATAAGATTCTAGCTAGAAGAAGGCAAAGTTTGCCTGTTTTATTCATGGAGCACTTGGTGAGGTCAGAAGCAAGAAATGCAGGGACTGATCTAGCCTGCTTTCCCCAACTAGTGCTCATTTAGCTAAAGGAAACAAAAAAAGGCATGATCACCTGGAAAAAGCACATTGCCTGATTTAATCAGGATGAAAACCTTGGAGAGGCCAGCGATCGGATTGCAGAACCATACACCAGGTGTTTGCAGGTGTTTGGTGAGTCAGCTGCAGTTGAAAAAAATTAGCCACTTTAGTGATGAAATTTGTATTGAATGCAGGCAATAGAATCAGATATCTGAACAGTAACAATCTAAATGAGTGTCACTCCTCCGTTGACTTACTTTAGCTGCTCTTCGTGCTGAATAAATACTTGTTTTAGTCCATTTCTTCCAGATGTAGCAGTTTGTTAAAATAAAACCCTCCCCTGAATTTTTTCTTGCTTCGGTTGTTTCTGAGCCTGTGAGCTAATTGGGTGTCTTTTTGTTAAGCTAGACCATTCTTAACAGCATATGCAAGTTTAACCTGCTGGTAAGTGTATTTTATAAGTTCTCCTCTGTGTCTGATCCACAGAGAACATGGGTCTACTACAATCCTATCTTGGCAGTTTTAGCTCAAGCATTTAGCTCTGGAGGTCCCTAAGGTCTTTCAGAAGATCATATCATTGGTGTGTTGATGACACTAAAACACAGGCCTGTCTGATTCATACCTTTTCCCCTGAGAACCAAGAATTGTGAATATTTATAACTTGGGCCCTAACAAATGCACGGCCATGAAATCTGGCCTCCCTCTGTGAAATCTGTGTGGCTTTTATCCTACGCTATACATATTTCACGGGAGAGACCAGCATTTCTCAAACTGGGGGTCCTGACCCAAAAGGGAGTTGCGAGGAGATCACAAGTTATTTTAGTGGGGGCCACGGTATTGCCACCTTATTTCTGTGCTGCCTTCAGAGCTCGGCAACCGGAGAGCAGTAGCTGTCGGTCAGCCGCCCAGCTCTGAAGGCAGCGCTCCACCAGCAGCAGCTCAGAAGTAAGAGTAATGGAACCACAGCCTGTCCCCCCAACCCCGACAATAAACCTTATGACCCCCTCCACACACACACAATTTCTTTTTGGGTCAGGATCCCTACAAATTACAACACTGTGAAATTTCAGATTTAAATAGCTGAAATCATGAAATTTACAATTTTTTAAAATCCTATGACAACGAAATTGACCAAAAAGGATCGTGAATTTGTTAGGGCCCTATTTATAACCCCCAGGCCCCAGAATGTCAGCTTCTCTGTCAGCCACCGTCGCACCTGCCTCAGGAGGAAGGCTGTTCCCATCTATATATCTCAGCATGGTTGCTGATCACGCCCTCAGTTTGAGGCCTCAGCAGATAAGGCACCTTTCCCTGAGTTCCTCCGCTGTTTTGGAGACTTTGATTCCAGTGTGGAGTGTCAGGTTGGGGCAGTATTTCATTGTTGCTGGTATTGGCTGATAAACTCTTGATTTTTGCTTCTGGGAATAATAGCATCGTAATGAATTATATTCCCAAGAATAACTGTAATAGCATAAAACGACAAATAGAAGAACACTGTAAATCCGTCATCTCTCGTAATGGGCTTGCTTTGTCTGAATCACCCTCCCTGAGCAGCTGATCAATTTTATTTGGCTTTTCCATCCTAAACTTTTATTAAGTGGGGTGCCTCATGCGGAAAGATAGAATAGAAGCCATATGGGCCAGGGATTTGTTATCTGTTTATTTTCTCAGCCTTCTCCCTCCGTGTATGTGAGCACAACAATTCTCTGGAGCTGCAGGCTGCTGACATCTTACTGTAAAAGGTGCATATCCCAGGTGCCAGCTCACCTTTCTTATGCTAAAAATAAAAGCTGCCTTCACAGTACAGTTAATGATTTGCTGTGGGCCTCGCAGAATCACTCCGATGCCTCAGCAGATCTCAACTTTCATGTAATTAAGAGGGAAACTAATTAGCATATCTCAAGAAGCTTCACCTTTTAAACAGAGCAGGGCCAGATCCTTGGCCTGGATTTGCACTGCACTCACAGTGCAAAGCAGCTGTTGTGCCAGGTTAACTGGTGAGTGGAGGATTCTCTCTCTACTGGTGAATCCCTGGGTGAGAAGAGCCAGTACACCGTTCTCACCTCCTAGCCATCAGCGTAAGGGCGGGCGGCCAGAGAAAAGGAGTGTGCCTATGCCCAAGTGCTCTATAGTGGCTAGAAAGATCCCTCAGTATCAGGGGCTGCTGTGAGTGAGTTAGAGAAGACCTGAGGCTGCTCTAATTTATGTCAGGTCCTCAACCAGCCCCAAAGATGACGGGAAGTAAAAGTGGTGCAAAGTCTCCCCAGCCTTTCTGCACCAAGCCCAGTGTGGCTGCAGGCCAGGATCAGAGCCAGAGCGTTGTCCTATTTGAAAATGTGATACCATCTAAAAACCCACTGCATGAATAAGAGTTAGCATGATTAGTTACATACCACCGCGCTTTCTACCATGCTTTGGCTACGCTGTGTGCGCTCACCCCTTAAAACAACAATTGGGTGAAGTCATAAAGTGGTGTCCAATGGCCACCGTGATTAAGAAAGTATCTGCCAAGACTTTCTAACCAGTGGCGTCTGGGATGCCAGACTTCTCTCCCACTCTAAATCTAAAGAAACATCATGGCAACGTTTGGCAAGCCAGCATCTTTTAATTACAACCATTGTATTTCCAGAAAAGGCCTTTGTGCTTCTTTAGCAAACACAAGGCTTGATTCACCGCACCACTGCCCCAGTTTTATACCAGTTTAATATCACTCATTTCACTCGCGTTGCCCCATTGTAAAATGGGGGAAAGAGTGGAGAATCAGGCTCATGAGGTGAAAGGAACTAATGCAAAAGGAAAAAATTGCGTAACCACGGGGCACAAATTATACTAAACAAAAATGCAGCAGTTGGGTTCAATTAGCTTTTCAAAAAGCTGAACAGCAAACTGAAGAGTGAAGTTTGCTTCAGCTAGACTTACACTTGCCAGATCCAACGTGGCTTTTATTTAGTTTTAGGAAATGCACCCTGCAATTTTCCATTGTAACTCAGCAGGAAAAAGAGAAACCCACAGCTCTGATTATTTACAAGCAGCTTCTCCTAGAAACCTTCCATTGAGCTGTCTGAAATTACCACACCACAAAGAAACCCAGAATAATTGCTCCCAACATGTTTGTTTTCTTCATTGTTCTTCATGTTCCCTCTGCTTTCTTCTCCCCTGAATATCCATAGAATGCACTGATCACTGTTAATGAAGTCTTGCAACTTTCCCACTGTAAGAAACTTCTGGAGGAAGGAGACGGGTATCACTCAGGATGTCTAGGTATCAGTTTCTTACACAGAGGAAGCACCTTATAAATGATCCGCATCAGGGGGAAAATAGACAGCAGCTTTCAGCTTGAGAATAATGATACCATCAATTCACTGTGCCTATACCTGTCCTTCAGATCTTGATTCCAGTTCAATCCATTGAGCAGCTCTGTATTGAAGGTGGTAGTCTCAGGGCACACTCTTTCCAGGGTAGGTCCTTTATCTTTGTCATTGTAGGTGACAATCAAGAAACGCTTTCACAGGTCTGTCATGCCTCACAAGCTTTGTCTGTGAGATCCAGATTTCCAGCTGGTGTAAACTGGGGGAACTCCACTGAAGGTGAGTATAACTGCACTGTTATACAGAAGGATCACATCCCCAAGCCTGTACTTCATGGTACTTCCCCTGGGTTACTGCTGCACTCGGTTTATAAGCTTTGTAGAGCGAGAAATACATCTCTGCGCCAGATGGGGTTATAGGAGAGGAAACTTCTCTGATCTGGCAGGTAACTTATTTCATTCCCTCGTTCTATTTCCCCAGAGACGTCACCTGAGTGCCAGCAGAGTTCATCTGTTCTGTGTGGGTGAGGTGTTAGTAGAAGACGAGTTATCCTTGCAGGATCTTTCTACTCACTAGGCTTCGTTTCACAAGTCAGCCCGATCATTACAGAAATAAAAATGGCCTGCTCTTTCATCGGTGCTGTGCTGGAATTTACTGGACGTGCTTTTGGGAGGCATGCGTTACTGCTCCTGAGAATGTCTGGTCTTCGGCCATGCTTGTCAGTTGATCTTCACACTCCCGATACAGGAGAGCTATGAAAGCACAGCTGAGCATGGCAAAGCCTGGAGGTGGCAGCCATTCCTGACGAAAACTGTGCTTTGCAGAGAGTTTTGCTTTTCTGGGGCCTGGGCTTAGACAAGCAAACTCTCCGGCAAATCAGCCCTTTGAAATCCACATTATCTCCACTTTCAAGTGCAAGGACTCTACAGGCTGGCTGTCGATTCTGTTGTCCTGTGTGTTTTTACAGATGGCATAGGTTGGCGAATGGGGGTTGGAGGATCACATTTCCAATTAACTGGAATATGCACAGCACGTGCTTGGAACGAGGAAGGCTGCAGACTGATATCGGCGCACAGAAAGAGCCCTGATGAGGCAGTTTCAGCAGGGAGATAAAGATTCATGTCGATATGCTGTGTTGGAACGTGAATGTCTAAAGCTATAACCACAAAGAAGAAAAGCAAACAAATTGATTTGAAACATCTCCAAATGCCATCAGCTGTAGATGGCTCACGTCAAAAGTAGCTTTGATCCCTGACTCATGTTTTGCAAGTGGGAAGACATAAGAAATCAAATGTTCAGACTTTATTTGCCTGTGTCAAAATGTCTTACTAAGCTTGAAAAATGCGTATCTGTTTACACTGTATCCTTCCCCCTAGCATATCCCATGAATGGGTCTGAAAAGTAGATTGACTCCCTTATTTCATCGCTGGACAAGTGCTTAAAACCAGATGACTCACAAGGCAAACTTTTCAAACAAGGCATTGGGAATGCCCAGGGCAGTGAAACAATTAAACAGCTTGGCAGTGGCTCACTCAGCATCGCTGGGAAAGGCTGCGTTAAGCAGGTGTTCCTTTGGGTTGGCTTAGCTTAGCTGCCACACTTTATGTTTCACAAAACGTCGACGTCACCTGACATTTTCAGGCCACTCTACCAGATGCTGCATGTGCCTACTGCAACCTGAGAGAGCTGTGCGTGCTCTAACTGGGGCTTGGGGAAAAGCCAGCGTCCTAGTGGGTAAAAGCGCACACAGCTTGATGGGGGCGGTGTGTCTAGGGGCCAGAGGTTTATCATTAAGCTCCAAGAAGCCTGGAGGGCCAGAGATAAAAGTTTAAAGGGCCACTGGGAGGTGGTTGGAAATGTGTATAACATGGAAAGCAGCTTGACCAAGGGATTCTGATAGTATAAACCCCAAGAGCAGCATCCCAGGTTGTTTTCAATTTCTCAGGACTTGGCAGTGGAAGAGAGTCAGACCAAAAAAGAACCCTCCCCAAATATCTACATGTTAAAGACAAGCCCGAATTCCCAAAATAGCTGGAAGTTGAGCCTAGCGCCGTTGGTTGCAGCCAATTAGCAATGCTAGAAACACAGCAAGAACTCCTAGTATTTTGACAGTGATAAAAAGGCGTTGAAACGAAACAGTTGGAACTGAACATTGCAAGCTGTCACTCAGCCACACACATCACCCGACTGATGTGGGCTGCTTTGCATTGTGACAGATCAATGGACGGCAGCACAGAGTTTGAATAAGAGCTGGGCGAATGCAAAAATCCAGCATCCCTTAAAAGAGGCATCATTTCCCCATGGCCAGCTGTGGCTGTCTTCATCAGCCTGAGGTCAACTCCTTGGTGTAAAGGCCCTTTGTTCCTACTAGAACCTGGTCTGGCAATTTTGTGCGCAGCGTTCTGTGATTTTTTAATCTTTGGGCCAATCTTTGTCTCCCTGGTGAGGACGGGCCTGGTGGACCTTAGAGACTAAAGAATGGGTTTGGCTTGTTTGTAAAATTAGGGCCCAAGGGCTGAGTTTAGGGCTTAGGTCAAGATCAGAGACGATGGTGCTGACATCTTGCAAGCTGTTCTCATCTGCTTTTGGCGTCCATTTGGGGAATGTGTTTGGAGGATTTGGGCTGGACCTAGGCTAGAACTGGAAGACAGAAGCAAAACCATCATGGGACAGGTTAAAATTCACAGATTTGAATGGGAAACCCCCTGAAATTCAAAGGGATTCTGAGCTGAGGTTCTGATTTTGGCCCATCTCTGTTCAACACCAAGGACCATCATTGCTGGCATACATTGGCTTCTTTGTGCTGCTCTGGCTACACAAAGCAGCCATTAAACAGCAAGTTAAATTGAGTGTAAGCTCGTTTTCTTCCCCAGAGAGCAGCGGATTGGTGAATTTGGCCCCAGGTTGCACTTAAAGTCCCTGTTCACTTTAGGGTGACCAGACAGCAAATGTAAAAGTTGGGACAGAGGGTGAGGGTTGGGGGGGTAATAAGAGCCTATATAAGAAGATTGGGACTGTCCCTATAAAATCGGGACTTCTGGTCACCCTAATTCACTTCCAGGTCCAGTCTTTTGCTTCCCATGCTGGCACGTTCAAGGAAGACTGTACTGTTGCTCAGCAACAACAACTCCAGCCAGTGAACTGCCAGTCCGAAAGACAGGCCTGTCTGGCTGCTCTGAGGGGTCGGGTCAAGGTGTGGGATGGTGTAAAGTGGGGTCAAACTGGGAGAGTACCTTAGGAGACGGCGGAACAAAAGGTGCTCCCATTGCCTGCCCGCCAGCCCCAGAGAAAGGATCCCACATTTTCAGCATAGTTTCCAGTTGATAATTCCCCCACAGGACACCAACAAATGGACCATCAGAGCCCTGGAATATTCCACCAGAGCCCTTCTCAAGGCTCCCCAGCAAAATGGATGTCATCGTCTCTCCCTGGCTGAGCCGCAAATAAGGACAGACTCGGCGGCCAGCCCGTACTGCTCAAGCGCTGGCCCGAGTGATGACAATGGGTCGGGAGACAGTGCTCTCGAGCCAGACGAGTCTCTGAAGAGTCCTTCCGAAAGCCAGTTAAACATGCCTTTGATGGGTTGGGGGCAGGTACCAGGCTGACCCTGCCAGTAACGGAGACCTGGTCTGCACGCTCATCTCGCATTCAGTGGCCCTGCGAGCTGCCCTGTGCCACTTTCAGGGCCTAATACTCCTCTGGGCCAGGACTGGTGCATGGACTTGGCCCAGCCAAGTGTGTACGCGCTATGGGAGAGGAGCGTCTGTTTCCCCACGCGGTACCTGGGCCTGCACCGATGCTGGCAGTGGTGCCTGCCCGGGCTCCTCCAAAGACCGCTGCTAGGGGAGGGGGCGTGAGCCTGTGGCAACCGGACACTGGAAATGGCTGACGGGCAAAGGAGGGGGAAGAGCATCTAGCTGACCAGACTCCAGGGTTGGGGAAATGCAGATGGGTGGGAGCTGGGAACCATGGGAGAAGAGGCGTGGGGACCGGGGAGGCAGGGAGAATATAAACTGCGGCTCAGCCGGTCATTTGCAGCAGGGTGAGGGGAGAAGCCGATCAGGAGCAGGTTGAACTGACAGAGGGGAGCAGAGTGAGGCTGGGCTGATGGGGAGGGGAAGAGGGAGTCCAGGAAGGCTGCTGGGCATTGACACGAAGGGGGTGCTCCAGGTGAAAGACTGCACTGTGTCATGTCCCCGTGCTTTGCCCCAACCACAGCCCTCATGTCCCCTGTATGCTCAGCCGTGTGGGAAGAAACTGGACAGCCGTGGTTCATCTGCAGAGGGGGAGCAGTGCGGGGCTGGGAGAAACCAGCAGCCCAGGGCTTCCCCTCAGTGGTTTTCTGCTGTGTAGCAGCGGATCCCACAGCAGAGGGGTCAGGAGCATTGTGGCTCGTTGTCTCTGCCGGCTCAGGGACAGTCTGGGACTGAAATGTCTCTGGATCCTCATTCCAGTCTCTGACACAAGCGGTTCTCAGCCTTTTCCACCCTGGAGCCCACCCCCGTCACCGCCAGGAGCCCCCTCCTGTTCAGCAATGTCGAGTCCCTGACACCTGCAGCCCCAAGACTGGGAACCCATCCCTGAAATCAGCAGCTTCTCTCTTCCTAGGAGGAGCAGGAGGCTTCCCTGTAATGGGTCCTGTGAGCGCAGTGGGACAGGCAAAGGGCTTCAGCCTGGCCAAGCCCGGGGATTAGGAAACGGACTAAAAATGCAGTCCTGACTCCTTGAACAAGAACACAGCAGCGGAACGCTGTTCTGAGCAAGGCAGGACCCCGTCTTTACAGACACCTGGGCAGGTCGGAGTGTAGTCGTGGCTGATGCCTTCAAAACCACCAGGGGAAGATTACAAAAGGAAGATGCTAGCAGAATAGCTCCTCAGATCATTTCAGTCCCTTGAATCCCATCTCTGAGCCATGCTCTGGGATCAACGGGATGAGAAGCATGCAGACAAAGCCCCTTGGTCCTGCACAAAGAGCTACCAGACCCAACAAAAGCAGCAAGGGGGAGAAAGCAATAAACGAGTGAAGCTCCTCAGTGATTCATGGCCTGCGACGTCTTCCCAAGAGTTGTTCTTCTGGAGGTGGAACATTGAGGGGAGGAGGCGAGAGAACCAACCCCTGACTTGGCTTAGCACATTGTAATGAGCCGGTTGTGAGGAGGATGTGTACAGTCGGAGGCTGCGCTCAGCAAATTGTTTGGTTTAATTGTTCAAATATGATTATGCATCGTTTATTCCTTTAAGGCAACCATAAGCTTAGTCCATGGCCACACTGTTTCTCTGCTGTTGTGGCACCGCGATGAAAAAGGGTTTTTCCATTGATATCATTTATCCTCCTCTTTGAGAGATGGACGCGAGGTCAACGCAAGGACCCTTCCCTCCATCGAGCTAGCAGTGTCTACACCAGGGGCTAGGTTGGCCTACCAGAGGGTGCCACATTTTCATAGCCCTGAGCAATGTAGCTAGGTGGATCTAATTTTTAGGTGTGGACCAGGCCTTAGTCTCTGTCAGTTGCAAAAAGAAAAAAGCAGTGCTGTAAACTCAGCTGCGGGGAGCCCTGGTACTATCAGTGAGGGAAAGTCAGGCTAAATGAAACAACATCGGCAGTTCAAGAAGTAGGCCCCGGAGTCTCTTAGGCAGGGAGGTGAGGACCAAATGAAGGCAGACTTGAGTAATTGCATCCCAACATTAAATGGAAGGGCAAGCCCTGCAGCTCCTTAACACTCCCATGTCTCTGTGAGGCAGATGTCCAGCTAGTATATTTTGGAGGTACCAGGAGGGGACACATTTCTTGTAGGTATGTGCCTGGAGAGCTTGTGTGTGCATGTGTGAGCGAGAGGTAGCTGGACTAGATCACTTCCTGAGGTCTCTTCCAACCCTGATCGATGACTCTATGATCGGTTTGTATGAGCACTGCTCTCCTCGACAGGTTGTGCTTTGGGAGCAGAAGGTCAAGCCGCGTATGTGGGGTTAGCTGGCAGCTGTGGTATCTCCAGCTCTAGCCACAAAGGAACAAATAAAAGAAGAACTACAGTTTCTGGTATCTGAGTTAGATAACTAATCACAAGGAAGTGTTTTCCCCTTGTAATTAAGTTACTCTAATCACTGACCTCCTCAGTCAAAGCCACATCTGCTAATCTACAGAAAAAGAAGGGTAAATTGAATCCTCTCTTATCTGCTCCCCTCCCTCTTGCAGGGACCTTTAGTGTGATTAATAGGCTCCTTGTAATGAGGCTGGCACAGAAATATGACCACATGTCTCTGTGGTTTGGAACGTGGTAGGAACTGGATAGAGTGGGGATTGCTGCCATTACATTACCTATGGCTCCAATTTCAGTACAAGGGCATAAACACCCCAGTAGAAAGCAGCCGCAGAGTTGATTCATGCTCTGGGGCCCTCAGTCCCTGCCCACTCAGCAATGGAGTTGGTTCAAACTGAGCAATACAGTTCATTTCCTAGCACTGCCTCTGCATCACACCTGGGGGCACTGTACAGTGACTCATGCAGGTGAAGCCGATGATGATGCTACCCAGACAGCGGCTCAGCAGTCAATCCGTTACTTTCCTCCTCCCCATTGCAAACATCCCTCCCCATCTCCAAAAGGATCTTTCCAAACGCCTCTGGCTCCTCCTGACTCACGCCATAAGGAAATGAACCTGTAATATATGGAAAAGGCAAACCCAACTGGATCACTAAACGGGTTAGTGCCGTGTGTTTGCGGGTGGCTAGATCTGTGCGTTCCCTCGGCAGGTCTTCCTGCAGGGAAGCAGGTATACCGGGGAGGGTTCACGTGCTCCGTCTAGGGCACAGCATTGATCTCTCTGCTTAGCCTTGTTTACACTAGCCCATTGCACTGCTGAAAGGTACACTTGTGCGATTGAACCGGTAGAAGTTGCAAGGATGCAGCGTGTTCACACTACACCTCCTGCCTTGGGTCCACACGCCCACTCCCAGCACGGCCTGCAAACCTTTCAGCAACACCGCGCTGTGGGTACTTAGCATCCTGCTTCCCGAAGCCGATGTACTGCTGGGAGTGTAGCAGTGAATCCCTTCAGACACTGCAAAGTGCTGTATTGTTATACACGGAGTGGGGCCATAGTTTATCCTGGGAACCGTGGTGCATGGCCAGGCTCACAGGTAGTCAGGGTGGGAGGAACGGCCTGGGCTGCCTCTCCAATTTCACCACTAGGAGCAATGCACTCACAGAACCTCAGCCAGCTTGGGGGACCAGGAGATGCTTCTCCATCAGCTGCCCAAGTGAGGCCCCACCAAGGCCAGAACATTCTTATTGTAGAGAAAGGCTGGTTAAGACAATGGGCTGGGACTCGGGAGATCTGGGCTCCATTCTCGGCTCTACCACAACCCCCCTGTGTGATCTTGGAAACTCATTCGGGATAACGAGCCTTCCTCTGCCTCACTCATTTAGACTGCAAAATCTTCGGGGCAGGGACTATCTCCTTCCACATGTTTGTACAGCGCTTAGCACGCTGGGGCCCTGCTAACAGCTGGAGGCTCTAGGCACCAATACAAGAGGGGCGTGACTTCCTGTGCACTAGTGTAAGAGTTACACGGGGACGCGAGGTGTGTTACAAGAGCAGCGGAGGCTTGCAATGCCAACTGCTATCATGGAGATGAGTCTCCACCAATCACAGCTTTTCTCCCAGCCACGGACGCTGGGAAGAGAGGTTTGAATCCTCCCCTCTCCGCTTGGGGCCTGGAGCAGGAACAATCCCTCCCCTGCATTTTCACTGCTCCAGATCGGGACCTTCCTCATATAATTGCTGAGCAACAAGCTTCGCTGCTGCCCTGGCTGTACTCTGAAAAGGCTCCCTTGAAGGAAAGCAATTCCCCCTTAGGGATGGGCCCAGGTCAGAACTCCAGTCAAACGCCCTGCAGCCCCCGGGGATGTTGTGGGGTTTGTGCTCTTCCTCTCAGCACACTCCCAGACCAGAGCAGAAGACCTAATCCCTCCCCAAGGCGTATACACGGACCAAATACCATTGGCCCAGCGGAGAGCCAAATCCCGGGTCTACCCTCCCCTCCCAAAAAAACTGGCTGCCACGTCCCTCCTTCCTTCTGCCTTTTATACACCTCAGCTGAGCCTGGCAGCTCAAGGAGCCCCAGCTGTATCCTCTGCACAGCCACTTAACCCCTTCCTGCTCAGATCCAAGCCCAGCAGGGAATACGTAGGCTTGGGCAATCCAGCTTAATGGCATGGGAGCTTTGCAGGGCTCAGGGGAGCAGCGTGGCCCAGTGTAGACACAGCTCACCCCCCAGTCAGAGCACTGGGGCTCTGGCTCACCTCAGAGTCATATTCTTTTCTGTATTTGATGGAGACTGGGTGCAGCTGATTCCATGTGCCAGTCAAGTTTTGTTTTAGAAAGAGCATGTGCTACGCTCTCCCAAAGGAGCACGTTCCACTTCTCGGCTGGTAACCCCTGCTCACAGAGATTATGATTGCCAGCAGCTCCTTCTCCATGCCTGGAAACGATCAGCCTGCACTAACGCCTCCTGATGAACTGCAATTCCCTTTGCGTCTCTTCCATGTTCAACCCAAGAGCTGCCTCTAGTGTCGGCTGGACATAACAACAGGTTCACATCTCAGCGCTTGCACTGGGGTGGAGGAAACTGCTTCCAGTGTGTGTTTGTTGGGTTGTGTAGCACCAATACAGAAAGGTTTGGCTGCAGCTGATCACAGCTTTACTACACCTGCCTGAAGCAGCATCCATTTCTGAGTTACAGAGGCAGACTGGCTTCCATCGGTCCATATAGTTACATAGGCTGCTCTGCTGTATACATAGGCTGGGAGCTCCCTCTCTCTTCTTCTAACAGCTCTTGGCTGAGTGGGGTCCTTGGGGGAAGCTCGGTATCTTTTGTAGTTTTACTCACGGTCATGCCAGGGTTAATCACTGCTCCAGACTGGCTAAAACCCAAACTCCAAACACCTCTGAACCTCTGTGAAGTTTGGAACCAGATTTTAGCTTTTAAACTGCGGCTGTGGCTCATTGTTACTGACAACACGCTGCGTGTGATCAGCAGTCTTGTCTGATTCGACTAGAAACAGATACCTGGCCGGCTCCTGGTCTTATCAGTTCAAGGGCGTTTGGATTTGAAGCAAAACCATGGCACACCAATGCGGTAAATCGGGTGAAACCAGCTGGGGCATGAGAGCAATGAGTTGGCTACCCCAGCTGCACTTTACCTCTCTCTGGGACTGCACTGTAAGTGTCTGTCTGCTTTATATCAGTGTACGAGAGTAAAGACAATACTGTAACGATCCTATGGACCAGAGTTTCTGAGGGGCACTCTGAAAGCAGAGAAAGCAATTGTCCACCTCTGATCTGATCTCTGATGCAGCCATAGAAACCTGCATGTGGTTAGGATCCAGGCATCACTGATAAGATTCCCTCCTCTTGAATACAGGGCACAATTTGGGGCCTTGCTGCTGCAAACAGCTAGGCACATGCTTAGCTTTAAGCTAGTGAGTAGATCCATTGACTGCAATGGGACTTATTGCATGCTTGAAGTGAAACAGATGCACGCTGTCTGAAGGCTAGGGCCTACGTGCCGTCTCACTTTTAAAGAGGCACAGCGCAGATTGAAAAGCTTCGGAAAAGGGCAAAAGACGTGGATGTCTCTGACAAGGCACCCTGACGACCCAGCTTGGCAATGAGATTTGATTGAAGCAGAGTGGAGACATTTACCGCGTCTCCGCGTACAAGCACACAATGAAATGAAAAGGCAGGGGAAGAACTCGATTTATGGCTTCCCTGCCATTCGAGATCACAGCCAGATTGCGGAGGCCTTCTTCCCCCGTCAGGAATTGTTCGTTTTATGCCCACTAATGACATTTGCAGCGCCGCACTCTAAGACAGTGATAAGGATAATCAAACTGTCACGCTTTAATATAGCTGAGGGGCCTGCGGGAGGCATGTGGGGATTCCTCTTTGCCTTGTGTGGTATGTGATTAATATTTATTCTCTATCACAGCAGCCCCTAAGCACCCCCCAGTTAAGAAGCAGGGCCTCATTGTTCCTTCTCTGGACAAAAATCGTCTCTGCCCCAAAGAACTTCCAAACAATGTACACCAGCACTTCTCCGGCCCATTGCTTCATCATGACTCATGGGTCTCTCTGTGCCCCAGGCAGCTGATACACAGGATGGTACAACTGGCTGGGTGCATTCCATTACCTGGTTTTATTTGCCTGCTTTCTTCTCAAGCGTCAGCTTTCGGCCGCTGCAGGAGACAGGATCCTGGGCAAGGGGGAGCCAGCTACGGCAAACCCTGGGCTGTATCCCATGCAGGCATGTCACTTTTTTGAGTCATGATTACAGTCACAGATTACAAAATATGAATAGAGATTAAAAAACAAGCCAATCAACCAAATGTGGGGGGGACTGTTGCTGGCCCTGGGGGACTTACAGGGAGATTTCTTAATGGGGCAAGGGGTAAAATCTATCCCTTCCCCATCCCCCAAAAGCAGAGCTGTCAGACCACTGAGCGGACTCCCGGACAATTCATCTCCCAGCTCGAGGGCAGGCCATGGGACTGCAGCTCAGCCTCTCTCTGGCTGCCCACCTCAGAGCTGGAATGGCAGACGCCGCTTCCCCGAACCTCCCAGCCTGGGATCCGGTTCACTGGCTCCCCGAGCTGTGGCGTTCATGCCTCTGGGCCCAGACCTGCTGGAGGCAGCTCAGAGTTGCTCTCCTTGTTGGACGCAGCCTGCAGGCCGCTCTGCCTGCGGTGTTCCTTGCCACTGGTGCAAACCGTTGGGCTGAGACTCTCCATGGCAAGGTGAGCGTCCCCCGGTGCGATTGACTGTATAGAGCAGACTGAGAAATGCAGCCCCGGCGAACCTATTCTTCACTGAGTTAGACTAATTACAGGCTACAAATGCTGGGCAGCTGGGTGGACAGGCCCAGCTGGCCGCCTTCCTTTTTTGAAGGGCAGAGGCTATGCCAGGAGAATGCTTTGAGTCAAGGAGTCAGGTTGGTCTTTTAAGCGAAGGACAAAAATAATTGACAAGCAGGAGCATGGGAGTTAGGCGCCGAAATACCTTTGAGGATCGGGCTCTTCTGAGTACATCTCCTCTGCGGCTTCCCCGCATGGGTAGACAGACACGTGCTGGCGCGCATGCTAAAAACAGCAGCGCCCATGACAGCCTGGGCTAGCTGCCTGAGAACGAACCCGCCCGGCCCACCGGGGACTACTCGGCTGGCTAGACACAGCCACTGCAGTCACACTGCTATTTTTAGCAGGTCAATTCGAGCACATACAGCGCGCTTCTTCTCGCACAGGGAAACACCTGACATGTTGCCCTGTAGCATACCCCTTGTGCCTTCGCCCCCATCGGTTCAGTGGGAATAACAGCACGGCCATGACCCTGCCTATCCACTGGGAAGGTTGTGAGATGCTCAGATAATGTGGTAATGAGGGACAACCTGGAAGCTTTTAAGAATAGTAGATGTGGTCCTGCCTCAGTGCACGGGATGGACTTTCTAACCTCTCTAGCCCTACATTTCTGTGACACTATGGTATAGGATCATGAGATGGCTTATGGTAGCTCTGTGTTTACAATCCATAATTCAGGGATTATTTTCCCAGTGTGCTAGGCGCTGTACAAACACAGAACAAAGATCGTCTCTGCCCCAAAGAACTTCCAAACAATGTACACCAGTGCCTCTCTGGCCCATTGCTTCATCATGACTCATGGGTCTCTCTCTCGACAGCTTCCTTTCTCCTGCTGTCTGCTCCCCCCTGTGAGGTGCACGGCCCAGCCAACCTGCTGTGTCTGACCTCAGCCTGGTTTTCTTGGTGATGCAACGTCCCTTCAACCCCACCCTGTCTCTTTGTCCACAACCAAAACCTTTAGTACAACCAATAGCCCACAGATACTATTTCTTTAGCTTTGAATAACAATAAAATCTCACCCATAAAAAACAAACCTAGAAGGGATCTGACCGTTAATTAGGTTTATGATCAGAGAGCCACTGTCCAGCAGCAAAAGAGAATCATGTGCAAATAATGAATTAACTCGGCTAGCGAAGAAATCCAAGCAGCAAAACGGCTCCTTTAACCTCCAGGACCATACTTCTACCTTTCCCCGAGCCCTGGTTAAATAAACGGCTTTTGCAGCATGTCTGAAAGGTCATCAAATAATAAAGCAATTCAAATCTAGTAAGGGAACTGCACGGGAACCATGCTGTGAAAGATTGGCTGTCAAAACCAGCCATCAGGAAAAGGGAGGGGATGCATGCACGGTTCCCATAAGAAACTCATGTTCTAATCTAAAATGGCTGAATGAAATATTTCCATCTCTTCTGGTCAACCCCTCTTCCTCCCCTCCCCCACATTGATTACCCTTGAAAGTTAAGTTGTTAAAAAATGAAAATAGAAAATTTTAGATTGTGCCACAAAGGTGCCGATAAACCAAAACCCTTTAAAAATGCAGATAATTGATGCAGATGTGGGCACCATTGATGGCAAATATGTGGTGAAATACTGAACGGTTCTAGAGAACGCAACAGAACCCTCTTCACAGGCATGACTTACATGTATATGTTAATTACTTAATATTGTGGTACCAAGCAGAGGGGCTATAATGTAGCCTATAAAAACCTGTTGATAGACATAGTCCCTGTCATGAAGAGCAGAAACATTGCTTTGATGGACACTTCTATCCTTGGACTACTGATTAATGCTGTACTTGATTTTTATCTACTTATACTGCGAGTTCTTTGGGGCTGGGACATTTCTTCATTAGATGTTGGTAAGTGGCCTAGCACAACAGTGTTTTGGTCTCTAAGGCTATGTCTACATTACTGGCTGGGTTGGCGAGTAGAGATCGATCTGTTGGGGATCAATTTCTCGCGTCACGTCAAGACGCAATAAATGGATCCCAAAGTCGATGCCGGAACTCCAGCTGGCCAAAAGACGCAAAGCACAGTCGATGGGGGAACCCGCTGTCGACCGCTGGTAAGTCAATCTAAGATGTGCCGACTTCAGCTATGCTGTTCATGTAGCTGAAGTTGCGTATCTTAGGTTGACCCTCCCTGCTAGTGTAGACCAGGCCTAAGTGCTATTATAATGCAGTATACTGGTTGAAGTGTACCTCTGTGCTGAGGCAAACTGATCTCCAAGCAGAGGTATCCCTCCTTCTTTCAGACCCTGACTGCAGGTGACATACATACCAGTGTGAGTGAAAAAATAACTCCAAACCCTTGAAATGTAGCCGCCTCCTTGGATGCCGTCTGGAAATTATGGGCAGATGGGTGCACAAAGGTATTATCTGCTGAGATAAATGCCCCAGTGCAAGCATGAGCACTTAGGTAGATGGTTGAATTTGGGACACTGGAGAATTTTTAATTCCATAAAATAAATAAATGTTAGTACTTTGACATAAGCACAATCCTACACATTTAATTAGTTGTTTGCACAGGTTTTTAAAAGGGAAAATCACTGCTCGGTATTATGCTCATTGTCAGACCAGAAACAGCACAACACAGGCATCTCCTAATTTAGAAATAGGAGAGGGTTTTTTTTTTCCCCTGATATTACATATATCTGGCATAAACCAAATGGTGAGTTATGCTGTTTTTGAGCACGAATGAAGACACTATTCATGTTGTGATGTATGGGAGCAAGATGCCATGTAACCGCAGAAAATCAAGGGCAAATTCTCAACTGGTATCAACTGTCATAGCTTAATTGAAGTAAATGGACTTCTTTTAGTCCTGCCTTCAATTGGAACTCTGCTGAAGATCTAGTTCAGGCGACAGGTGACTTTGTGTGATGCATAACTTTTTTTAAAAGAAAACTGTGGGAATCTACCATGGAATGATTTTTTGTTTTCAATTCTCTAATGTTACCTTGTTCATCCGGCAAAAACAGAAATTTGTTTAAAATGGATATAAAACCATGAATATGTTAGCCCCACTTAGGATCTCTGCATCTTATACTCTGCATAGACTCAGGTTAAAAAACCAAAGTCTTTTGTGTTTGACTGCTAGTACAGTGGGTCTTGACCCGGCAACATACATTGAAGTGTAACCCCAAATACAGGGCCAGAAGTCACTTATTGACAGAACACTGACTCCAGCCCTGATTAATGTGCATTTGTTACTCCTTCAGCTGCCAGATCCCCGAAGTAAAATCCACATGGCAGGTGAAGGAGGATTTGGGTTGAATTCCATTGTTCTCCACATGCAGAAATTGACAATTAGAACCTAACTTTCAGAACTGTTTTTATCAAAAACAGATGGTCAAATTCTGCTCTCATTTACGCCTGTGCAACTCCACTGACTTTACTAAGGTTGCCCCAGTGTCCACAAGAATGGGATTTGCTCTACAGATTGCATTTAAAACTTCAATGATAGCTCTGACTGCACTTCTACCCAGTGTTAGATTGTACGTTTCACGCTACGCTACCCCGCAAGGAGCACCCAAAACCTCAGGGCACGCAGAAACTGTGTGCACGCTGCTACAACACTTTATGGATGCAGATAACTTCCCACTCCACATGCTGGCCTGCAAATAGGGAGGGCGGAGTCATAGTCCTGCTTCCTCTCAGTCTCAAGAAATGTAGGGAAGAAGGAGCCACTGAGCTTCTCTCAGTGCAGTAATTGGGAGTCTGCCAGGCCCTACGTGAGCTGAGCAAAGGAGTGAAAGACTTTTTATGGACTCCCACTGCTCAACGCCATGGCAAGGCAGAATCTGTCCCTTGAAGTTTTAATTACTCCAGCTGTAGATTTGTGTTGTATTAGTTACGTGTCTCCTTCCGTGGAAGGGAAGCTGTGCCAAACCATGGGAAAAGGGCTGCCAAAGTCTAAGAAGCTTAGAATAAAGACAGGAGAACCCAACAATTGTCTCTATAGGTGTCGGTCAGCAAATACAGGTTTGAGGAGGCAACAACTGCAATTCGTAACCACTGTTTTAGCTTTGCTATAAGAAGCAATAAAGAAACCAAAGACCCTATTGAAATCATGTCAGGGCTGCTGTTCTGGAGCCATCTGTTTACGCAGCTGGTAAGAATCGTTACAGATGGCCATGGGGACTCTAGGACATTATAAAATGACAAATCAAAGATGTTATGGCACAAATTATCTTGCAGATAATCAGATACATAGGCAACCTTTACCAGTTTGCCTAACGGCGTTGCTGGCATTAGCTAAAGACAGCTGTTTATTAACTCCTCATGGAGAGCCCCTCTTTCCCCCTTTCTGATGCAAGAATAGAACTCATAACATTCATGGGTTTTTTTGCTAAATTTATTCTTCCAATCTACCAATTAATTTTATGAAAATATGAATCATGTTGTTACATCACGCACTCACATTACAGTCTACAGAATACAAATAACCAAGACATTATTTGTAGATATAATCTCGGCTAATAAATGGAATTTACAGTACAAAAAAATGTATCTGAGTTTAAGAAGAAAAGATAAAACAGCTGTATGATTGTCAGAGACATTAGCTGAAGCCAAGAAAAAGCATGCAATTGTACACAAGGAGTTTAACACCTCTCTCCCCCCCACGTATGATGTTTGAGTAATCTTTCAAAAATAAATTTTAGTTAGATGTATCAAAAAACTCAAGCAGTAAAAGATATTACTAACACGGAGTAACAGGTCAACCTGTTTGGAAACCACTAGGGTTCATTATTTGGAAATGATGGTTTCTACACAACATCATCATCATCATCCTGGCTCCCAGTGTCATAGGAATCTGTTCAATACACTTGATGTCATATTAGGGTTCCAGCCCTGCTCTGATTAAGTTCAGTAGAAACAAGATTGGGCCCTACATTTCATAAATGCTACTGATGTACTGAAAATCCTACAAAACAGCCTCTCTCCCAGAAGTGAAATCACTTATTACTATGGCAAACGGGCCACTTGATTTTGTAATTTTAAAAAACTACTACCCAGCATATCGTTTCTGTATTTTCTGATCTAATGGAACAAGTCCTTTCTCTGCTACTCAGACACCCGACGAAACAGACAGATAAACAAACACAGACTTGGTTTAGTAAGAACACAGTGTCATCTACATAAACTACACAAATTAAAGAACAGAGTCAGTTAAATCAGGAGCTGTTCTCTTACACTGATCTCACATAGCTCCAGTGTCATTTTGTTGCACGCAAGCTGCCATTTTTAATGAGATCTGTCAATCATTATTGCACATCTGCTGGTTTGGAAGTATTTAAAAGGAGCCTTGATTTTAGGGTTCCATCTCAAAATTGCATTTATAACATGGGGACTAAAACTTCAAGAATGCTACTACCATATATAGTGTGACAATTTGACAGAAGAGCACAGCTAGCTTCTCTGAAAGACAGGCATGGTGAAGTGGAAACCCTATTGCCTGGGAAACGTACAAGGTCAGACTATGTGATCGTCCTTTCTGGCTTTAACATCATTGAGCTATGACATTCATACTCAATCAAAGGAAATTCTTTTCACCAGAATGCATAGTTAGCCTGCAGAATCACTGCCACCAGCAATCATTGAGGCCAGTGGCTTAGCAGTGTTCAAAAAGGATTAGCCATTTATCTGAATAACAAGAATATCCAGAGTTACAACCATGACTATTAAAGAATAAGTAAAGAACAGAGAAGAGACTATAAACCCTTAAGATGAAGAGGAGCATAAACAACCTCTAGCTATATGAGGACGAGGAAGAATCTATCACTAAGGGCAGCTTATTCCAGATCTAGTCCTCTGAAGCACAGCCCACTGTCAGAAACAGGAGACTGGAATAGATGGATTACTGGGCCGATCCAGTCGGCAATTCCTATGTTCCTGATAAACACAGGCAAGAGAAGCTCCGCTAGACCTGCAGTGCTCGTGTTTGGCTTCAGAAGTTTCTAGGGAAAGAACTTAAAAAAATGCTTCAACCTCTAGTTCCCTAATACTGACACATAAATATGATTTAGTCATGCCATTTATTACAAGGATGTATTACCACAGATGACCCTGCTTTGTAGAATGGCGCCTATAGCTGTTTGTCATCCACCTCCACTCCTGTAAACATAACCTTAAAACCTCTGAAGAATCTTGAACGTTCCCTCCGGAAACCACTAGTTCAAATCACCTTTCAAAAATAAGAAGCAAAGAAAGAGATGTGGGAAGCTAAACGGTGCTCCTGTTGCCAAGTTGTTACAATGATACGCCAATATGTTGTTACAATGATATGCCAATATGCTTCCAGCAGTTGTAAGAAATTAGTTTGTGGAGTGCTTACAAGCTTTACATGTTTAAATCTCAACTGGAAATAAAATACAATTTAAGTGATACACTTGTAAATGTTAAATTAAAAAAAGGAAAAGATCAGCACCAAAAAGTGAAACTAGGGTTCAGATTCTCTTCTACATTCCAGTTCCTAGGGATTGGATCTCCTCAGCTGAGGAATCTCCTGGCACAGGAGAGTCCCTAACTAGCACAGGGTAAGGATGGTCAGCACCTGTGCTACATCTCCTTGCAGCTCTTACCATGGGGCTTGCTAGAATTGGAAGGGGGCATGGCCAGAGGGCTACTGCTCTCCAGTGACCTGTGACTGGCACAGAGTAGAATCAAGAAGCCATATCTATCCACAGCTAAGAATCTGACCCTAAGTTCCCCCACTTTTGTTGTTAATGTTGTTTAGAAACAACTGCCTGAGACATTTGATCTGTAGATTTTTTTTTAGGACAACCAACTACCAACTCATCATCCCTTGCTCATGGCCACGTCAAATACACCACAATCCTTTGGATTTTCTCCTGTGAGTAAAGTCAATAAGGTTCAGCTACAGATAATACCAGCAGTGCTGCCTTCCTGGCCTGCCATTAAAACAAAAACAGGATGAGGTATCTGGTAATACAGGTCATTTAACATGGTGCTCATTATGTCAAAATCAAGATTTAACTTTCCATATGCTACAATGGCATTGTGGTAAGTTTCTGCAGAATCATCAAAACCTGAGAGCCCTGGTTATTCCATAATCTGCTTTGAAACTATGACAATTAATTTAATCCAGATGCACAGTCTGGCACTATTCCTTATTCTAAGTACCGTACATTTTGATGGCAGCACAGAAGCAAAATATACGAAGCAGATTTGCTGAAGCCCACAGTTCTGATGGGCTGCACATATCAAGAGGCAATTCAAAAGGAACACACCTCTCAAATCGTCATGACAATAATGCAGGCAGAGCTGAATCTGAAAGAATTCAGATTTCTTTGTGTATATGAAGAAACAGTTCACAAAGGAAAGGATCCCATGGTAGGTGTTTAGCTCAATTTAACCACCTCTTATACAGTAACTGAGACGAACAAGAAATTGAATGTAAATCATCCCCTTTGTGAAATGCTTCCAGTGGAATATGTTTGCTTTACAAAATTTTGGGGAAGGAGTATTCCAAAGGGCCTCACGTGAGCAGGCTTTAAATCTATAGATCAAAAGTGAAAAACATAGATGAGGTAGTGCACAGATTTAGGTAACAGTTTTGGCACCTCATCTTCTGGAAAAAAATATTATTTCTTGTGCACATTTGACTATGGTTCCTTTTCTCTCGACATCCTAGAGAAATCAGATGCTGCTCTAATAATCCCATCTCGCTGGATTCAGCAGACCTCTTCTTCGGAAGGTACAGAATGGCAGCTGTCATGGGAAACAGTGTCAATGCTTTGTATTTCCAACTGAAGGTGAACTGATACCTGGACTGCTATTTCTTGGCCATGCTCATTCATGGAGCCATCATCTGAGTCCCCTGCTGGTGAATTACTGCGCTTGAGCTCTGGGTTGATGGGATAGATTGCATCTTGGGTAGTAAGGGCTTGGGTTTGTTTGGTTTCCTCGCCAACTTCATCAGGATCATCAATTCGCACTGCTTCGAAGATCTCTTCCATGAATGCTCTACAGTTCAGGATCAGAGGTGGGAGGGGGATGCTTCTAGCAAGCTCTTCAATGTATCGAGCAAATTCCATGGTCTTGAACTGGGTGACTTTGGCCAACTCTAAGGTTTTGGCAGATGTGATGATAGGAATGCGCTTGGCGATCTCAAAGGCTTTCTGAAGCTTCTCAGCCCCTTCCGTCCTGAAGAACTCATTGATGGCCTTCTCTGTCTTGCGGAGGTGACTGCTCATCATACACAGACGGGTGATATTTAAAATGAGGATGATTGTAAAGGCAACCAGACACACAATCATGTAGTAGATGCTCATGTCCCCTGATGTGAAGATAACCCTAAGGGTGACTGTGTAGTAGAAGGTGCCATTACGATTAGTTCCTGCACAAGTGTACCGCCCGCGGTCACCAAAAGTTACACTGGTAATGTTAAGGAATTGGTCAGTGATCAACCATCTTCCATCTAAAGATCCAAAAGAAACAAATACAGTAATGAGACAAGGAGAATTAAGAAAATGTAACAAACAATGCTTACTCCTTTATCAAGATACAGGCCTTGGCACTAAGCACTGCATCTCTAACAAAGATTCCTCAATGATCATACCTAATGTGGTGGAGACTTCGTTCTGTAGCTTGTTTAGCCAGAATTTACCACTCAGGTGCTACAGATCCTTTTCTACCATAAGATTTTGCTCGCATCCCACTCTTTATTCCATTTTGTATTGTTCCGTACTGTGCGGCTGTGCTTTTAGTCTGACAGCTCTTTGGGGCACGGATTCCAGTATTTGTTTAGAACATTTTACCCACTGTACAGTGCTATTTATTTACTGCTCTATATAATTATAATATCCAATTTTCCATGTCGGTTGCCTAAGGCAAAAGTCAAGTGAGCCATGGAACAAGTCCAATAAGAGTATGTCTATACGCTGCATGCTAAGTCCAGGTCTGTGGGACCCAGGCTTGTGGCCTCCGTATTTCCAAGCCCACACTTGAGCATCCCCACTGCATTATAAATGGGTTAACGATGGCTGGCCTGTCTCTCACAGCCGTACTAATGCTCCATACTGCACTGCACAGACCTTCTGACTTGGGTCTGTGACTTGACCTGCATCCACACTGCAAAATGACAGGCCTTGGATCCAAGTCACAGCAGGGTTGTACTTGGGCCCTTACTCCCCCCACCCCCAGTAAGGTCCTAGCACCTGGGTCCTGAGTGCGTGCTATCAGAGTAAGACTGAACTGCGTGTGGACAGGAGAGGGGTTTGGGCTCAAACCCGAGTCAGAGCCTGTTGTTAGTGTGCAGTGTAGACATACCCTAAGTAGCTCAGATGGTATCAAAACCCAGCCCTGGAGCCCCAGTCTTTTGCTTTAACCACTACACAACTGTGCTGCTTCTACTGACTGACAAAACTCTTAGTAAAAAAAAATAAATAATAACAACGTTGGCTTCACAGACTATTTCCCATATATTTATTAAATCGGAGAGGACACATTTGTTTTCATAACTCATTTACTCTGCTTTCAATTAAATTTATAGTTGGCATTTAAATATTATTTTAGCTGCACATAAGTAGGATAATATCCCAAATTAATATGCACAGCATTAAGAGGATACTGTCATGTAACTCAGGTTCACAAATCTGACCTAACTTAAAACTTGTTATCTAATGAAGACTGTTCCCAGATTCTATAAACAGTATTACTTTTTTCTTTTTTAAAATTAAACACTTAATGGCTAAGAGAATGCATCTCCCTCTGCAGCAGTGGTTAACTAGCAAAACCATTCCCTGAGCAGGTAAACATCCTGTTGATTTCCATAGAGTTGCTGGCACATAAACAAGGAAGTAAATGTAATCAAATAATCTCTCTCCTTTACAAAGGCTGAGAAGACATGAGAATAGTTTGCCAGCTAGAAAAGGACACAATTTGAGGAAAATGTATTTTTTAATTTATATTCCCAAGATGTAAAGAGCAGTACAAAATAAAAACTCAGTTATGGAGCTGATACTATGGATCTTTAATTATGTACCTTTGCAGCAAAACAGTTCAGTTCTACAAGATTAAGCAACACAGTTGAAAGGGTGGGACAGTGGATAGTGTTCAGTTCCCTGCTCCACCACAGGTTTCCTGTGTGACTCTGGGCAAAATGCTTAGTCTCTCTGTGCCTCAGTTCCCCACGTGTAAAATGGGGGTAAACATCTCACAAGGGTTGTGAAGACAAATATGTTAAAGATGGTGAAGTGTTCAGATACTACCTAAGAGAGTAGCAGAGCTTACCTTCATCTCTTTCATTGAGCAGCCGTCCTTTTGAATTGTACCAAAGGATAAATTCATACTGGCTGATGTTCAGTTTACATTGAATTAAAACACTGGTCCCCTCCTTTGCTATGATATCATTATGTGCTGGAGAATTTGCCACGACTCGGAAGACTGGATGAAGTAAAGCAGTCAGAGAAATGGATCTTGACACAGGTGTAATTGTCCTGTTAGAAGCTACATTTTCCAGTGCAAAAGCAGCAGGCAGACAAGCACTAACAATCAAAGCTAACAGGCAACAACTGAGCTTCATGGAAGATTAGAGAAAATTGTTTTTTCATTTAACTTGGAGTAAGGCGCAGGATGCGTAATATCAAGCTGTCTGCATTAAACCGAGATCAGTGAGGAAGGTCTTGAGCTGTTCATGGACAGAGAGTTTCTTGGAAATATCTGACTCCCAGTGCACTTTCAAGACCATTGATATTAATAGCGGAAAGGGAAATCCAACTGGAAAAAAAAAAAGAGATTGACATTTGTTAATAATACCAAGCTTACGTGGTTTTCAAATCTCATTTCTAGTAAATAGATTTCAGACTAAAATAATTTAAACTGTCAGCCGAGAGGTTTGGCATCAGAGATGAGCTCAGGGCATGCCAAAGGGATGAGGGTAAGAAGGTATTAGCATGATCAGTAACTCCAGGCACTTCAGATGTACACTTGTCCTCCCATCCTAAATAAGACATATCAGGGAGGCTTGGCATTAGGGGCAAAGAGTGTAAGAAAAGGGCCAAAATGGTTAACAGATTGGAAATATGCAGCTCCCATTGGGATCAAAATGTGTATTGTGTGTATGGCAGACAAAGTAAAACAGTTTTCACAACCGGGGGACGATGAAGGATGAAAATGTAATTTTTAAAAAAGTGATTTTTAGTCCTGATTTTCCAAAGGTTTATCCACTCAGCCTCCTGTTCTGTACCTACAGATAACTGTGGGCGCATTTTATAGCCCTGAGACAACTGATTACCTGATTTGCAGGTACGATCAGTAGTTAGTACTATAACAGGCACCCACAAGTATTTGTACTTGGAAAACTGTATCTGCAATTGTTTGGGTGCACAAAATGGAAAGTCACTTTTGAAATCTGTCCTTTTAATGTCTAAATGTTCTTCCTCATGACAAATTTTCTTACTGCCACATTATCAGACTCCACATTTTGACTGTAATCTGATGCTGAAAATATTGCACTAATGGCTACTACTATTCTAGCACTTAGGGTATACTTTACATCTTCAAAATGCTTTAAAAGCTACGAGTGCCAAATTCTGCTCTGTATCTCCCAGTGATGCCAGGGGGTAATTTGACTAAGGACAGGACCCACAACTTTTAAAATGAAGGAGTGCACAAGATAATGGATGGTATTAGAATAAAAGACCAATATCAGTGCTTCCGGTGTATATCATTTTTTTCCCCACAGACAACCAAGAAGCAAAACATTTCAGTAAGTACACTGAACTCCAAGAATGAGTTGGAATGAGGAAGGTTTACATTTGTATATAATGTTCATGAAACCTGACCAGAGAATATGTCTGATTTAATAAATGTTCCTTGGACTCATCATTCCTTCCAGACTGTCCCACGGCAATGAAAACCAATTTAAAATACCCTGGTACCTTAATGAATATCTTGCTTCACCCTGTTGAATACCTGACTTCAATCTTTATCATCTTTCTCCTACCAATAACAAATACCAGTAGTGTTGTATTTCAAAACTAAGACAGTACAAAGGATTAAGTGATTCATCTATATGCTTTTTATAAATAAAGCAGCAGGCACTTGATACATTTTTCTCATCATTTTGACATTACCAGCTAACACTGCTTATAATACTTTAACATGCTAGAGAGGAACAGGATCACTGCATAAAGGATTACTCTACAAATGAATGCACCTATTTTGTCTCTTTAACTCCTTTACAGGGTAGATTAATGAATTAGGAAATTCATTTACCATATACTATGCAGGCTAAGAATTTTTTATTAAAGGTTATTTGCCCAAAGACAATCCGGATTTCTAATTTGACAAGATAACTTGTCCCATTATTGATTGCTGTTGTTGTCAAAAATCAGTTAATTAGAAAAAACGGTATTGTTGTTTGACTCTCCTTCAAGGTTCAACTGACTGGCAAGTCTAAACCTGAGGTGCAATTAGAGTAGGCTCCAACTGTTGTTTCTATGCAAGCCCACTGAATGGCACTGAGCCTGTCTCTCCTCATTCTTTTTTCTGTGTCTCATTTCTTGTTTCCCCCTTTAGGAAGAGGCCAGCAGCTGTGGAAGGAACTCGATTAGTGCCACGTTACTGAGCAGAATCCATTTCCCACAGGCAAGCTGACAAGCAATAGAGCTTCCTAGTTAGCTGCATTCCACCAGTGGCCTCTCTGGGAAAGCACTTACGCAAAGAAACTGGTGCTGATCCAGTTCTGCTGGAGCTAGAGCAGGCTGTCCAGGGTGATATTCCGAGGACTTTACTCAGTCCTGAAGGCACACTGTCGCACATATCACATCTATGAAGCCATTTAATACCTAGGATCCCTCTTTCTTCTTTCTTGCACTCAATGCTTTCCCCAATCATCTTGCCTTGCTCTCCATTTTCTCCTCTCACCTTTGTGTATTCTCTCCCCTCCCATGGCACATCTATCTGCCTCCATTTGCCAGGTGCCCTCTCTGTTCCTTAAACTCCTCCTTGTTCAGCTATTCATTTTCCTCTTAACTCCTGATCTAATCAATAACTCCACAAACTTCATTTCCCTTACCATGGTCCTGAGTTTATCTGATGTTATTTTGCTTGTAAGCTATATGGGAAAAGGCACGTCATATTTATTCATGTCTCTGAAGCATTAAGTAACTTTACCACCCTCTCACCTTTATAATGAAATAAACAAACAGTACTGTCAGCACTACAGTTAAAAATCTTGTTTCTCACTAGTCTATATGTCAGCTGAGAAAAGACATTCAGGGCTGAAACTTGGCATGTAAACATCTTAGTAGTAAATTAATGCTTTTACATTTCTGAGGTTACATAAGTGTAAAAATGTATAAATCAAAAATGTTCAAAGTTGAAGAAACACTTTGATTTAAAAAAAATTTGGCAAGTAACTAATCACTATTGGTACAATTTAAAAGCTGAATATGTACAAGACAAATGCAAAGTTTCAGAAACGTATTTTCACACAGACTTAATCAAGTGACATGACATCTATTCTCATTTCTTGTGTGTGTGTATATATTTATATGACATTATTTTACAACACAGAGGTTCTGCTTTTTCTTTAAACTTACCCTTAACCCACAATAGTGCAATAAATAGTTCTGTGAAAAAGAAACTACAAAGAGCAAAAAGATTCAGAGTTTATATTGACACACAATCTTTCACTCATTTTTTTTTTGACAGGGTGAAGAGAGAACAATAGTATGCATTAAGCCAAAGTGTTAACCTACCCTCTGTCTTTCATGTCTTTTGTCATTCATGTCACAATTTAAATGTTATTTCAACTTAGGGGTTGCAGCCTACAAACCTTACTCAGATGAGTAGGATGCTCTCACAAGCAAGCATTAGTCATGTGATTAAAGTTTTACAGCATTGGTCCTAGTTTTGTCATATGAAATCTGAGTCAATAAAAGTTGTGGAAATCTAGCTCATTTAAAAAAAAGGTGTTAAACACAGTTTCTGATACTACATATGTTTCCACATGTCCCTGCTGCCAATTTTTGTGGTCTTATCACCTTATTTTTTCTATTTTTTAAAAAAGATTTCCCTCTTTTTCTTATTGTTGTGTGAAAGACCACTCTGACAGGGTTTAAAAAAACCAACAACCTGATAATACAGGGGAAACAGTGAAATTGACTATAAACAAAGTGCTGTCAAATGTTCAAAGTAAACACACTAAAAAAAATATTTTCCATAATCTTAGGAGTGGCTTATAAAAATTATAGCTAGAGCAGTTTCAGATAAAAATGCTCCAGGGGAGAGTGCTTCTGGAAAGTATGCGCAAAATCCAGACATATATTTTTCAGTTAGGAACAAAATATTTCTGTTTTAAAAGATTTTAAGATCTGTTTTCTATGCAAGTATAATTCAAAAAATATCTGAACACAAGTGGTGTGTCCTCCTTCCTGAAAAATAGTCACTAGAGCCCTGGTCCTCCACAGACTTACATGTATTTATCTTTATACACTGTAGGCCAGATTCTGTATCTCTAATGTTGTAAGAGTTTTGACATTGACTTAAATAGGGGCAGGATGGGACCCTGTGAGCAATCCCACTGACTTTAACAGAATTACTCACAGTGCATGAAGTTAAACAGGTACTGCATAAACTTTTGTATGACCAAAGCCCAGAAAAAAAAAAAGAAAGAATAAGAAATGAAAAAACAAACAAGCAAACAAAAGAGTGTGTGTGTTGAAACGTGAATAGTACAAAATATTCCCATTAAGTTTTCAGTGGATACTGTTGATGCACCTATGGAATCATATAATAATCAATTTTAACTCCATATATGCGGTTTTCCAGCTTCTATTTCTATGACCAAATGCTTGGCTATGAAACTGGTAATACGCAACATAAGCTGTGGAGTGATTAATGTTTTACTGTTCAGTGATTGTTAGTTATGCTGTTAAATGTGACTTTAACATCCAATGGGCCCAAACCTGCCATCAGATATATACACATAGCTCCACTTGACTTCAAGGGGAGTGACAGAGGCGCATCTGAGGGCAATTTTGGTTCTGATAGGTGCAAAGGGAGCATGTTGCAATTACTACATGACAATCAAGATCTACATTTCCTCAGTTTGGAGTGTTTCAGGTCCCAATCCTACAACTGCATGTGGAGGTGGACACCCCTATGCCTGAAGGATCAAAGTCTCAAATGCTAATCTTAATGCAGCACTAACATACATTTCTGCAGTCTGTACAATATATTCAGATTATTAGGGAATATCTTCACTCCAGAGTTAACTTCTCTTAAATTAGCCCAGCTCCAGTGAGAGCAGTCACACTGCAAAATCACATTGGAGCTGCACAGAGGGGTTGTGTCAGCAGCTGATGAGTTGTACTAACCTGAGCTGTAGTCTAAACCCACTCAAGATAAAAGCACCAGCACATTGGGATTAATGATTTTATGTGGTTGGGATTTGAGTTAAGGGCAACACGCAAGTTATCTCTGCAGTGAAAACAAGCCCTTATTTTCCTTATTGAATCAAACATAAAGAGTAGCCTGTTATATTGAATCACTGTAATCTTCTGACTAATGATGTTTTAGAGTCAGTGGAGATAATTCCAATATCTCTAGTGGTTTTCTTGTGAAATTTAATCATTCAAAATGAACAAATTATAAGTTATTAGATTTTAAAGGGTTTTTTTAAACTTTATTTCTAAACTGACATTAGAAACCTAAGTCAATTATTTCAACACCAGAAATATCTGGCAACATTTTCCCTCAGACGATTGAGCTAATTATCTTCAGTAACTACATATGCAAACCCCTATACATGCAATTAATTTGCATAATGGATAAATATCAGGAGTGCTTGGTTATTGAATTTTACCATTAAATTCTTCAAGTCTGATTTATTATAAATTGTTTTTCACATTTCCTTTTTTGCAAACCCATTATTATTAAGCAGACAATGATCTTTCATTGTCAATTGCTGGAAGAGAATGTTTTGTTAAATTGATATTACTCAACCATCACATTTATGCAAAACAGCTGCTGAAGCTGATAATGGAGTCAAAAAAAGAATAAACTGAGAAGTGCAAACATCACATATTCTTCAAGTAATAAAACCAAGGCAAGAGAAAGGATCCACAGTAATAATTGGAATTGTTAAGTCTGAACCTGAACTTAAGTTCAACATATTTAATCTTTATTGAGCCATAAGAATGGCCATACTGGATCAGACCAAAGATCCATCTTGCCCAGTATCCTGTCTTCCAGCAGTGGCCAATTTCAGGTGCCCCAGCGGGAATGAACACAATAGGGAATCATCCAGTGATCCATCCCCTGTTGCCCATTCCCAGCTTCTGGCCATACTTAACAACAAAGAGTCACGGAGGGATAAATATTCAGGATGTATGCAGTTATATGAATCAAGTCTTTGGATATCATCCTGTGAAACCCACATATGTTTAACTTTAACTATTAATGAGACAATTCATAGTACTTAAAGTTACACACATGCATAAGTCTTTGTAAGATTGGGGCCTGAGAGATAGTAAGTTATATAGCTCAACATCAGGAATCAGCAACCTTTCAGAAGTGATGGGCCAAGTCTTCATCTCTTCACTCTAATTTAAGGTTTCGCATGCCAGGAATACATTTAAATATTTTTAGAAGCTCTCTAAGTTTTTAGTATATAACTAAACTATTGCTGTATGTAAAGTAAATAAGGTTTTTAAATGTTTAAGAAGTTTCATTTAAAATCAAATTAAAATGCAGAGCCCCCCGGACCAGTGGCCAGACCGGGGCAGTGTGAGCGCCACTGAAAATCAGCTTGCGGCCGAAGGTTGCCTACCCCGCTCTACATCACTGGGTGTAACATCATTTCATATCCCTAGATAATGTGGAATCAAAAAGCCAAGACACACTTTCCAATCCTTAGACTGTCCTAACTAATTAGTGATTCTGGCAAATGATTGGTGTGTGTATCAGTTTTCAAATATGCCAGCTCCATAAATAACTAGCAGTGGGACTAGGAGACTGTAGCCTTGGACTCGGAATTTTCCTATCTACTACAGGAAGTATTTCGTTCTCACTTGCATCACAAACCTACTCTCTCGTGACTGGAAACCCTTCTCGTACTGTGCAGATCATCTCTGTGCAGCCTGTCAAGACCGACCCCCTGCAGGACACCCGCCCTACGGCTCCCCTGAATTAACCCCCGTCTGCCCCCAGCCCATCTCTAGGGCAACCCCCCTGCCCTGCAGCGTCACCACGCAGCACACGTCAGCGCCGTGACGTCATGGCCAGGCCGCCCTGGGGCCGCATGACGTCAGGCTGGAGCAGAGGGCCGCTGCGGCCTGCCCCTAGGGCTTAACAAGGCTTCGCCGAGGTGTCCCCCCTGACATCACTGCGACGTCACCGCGGTGACACGCTGTGTCGTCACGGCAAGGGAACTTACCGATAGGCTGAAGCGGGTGGGAGGCGGATTTGGCCGGAGCCCCGGGAGCGCTCGTACCCTTGCGGTGCTGAGAAGCCAACGGACCCGTCCGCCCCGCTGCCCCACCCGGAAGTGCCGCTGCGGCAGGGAGAGACGGTTTCCGGGTCAGCGTGCCCTTCCGGGGTCATCGGGGGCTCCCGTTTGCCCTGCAGTCTCTATGGTGCTGGTCCTCCAGCGGTGTGGATCGGTGGAGGGCGTGAGGGGGCGCGGGTGAGACGTGGCGGGGACTGTCACTGACGGAGGCGGAGGAGGCCGAGCCGGGGCCTGCCCTGCAGGTGGGGGCCGGGGTGCGAGGGGAGACCCCGAGGGAGAGGGGTGCTAGGGGTGATCCGGGGGGGAGCGTTAGGGGGGAGAGGGGTGCTAGGGGTGATCCTGGGGGGGAGCGTGAGGGGGGATGG
>ML677358.1:16010040-16140266 GCA_007922305.1 Dermatemys mawii | reverse complement strand
GGGGGGGGGGGATCTGGAGGAGGAGGGTTAGGGTGCCGGGGTGGGGTTTGTTAGGGAGAGCAGAGGACAGGAGGCCGTGTTTGAGAAGATAGCTAACAGTGAATGTGATCTCTCAAACTAGTCTGGGTTTTAGTCACTCTGGGGTCATGCTCCTTCATCTGGGCAGGATGGGTGACTAACTAGGTGCGTGAATTAGGAGTTGGTGCCCTATTACACTTGTCAAGTTTTTTACATCCTGTGTGTGATGGAGAATGTGTGTCTAAATCCCACAGGCAAGGTTTGAGGCTGATCGTGGGTTTGTAAAATACCAGGAGCGTAGAAATGTCTCTGGGATGTATAGGTGGGGGATGAAGAGACAAAGTGGGGAATGGGGTACATGCAGCTAGGATTTTGGAAATGGCATCTTAAATTGACAGAATAGTGATCCATCTCTTCTTTTTCACTAAGAGAAATGGGACCAGTGCATTACAATGTAACACGCTGATCTGATTGCATCACCAGCAGACTTTCTGGGACTTCTAAATAAATGTAAAATGGAATGTTACTGTATTGATTTACTACAGGTATTTTAGTACATCAAAGTCAGGCTATTTAAAGTCTGATTCCCATAGCAGCCATAAGTTGGCATCCTTTTGCACATATAAGGAGTTTCATTGCAATGTCTGGTGTTGTGTTAACACCTAACTTTTAATTATTAACTGATTAGTTAAACTATGATTGTTTGGCCCATCAATTATGGGGAAAAATCTCATTTACAAGTGGTGGTTTATAGGGCCTTATCCAGCAGTTGGATTTGTGTGACGGCTTGTGACTTCAAATGCAAGTTGTCGGTTACAATGAATTTCCACATTGTTTGTACACTTTCAAAAAGCTCTGCCATAAATGCACAACGCTCAAATAAACATGTTGCAACGTACTTAACTGCCCAAGTTCTAATAATGCTATTCTTTCGTATTTGGCAAACACTTTTCAAAAACATTCCACCAGAGCTGTCTGGGTTAGCGAGACAAGCCATAGATTAAATTATCTGCACACCCTGTGTACTTGTTGTGCAGCACTTACAGATATTGCTCAGTTCCTTTCCTACTGGGAGCGCATAGCTCTTAGATCGAGTGACATGTCATATTAGGAAGTTTAAAGTCCCGTCATACTGTTTCCTGTCAGTCATGCATAGTTCAGACTGACTGAGAAAGAATTCTGCTTCCTCCCCCAAACCTGAAGAAGAGCTCGGTGTCACTTGAAAGCTTGTCCCTTCCACCTAGAGAAGCTGGTCCAATAAAAGACATTACCTCACCCACCTTGTTTCTCAAAACAATAATTGACATATAGAAGGCGAGTGGGAGTGTATATATGGGGAGGGGAAGAGAATAACAGTGTCTTCTCACTTAGCTATTAGGAGAGCACTGTCACATTTTAAAGGAATGTCAAAAATAGCTTAGTGGGTTGCTGTTATTTTTGGAATCACTTTATTTTCTAGGAGATGTTCTAGTCATGTCTGAAAAGGGTGGCAGTGAAAGTCTGAAAGCAGGTGCCTCCCAGAAGGATGAGAATGGACAGAGAGCGGAGGAAGCTGGGTCCGTTGAGAGCAGCGGTAGGGATGAGGGTGAACCTGAACCTGTGGCTCTGACTCGGAAAAGGCCCGAAGCCAAACTGTCCAGCGAGCCTATTGCTGCAGAAGAGCCTGTGGATCAAGCCTTGAAAGTATGTTTCTGCGCTGACTCTTTGAACATGCAGATTGATAAATTGCACAAACTTTGAGCACAGCAGAATCTTGGTTATGTTGGAAACAATGATGAAGCCCTTTCCCGTAGAGTTGTGGCAGAACAGAGTTTTGCACTGAGCAATGCTGAAAATGCATTATTTTAAATGTCATTGGTTTGAATGGGTTTTGCATCAAACCTGACAATTGGGTCTCTGAATGTACCCTGACTTCTCTCCATGAATGGCACAAAGTCATGGTGTTATATAAGAACTACACAGACAGGATAGCTAAGAACTGGCTTCTTCCCATGGGGTTTAGATAAGGATGGAACAAATGACATTAGAACACTGACCGTACTAGAAAGGTATGGGACGTGGGGCTGGGGGAGGGAATGAACTATGAATCTTCTTTTAAAAAACCCCTTCTTCTGCTCTCCTAACTTCCTTCCTGCTTCCATACCCCAATCTTCTTGCATTTTGCAACCCCATTTTTCGCCCCTTAAAGTAGAGTGAAATTACTTTATGGTCAAATACACATCGGATAGCTCACCGTTAAACTTTGGTAGTGCACATCATTCCTGAGAGAGGGTTGCATGCAGAAGAGGAAGGTTACAGGGTACCAAGATTGATGCTTCTGCTGTTCATTCCTGCTCTCCCTTTTTCTTCCTCTGTTTTTATCACTAGGTCAGTAGTGTCCAAATTCCTTCCCTCCCGACTCTGAAATAATGCCCCACCTAAACTCCAGTTAGGGTTTAGGAAGAGACCTTCATTGGAAAGGGGGGAAGACCACCCCACATTTGCACCTTCCTCCGAAGCATCTGGTGTTGGCCACTGTCTGAGACAGGATGCTGGACAAGATAGATCATGAGTCTGATACAATGTAGCCATTGCTCTGTTCACTTATTCTGGCCTTGTTGCAGAAGGGTGAATTTAACCCTAACTCAGTAATTGTATGATACTTATTGAAGATCAAGGAGGTTGTCACAAATAGATATGCTATAATGTGTTCATGTTGGCTGAAATTCAGTGTTGTTACTACTGTTAAAAAAGAGATTCACAAAGATACGGTTCAGAGATCTGTCAGTCACTTTGCTGTCTTTCATCTCTATTTCTCTAAATAAAGGTCTCTGATTCCACTGACGCATCTCAGACAGGATGGGGGTACTGGGGGAGCTGGGGAAAGTCGCTTCTCTCCACTGCTTCGGCCACAGTAGCTACAGTAGGTAAGGGCTTCTGCCATTTGCTAATTCGATATAATCGGCTCAGCTGATGATGACCTATTCTATTCATTCCCTTTGGGGCACCTGGCATTGATCACTGTTGACGGACAGGACACTGGGCTAGATGGACCTTTGCCTGACGCAGTATGGCTGTTCTTTTCTTAACTCTTTTTGCAGTCTAAAATCAGGCTTCAGTTTTCACAGATGTGTCCAGCTTATGTTGCTCTTGCATGTCTATAGAGTGCAAGATTTCAAATCCAGAAGCAAGAGTTGGCAAAAGTCAAGCACTCTGTTCAAAATGCAGGGGAAAAAATCAAAATGAGATGTAGGGAGACATGTACAGCACAATAACTTTCAGGTTTTTAAGGAGAATGGCCAGCGGAGATATTAAAAGACGTGACAAATTTCTGAGATGTTCCCATGCGTGGGATACAGCATAAAGGCTGCAATGTAAGATGAATTCTTTATGGTGGTCAGTAAGCAAGCCAGACCAATTGCTTTTAGTATTGAGTAACACATTTTGTGTGTGTGTGGTTAGTGCTTATATATCTACATCTGTGTATCCAATCTCCTTGGTGGTTGATCATATTTCTGATTCAATCACTTCTTTTTCGGGGACTAAAGTGAATGCATTTCTGTTTTAGGATTGAAGTAATAGCATTGCTTTCTCTAGGACAAGGTATTTCGAATGTCATCGAAAAAGCAGAGACATCCCTTGGGATCCCCAGCCCTAGTGAAATCTCATCAGAGGCCAACGTTGTTACAGGAGGTCAGTTTTTATTATTAAAAAAGAGGAAATGTAATTTTTGACTATCTCATAGTGTGGTCTAAAAATAGTACCATCATACACTCAGCAGATCTGCTCTCTGTGTCTTGAGAATGACATCTATTTACTACAATAACGTTTCAGTCTTAGAGTTATAGCAGAGTGATCTTAACTCTTTCTGTCTCACGTGCTGTGGCCTTCTCTTCTGTCTGAGATTTGTGCATTTGCCTGTGTGAAATGGACGATATCTGTTTACAATCTTAACTTTTTTGTTGCTGTTTGCGTGTTTTGAAAAATAAAACCATTCCCCCCCACCCCTCCGATTCAGGAAGCCAGAGTTCTGAAGCAAGCGGTGCGGGCGGAGTTGATGACAGCCGTTCCTCGCCCATCAGTGGAGCTTTCGGAGTTTTATCCACTCTTTCTACAGCAGTTCAAAGCACGGTGAGTGGGCGCGTGGGGAGGCTGGCAAATAGGCTAAAATCACATATTTTTCCTTGACTCTGAAGCCTCATATCGACAAACCTTGATTCTCCTCTTTATTGTATCTGGCTTTTCTTTATGAAAGTCGGAACAGGTTATCCTGGCCTTCAGACCTGCAGCATAGAATGTGTCACCCCAATGCTCTGCTCTCTTTTCTGGTTCACTGTAGAACAACGGGCCAAATTCAACGGCAGATTCATGCCTGGAGTAACTCCACTAACTTCAGTGGAGTTTCTAGGAATGACTCCAGCCCTCCTCTTCATAGTTCTCTGTGGGATTAACCCCAATTACTTGGGGTGGCAGGCAACTCATCCTACTGACGAGAGCTAGTTCCAATGGGACTCTTTACCCTCAAGTGTAAAACTCTGGTGTGCAGGAGGCAGAGTTCTCGAGGTGTCTGGCCCACGATTCAGAAGAGAAACCTTACTACCAGCAGAGCAAAATGCAAAGCCCACTTATTTTTTTTTAAGTTTTCAGCAACCATCTAACAACACATGTTAAAAACAGATAAATGAACTTCATCAACTTTCTTCTGACTGAAGAGAAGAGAGAGAGAAGGATTTTAATGTGTGCATTTTATCAATTCAGCTGGGATGGAGGGCCCTATACTCCAGCAGAGCACTTCCACTAAAACACTGGCTGTTAGTGTCTCTTCCTTGTTTCTCATGCTCTTTACTGTACCTGGGGATGCGGGTGTCCAGCTTGGGCTCGAAACACAAGCATTTGGCCCACATCATTTCTGGTATAAATCATATTTTAATAATAAATTTAAACTAACTGTCGCTAGACAAACAGAAGGATTATTTACATGCATTCTATCAATTTGCAAATGTCCTTTCAAGGGGAAGAGTGTTATTAGTGGAGGTTTGGATGCCTTGGAATTCATTGGGAAGAAGACAATGGACGTTATAGCTGAAGGAGACCCTGGATTCAAGAAAACAAAGGGCTTAATGAACAGGAATTCCACACTATCACAGGTATTATTTCTCTCAAACTCCGACAGTGAGACTCTCAGCAGTTTCTCTCTTTTATTTTTTTCTTCCCTACATTTTCCTTTTAAGGAACTTTCAGTTTCAGTATCAAGTGAATGCTTCCTAAAATTGTTCACTGGGGCCTTTGCCTCCCTTATCCAATTTCTCTATGTGCTGGTTTGATGCCCTTGCTTTTCCTTTTCAGGTCTTGCGAGAGGCAAAGGAGAAAGAAGAGCAGCGGACAGCTACTGAGGTTACCATGGCTACTGAGAAGAAAGCCCATTATGGGTTACTCTTTGATGAGTTTCAGGGTCTTTCACATCTGGAAGCCTTGGAGATGCTTTCCAGAGAGAGTGATTCAAAGGTAATGGCTTTGAGTACTTCCCTTTCTATTTCATATGTGCAGCTGAGGAGAAAAAGATTATATTTATGCACAAAAACCTGTTTAAAGAACATTATTATGGTTGCAGTGTCAACCTAATTTGGCCTCCTTGTGTATATGCATTATGATACTGTCTGAATGCATGATCGCACCTAATTAACGCCATCTCCTCTCTCTCCTCACCTCCTTTCACTCCCCCAGGCTCCCAGACTTGATGTGCTTGCCCATTCACTACCAGTTTTTGCACCCTTCAGGCTCCTTATTCCAAATTACTGTCTCCCCACTTGCCTTGAGAGCACAGGAGAGACAGTCTTCCTCCTCTGAGTACACATGCCCAGATCCAGCCCAGAGCTGCAATTTTAGGGAAAGTTCTGCTCAGCCATTGGGCTAGAGCATGCTTTTTTAGACATAATCTTCAGCTAGAACTTGAGCTGCTAATATCTAAGAAGTCTCCAGTGAGCTTTAGCAAAGTACACTAAAAAAATAAAGGCTTATAAGTGCCCAAATTGGGGTGGATTTTCACAGGGGTGGCAGGAAGCACCCTCTGGTCTCAAGGGATACTCCCTCCCCCTGCCTAATTTCAAGTCTCTGCTTCAAAGAATTGGGGTGCTAGAGCATTTTAAAAAAAAAAATTACCAGAAATTAGTGAACATGGGCAGAATGTATTTTTCCCTAGAATGGCTGAATCATTCTAGCTGAAATCGTCCCAGAAAAATTCATCCTGAGGCCAACAACTTGGCGTGAAAAACTTCAGCCCAAGTGGCTAAGCAACTGAAAACAGAGTCTTTTTTATGAGAAGCATTGAGCAATCTTAATAATAATGCCACGAGCCTCATCTGCATTATATGTATTACATAAAAAACCAGTCTGATGACTGTTGCCTTCAGGCTGAGCAGAACGCATGGTCGGGATATAGATAAGAGTAAGCGCTAAGCCAAGTACAGTATGTTGTAGTTTAGACTGTAACAAAGGAGCCGCTGTTGTTTCCACGGTGGTCATTTGTCCTCTGGCCAACAACCTGATGCTTCTTCATTTGCAGCAAACGCCTGTGCTCAGGTAGTTAGCAGCAGGTACAGCTCTCTAGTGTCAATTTGACCCCTGATTCCATAAACCTGACGTCTCATTGGCTACTGGGTCACACAACCTCTTCCGTGGACACACAATTCTGTTCTTCCTAGCTTTTCTGATGTGTGGGTACTGAGGTATTTTTCAACCTTGGTGATCCTACTAGGTTAACACAAATTGTATCCCAGCTATTCAATTTTTGGCAAGTATCAGTTGAAACATGAAACATCAGGAAGCCTGGTAAAGAATCAATTACTCCTTAATGGGGCCTGGCAGAGAACTCTGTCCTAAATGGACAGCTGCATTTGTTATCAGAACGTCATTAATACCGCTGCACTGTATCATTTTCATCTTGTTTCTCTTTCCTGTTGCATTTATGACTCTTTTTATGGCTGTTTCACTCCTAACTAGGTGAAGTCGGTTATAAACTCCCTCTCCGGAGAAGAGTTAGACGTGTTAAAAGTGGAGTTGGAGCAGCTCAAAGAAGCATTTTCATTAGCTGAATTTTATGATGATGAAGAGGAAGAGAAGAAGGGTAATTAAAGGGATCCACATTTACAGGCATGGAGGCTGGTTTTTAAACTCCAATTTAAAACCAACTAGCCTTCCACAGCAACGTGTGAAAGACCCAGTCAGTTATTATTCAGCTGGTCCCTTGATCTTCAGCCTTTCAGTAGCTGGGAGCACTGTTGAAAGACAGTGCCCTTAATCTCTGGCAGGATGGAGAGTGTACCTCTTTGCAGGGACCCATTGACAGTGCAGGAGTGGAACTGATTGGCTCATCCAGCGCACCTGGGGCAGAAGAAAGGAGGTCCCTCTGATGCAGAATCTTAAGAGAGAGAAGAAAATGAGGGCGGACTGCGTGTGTGCATGTGGAGGGAGAGACTATGTAGGAAATCCCATGAGAATAACTTCTTCCCTACTGCTTCCTTTCCTGGAGCTAAGGGAAACCTTGTAGTAGCACTGTCTGACTTCAAAAAAGGCCTTTAAAAAAAAAGTTAAAGTTTCTGCTAGTGTTGGCCACACAGTTTGGAGGGACATTGTAAAGCTTTGAAACAACCCGCACAGCAGAGACCATCCAGTTGTTGAAGCTTTCACCAATTTGAACGTAAACGACTTTCTTGTTTCGATTTTACCCAAGTGGCCGAGCAAAGAGGGCTGGCGTGTTCTCACTCGCATGCAGTGTTGCGTACTCTAGAGCCTTATTTATCATTTTTATCTTTGTACATGATGGATCCAACAGCTTTCTTCCTGTTTTGTCAACATCTGGCCCTGCATATATAATAGGAAAACCATTGGTTTTAAATGGCCTTAAAAATTCTCTAAGGTGCTGTGCAAGCAGATGTCTTCTGAAATGCAGAATTTATGTTCTTTGTGGTTGGATGTTAGCTGTAAAAATAGAATTACCTCGGCCAAAGGCTAGTCAGTCCTAGTGACATATCTATAGGCCCTCAAAACCAAATAATGCCCAATAAATTGCATTAAGAAAGACCAAGTTTGAGGGGTTTGAATCCTTTATTAAATATGTGATTTGAAAATGAATTAGATGCAGCCATTGGTTGTCAGCAGTAGCTGAACCCTTGAGGCATGTGTGCAGATACAAGCTGCATGGTTATACACTGTATATTTCCTGATTATCGCTTATTTGTGTAGTACAGACTATCTTAGTCTACTGAGTCTTGCCAACCTGATTTGTTTCCTTCAGGAGACGAAGATTTCACAAAGGAAATAACTGTGCTTTTCTTCGAAATGCACGTCTCTGCCAAATCGGACAAACTAGCCATGGTGAGTTAGCTTTGTGTCCTCTGATGGCTGGTGGGTATATCTCAGGAGACCAGGTCCTGAACTCCCGGTGAAGGTGTTAAAAGTATGAAACACTGTTCTTCCCCCCGTGGATTACAAAACGATAAGGAGCATTTAAAAGTTGGATCCCTTGATAAAATGAACTTTCTTGGTCTCATAAGAATGGCCATACTGGGTCAGGCCAGTGGTCCAGCTGATCCAGTATCTTGTCTTCTGACAGTAGCCAGTGAACAGAACTTGTATGATCAAGTGATCCATCTGCTGTTGCTCATTCGCAACATTGGACTTTAAAATCATCTCCTAGCTTTAAAAGTGTGCCTTCCTCAGAAGATTATATATGTAACAATGGTCCATTCTGTTGAAGCTATGGAAAAAGAGCAAGGGCTGTCTTTATATATAAAATATATATATATATATATATAAAAATTACAAATGTTCCTTACACGTTCTCAAATAGTTCATAAACGTCTCCAGAGTTCTCAATACTGGAATTATCAAGTATCTTACTTACAGTTCATGCACTGGTTTATTTCATGATCCCATAACCCAGTGTCTGAACTCCTCTTTAAGCAACTTCCTCTTTGTCAGGCCAGTCAATAAATTTAGAGGACTGTCTCCTTTTCTTATCCTCTTACAATACCATTGTGGTCCACTGAGTGGCACTAACATCTGTTGGAAACCCTAAAAAAACCTCTTGATCATAGTCGTGCTGTTAAAACCGCACATGTCATAGTACAGCTTGTAAGAAAGAAAAACAAGTGTCGAAAGTATGTGTGCACGGTAGCCAGTTCTCTTATATTTCACTCGACCTGCTGCAAAGTTCAGCAGGTAATTGACTTGCTTGTCCCATTTCTTTCCACCAATGCAGGGGTAGTAACCGTTTCTTACAAAGCGATCCAGTCTTCCGCCTCCTGCTGAGTGCAGGAGGATCTCATCCCAATCATTAAGTGCCACGCTGATGTGTCTGTGCCTCCTGTTACACAGGCAAGGAAATCTGCTCATGAATGGATTGAAAGACTCAACGTAGGAGCTCCAAAAGAGGGGAAAACAAGCGAAGAAAACGAACAGCTGGATTCAGGGGATGCTGACGGAGATGTTAAAACATCGGTACAGGTAAGTGGGCAAAGGAGAGAGAGAAAGGGCTTGGTTACACTGGCACTTTATAGCGCTATAAAGCCCCCACGAGCGCTATAACCTCCTCCCTGTCCACACTGGCAAGGCACGTAGAGCGCTATAACTGCTGAGTTATAACGCTATTGTTAATCCACCTCCGCATGGGAAATAAGGGCTGTAGTGCAGCTGCTGTAGCGCTACAGCAAGAATGTGGACACCCACTGCGCTACAAGTGATCTCTGGAGATGCCTAGAGCCATTTAAGGCAATTGACGTCTCTTCCCTTTGTTTTGAACTCGGCTGGAGGAATGCAGAAGTACCTCATTAGAGTTTCTCTCTTAACTCGGCAGATAAGCAGTACAAATGTTTAAGGAGGGAGCCTGTGTGAAAACAAAGCCTTCTGTGAACGGAGGCTCCCTGACAGGCTTTCAGAAGAACAGAAAAATCACTGTCTCTCTCCCTTCGCATACACACAACGTGTCCCCCCTCACCCCCCTCGTTTAAAAAGCACTTTGCACCCAGCTGAATGCTGGGATACCTGCCCTAATGCGCTGCTCTTAATGCCGCATTAAGTGCCCCAAATGTGGCCATGCTATACCGCTGGCATGTCTGAGTGTGAACATACAATAGCGCTATACATATTACTGTATAAGGGGACCGCTCTAACCTATAGCGCTATAATCTTGTAAGTGTAACCATACCCAAAATGAAATCTAACTGTGGAGGAGCCGGCATATTATCCTATATTGACAACTGGTGGCTTATGGCTTTCAACCCACAGTTAGAATTTTTACATTAACTCCTGGAGATGGGGAGGAGGATGCGGGGCAGAGTGGAGAAAAGTCTTGTTTTAAAATAACAGCAAACCGATTGAAGTGAGCTCTTTGTAATTTCTGCAGGATATTCATGCTTTTGCCATTAGAAGTCTGGCTGAACTGACAGCCTACTCCATTGAAGTGTTCCACAAAACTGCAGCTTTGGTCCTCCATGGTCAGAAGCAAGAGGTGTCTGCCACAGGCCGAGCCAAAGCCCTTTCACAGTAAGTCCTTTGAATTATGCTACATAGTGCCTGGTTAGGTTTGCATTGTATTGTTGGTGTAGGTATTACTGTGTGGCTTCTCTCCACAGTTCTCTCACAGTTTCTGTCTGATTGCATTTGTTAGAAATCGCTACGGGCAGTATTGTCTTCACTAAACAGAACTTGACTGTCTCTTTTACACGCAGAAATTTCTTGACAGGAACACATGGAGAAAGGAAAATATTATGTGACAGCTTTCATGCAGCTCATGCAGGGAATTTTGCCCTAAACTTGTACTAGTTTAATAGAAAGGCATTTAAAAAGAAAACAATTGAGCCCGCACAATACTCCATTTAAAATAGTGTAAAGAGAGCCATTCTCTGTATGTAAAATGATTATTCAGTACCGTTTTGCTAGCCTGTTGGCACATTAGATGCCTAATATTAAAATCATCCTGAGCAGACTTATCTTGCTGATACTGCTTAAGACAAGCAGGGACTTGTTTTATTAAGAGGCTGTTGATGTGCATGTAAAAAAACTATTTTTCTCTTACAAACAAGATGACACTTTCTGCTTGTAACTAAAAAAGCAAGTTATTAGTGTTCCCTTTGGATCAAGCATTCCTAATCTCTGAAATCTGCTTCCAATTGTTCTCTTTTCAGATATTATTTGGAACTTCTTGTTCTTCATATGCTATGTTGTTGGATCCTTAAACATTTATATTCATCTTTTTGTTTTTTAAAGAAAAATTTACATATGGAGGTGGATGATTTTTGTTTTACAGATGACAGTGACGAAGTAGAGGGGATTTGTTTAAAGTGCTTTACTCCATAATTTTCCTTTTTCCTTTCCCAGAGTGACTATTGTGCTGTGTAAAGAATTGGCCTCTCTATCTAAAGAGTTCACAACATGCCTAACAACTGCAGGGGTAAGACCTACTTCTTGTTTAACAGGAATGAGATTGGTTGGTCCCGCTCAACCTCCTGCTGCATTCAGAACAGACTGTAGTATCCCTGAAATGCTCTCGTGCCCTTTTGTTCCACTGCACAGCTTCTCATGCTGTCTCAGCATCTGTATTTTAAAAATACACAGGTGTGTTGTCAGTCAGCTTCGCTGTATCCTAATGCATTACGACCTTCAGATTTTTCACATTATCAACCTATAAAGCTAGTAGTTTTCAGCCTGGTTTGGAGTTCAAAGTGAGCTTTATTGAAGTAAAGCCATCCAGCTTAGACAACTCTTTCCATGCTTTGAGGAGACTCAGCAGCTAATGGCTGCGATGATGGAGGTGCAATTGTTGTAGGGTATTAGGTGTCCCTCTCACACATTAGTCGCAGAAATGGTGGGGAAATTCACTTTTATGTTTCTGTGGTTTGTGGCCCACCTCTCAGGGATACCTTCATGATGTTCTCCTCTGCAGAGATAGAGAGCTGTCTCTGAAAAGAACCCACCGTTTGCATATATGCACAGCACTCAACTCGTACACAAGACCCTTCTGTTGCCCTAGACCTAGTCCATACCAGCCTACAGTTGCTTTTGTTATAAATATACCACATTAGCTTGCTTTAATTCTGGAAGCTCTCCCCAGTCCATCCAGAAATTCCGAGCACATCACCGTGTATAGCACGCTTTTGGTATATGCTGAGCCTTGTGCAAGTCTATATTTTCATACTATGGTCCACATCCTCAGCTGGTGTAAATCAGTGCAGCTTCACTGATGGTGAGGATCTGGCCCCATGTTTTGCTTAAAGGAAATGCAATCAGATTGTCAAGAAGGATGATATCTCTCTAATCTTTTCAGGTCAAAGAGAAGGCAGATGTTCTTAACCCATTAATCACTGGAGTGTTTTTGGAGGTCAGTTATGATACACTTACAGCTACTAGTGTTGGAATGTGGACAGACTAGTCAATCCCCATTTCATTATCCCTATTCATGTCCAGTTTTCTAAACCATGGCTTACTACTGCTTCCCCAACTGGTAATTTACAAGCCTTAATAGATATCCAAGGAAGCATTGCTACTGTAATTGGTGCCAGATGTGCAATGTATCTGGTAAAGTATAAACATGATCCCTTCAGAACAGTGTAGAGAAGATGCAGCAGAAGGGAATATCATTTTACCTTTCCTGTCAGCCAATTGGCAGTTCTCCTTCAAACAGCTGCCAAACTTCAGCTGGTAAGTATAAGAGATTCTACAGATTCAGACAAAACAAATTAGCTTTTCCTTCTAAACATTGTAATTTAATAAGATTTTCAGTGGTAGTCTTGCCAAGAAAACTTAATTCTCATAGATTTTTTTAAACATGCATTTTTCCTCCAGTTAAATAAATAGTAACCATTTCTCAGATAAAAGCTAGGTAGAATTGGAATATTTGCAAACTACCTATAGACAAACAAATGTGGTAAAATATTATAACCAGTCCTTACATGGTAATCCTGGCTTACTAATGAGACTGAGCTGAAATATTTCATAGGGATCTTACTGTTTTGTTTAATCTTTTGAGAGAGAACTTGTTCTAAATTGATGTGATGAAAAATTCATGCCCATTGTGTGGATGGCTTTCAGATAGTCACACCACGTGTGACAACATTTCACACCACTTGTGACTTTCAGATAGTCACACGTGGTGTGAAATGTTGCATTAGACACTTCAAACTTCCCCACTGAAAGTTTAGTTCTGAATAGCCATCCCCGTTTGCCTGGAGTACCCGAGAAGGGGTTCTTATGCTCCAAAGCAAAGGATTTATTATTAGCAGAAAATGCTGGTTTCTCTTTTTGCAGCTCCCTGTTCCCTCAGGATCTGAAGCTGTTCACGCTTTCAGGGGTATTGCCTGAATGCACAGCAGATTTCACAGGCCAGGAGATAGTGGGGCTCTGGGAATTGCTAGAGCTGTGCAGGCCTGCAAAGCTACCAGCTGGATCATGGATGACTTGTGTGATTTGGCATGAAACTTGGTTTCAGTTGCTGAGCAATAGCTTTGAGTGTGAGTTTCCAACTGGCAATGTTCTGTGAACCTCTGTGGCTCAAAATGGTAGACTTTGCCACAGCTCTAATAGTTACAGCAGCGGGCTAGAAACCTAGAAACTGCTGGGTTCAGACCTGGGACACTTCACATCATTCAGTGTGTGACAATCCATTCGCTTCCCAACTCAACGGATTTCCAAAGTGGGTAATTTCTAACTGAGGGGGTTCGGAAGAAATGTTCCCTGTTGATGTGTGCTTCCTTTCTAGAGCAGGGTTTTTTATGCCTTCCCCTGGAACAGATGGTACTGCGTATTGTCAGAGACAGGCTACTGAACTGATGGACCAGCTCTGAAATGGCATAGCCATTCTTATAAGTCAGTTGGCCACCTTTTGCCCAGTGGGATAAACTGGGGTTTAAAAAGTAAACTTAACTGAAAAAAAGTTGCTGCATCTGAGAGAAGTAGCCTGATATTGCTTACGTATATTAATAATCAGAGACATGTAGTGTACACCCGGCAAGCAGTAATGGAAACTGGTACGTGAATGTCTCTAATGTAATTTGTTTTTCTTTGTAGGCTTCAAACAGTGCATCTTATATCCAAGATGCCTTCCAACTACTCCTGCCTGTGCTCCAGATCTCTCTTATCCAGACCCGAACTGAATTATCACAGCAGTGAATTAATCCTGCTAGTCGAGCAGAACCCACATCTGCCCACTTGATCGTTCCCTTGCCTGGGAATGGGGTAGAGTCAGAAAATAAAGGAAGATTTAATCACTGGGACTACAGTGGTGATGATAAAATGCTGACTGGCCAGGTCCTAGCTGTACAGTTTGTCAAGAGACATGAGGGATGCAGTTAGTATAGTCTGTACAGTCTGGCAGGTTAAAAGTGCAGGTTGTTTCTTAGGGTACAGCTACGCTTAAACTGCTACAGCAGCGCGGCTGTGCCTCAGTAGTACTTGAGTGTAGAGACTACCTATGCTGACCATCAGTGTAGTAATCCACCTCCCCAAGAGGCAGTAGCTAGGTCGATGAAGAATTCTTCCATCGACCTAGCTGTGTCTCTCGGGTGTGGATTTTTCACACCCCTGAGAGACGTAGCTGTGCTGATGTAAATTCCCAGTGTAGACGAGACCTTAGTTTTGGCTGACTGTTTATCACTCTTCTCTCTGCCCTCCAATAGCCGAGTACGTTAATGAGCTCTTTCAGGAAGGACTTTATTTTGAGGACGACTGAAGCTAAATCACTCTAGAGGAAAGACTAAGGTAACTGGTTAATGAGTATTTAACCAAACTCTCCTGCTGAGTTTGAATGTCGAGGCACATACTTATGTTCCTGCTAAGTGTGTGGGTCTCAGGAATGATTTCAGCTTTGAAAGAACAGAATCTAAGGTCTCTGATGCTCTGTATATACAAAAGCCGCAGCTTGCTGAAGGGTACTGATCTCTTACCTACGTACTGAGGTCTTGGATGGGGCTAGGGGGTTTTGACTTGTTTCTCTTTCCTGCAAGATATTTGCTTCAAGAAGGCAAGTGTTGCACACAGGGTTAGTGAGGAAAAAGCTGTGACGGGGCTGATTTGTCCAGCATAACAGGGTGTGTGGCCCTGTAGCAATAAATGAAAAACAGCCAGAAGGGCTGGGTTCCTGTTCAGGTGATTAAGACAACGGAGCAGAGAATTTCTCATTACCTTTCAGTACAACTTGATCCATCAGTCACCGTCTGTGTGGACAGACGCTTGTCACATACCACTGAAGGACTTTCTTAGGTTACTGTAGAAAAATGACACACTGCACTACTTCATGTCCAATTAAGAGGTGATTAGAATGTGTCAAAGAGGAAACAGCTCGATGATGGCACTGGAACTCCTCATCTGCTCCACAAGCTGCCGTTCCACACAGGCTGTCTTTTTCTTTGTGCTTTAAAAACATCTTTATTTTGTTACTTTTGGCTTTCTGTAGCCTTTGGGCTTCTTCATGGGAAGAGAATAGCCTCTGCAGCACCAACAGAGAAAGAAAGAGGTGGCTTAAATGGAATAAAAAGGGCGTCCTGGAAGCAAATTAGAGTAGACTGTCACTCATCAGCAATGATGAATCTGTAGTCCCAGCCTTAGCCCTCTTCAGGTTTTAGCAGGTCTTGCAAATCTCTGCTCTTGGGTGTCATGCTTCCCTGTGCTCTGCTCCACTGATGCAGTTTGTTGCCAGGCAAAGTTGTATTTTTACTATAGAAACATCTTTTTGCTAATAGCGTCTCCTATTTTGTATAGCTGGAAAAATCCTTGTGCCGGTTTTGGTTGAATGATCAAATCTGTGGATGGATGGACTTTTCAAATAATAAAACCATACATGGAATAAGTGTTCAGTCATTGCCCTGAGAATCCTACATCATATTTGGGGAGAGGTGAAGAGAAGGTCAAAGGGATGGGGAGGAAAGAACACCTCACCCCCTCACACACATACTCTGTGCTCTCTTCTTTCACAAGGCCATTCTATACTATACAGGTTTTTATACTGCGCTCATCACCATAGTGTCTGAATACCTGTAGGCCATTTGTTCTGTGGCCAGGAGCGGAGTTAAAATGCCACTGCTGTTTCATGTATCATGAACTGGCAATAACTCATCTGGCAGTATTGCTCTGGGGTGCCAATGCAGTTGTGGCCTCACTCTGTCTTCCTTCTCCCCTGCCTGATGGCTGAGCAGCACTTTTATATAGGAGAGAAGCCGGAGCTTCATTCTCAATCGGGGGCGACAGTTGCCACAGACGCTGTCAAGGAAAGTGCATTGATGCTTAAAGTATGCATTGTTCTATATTGAGCTCTCTTTCCCAGCCTCTGGCTGTGGTTTTGAGCCCCATAGTTACCAGGTCTTAAATTGGTACTGGAGTGTTTGATCCCCCCCAGTTAGCCAGATAGAGACAGGCTCCTTGGTGGATGTTGTAAATTCTCTCAGATGTGCTACTGTTTCAATGAGGTAGACTTTATACGTTCATGATTAAAGGGAAGTTTCTGCTTCCCTTTAATCATGAACGCTATTTTTCATGCACTAACTGCCTGAACGCCATTTTTGTTCTGATGTCGCTGTTCCAAAACCACCAAACACTGACCCAGAATCTGGCTCAGTACCGTGAAGCTGATTGAGTAGTTCCTACAGCAGTAAGAGAAATGCAAGAAGACAGTCAGAATTAGATGTGTCTGTCTTCACTTCCCTCTTCGACTACTGCCACTGGTCAGGTTTAGCTACCCCTGTTCACAGGGTATGGGATTTTAACAAGTAGTCTGCATGTTTAGTGCCTTTTTCCACAGGCAATCCCATTGAAATCAATCTCTGTATAGAAGCACGATTAGCTGAACTCAGGCTGCTAATACCAGCATCATTGTGTGGGATCATCTAAATCCAGGACGTCAAGTGGGAAATAAGCAATGATAGCAAACGAGCCATTTAGAACCAATCCTTGAGTCTTTGCACAATGCCAACCTCACTGATAAAGCCTACAGGTTGAGAAATACAGGAAATGATAGACGAGCAGAGTGAGTGAAGGAGAATGGGTTTTGATGAGGCAGCAGCTTTTCAAATACATACAGAGTTCTAATCAGAAACACGCCAAACAGCTACATTACTTTAAGGAATAAGATGGCAGGACTGTCAGGCTAGACATTCAACAGAAATGCGTGACAGTAACAAATAGCCAATGCTAGAATAGCCTCATTCTTGCTCATACAAGTAGTCAATCTAGTTTACCAAAGAAAACAGCTATAGAGTCAATGCAAGTGTTTACTCAAAGGCTTTGTCTGATGGCACTGTTTTCAAATGAATGGAGATCCCATTACTCAGCCTTGGCTGGTGCCTGAACTTGAAGAGAGCTGGAGGTTACGTGAGAGCTCCTGGTGCTTGTTCTTTGAGGAGGTGAGAGGCTTTCTAGACTAGAGAAGGGTCAGTTAAGATGGAGGCAATGAAGCGTGCAGTGGGAAAAATGTCATTATTTTCTTTCCTTCAATGAGATTCTGTTACACGTGGACTTAGCAAACAGCCTTCCAGCAGCTGCTGTGCTAATGTAAAAAGAAATCTATATTCTGCACTGAATGGAATTATGGATATTTCCTCACAGTGTTTGCCCGGCTATAGCTCCATTTGTTAATTTTTAGTATCAGAGGGGTAGCTGTGTTAGTCTGGATCTGCAAAGGTGGCAAAGAGTCTTGTAGCACCTTACAGACTAACAGATTTTAGGGATCATGAGCTTTCGTGGGCTAAGACCCACTTCATCAAATGGGTCTTAGCCCACGAAAGCTCATGATCCCTAAAATCTGGTAATCTATAAGGTGCTAGAAGACTCTTTGTCGCTTTTGTTAATTTTTGTTATGATTAAGATACAAATGTGGATAACCAGAAAAATGTTTTACGCGCCTGGGGAGCACAGTCAATTTCCAGCTGGCTTGCTAAGGAAGAAACAAAGCGCCACTATCAGCAAGCGGTGTCAGCAGGATTGACAGCCAGTGAGTGAGGAGCTGGGCTGTCCCATGTGGTTCTGATAAACCATTGAATGGCATGACTCAGAACTAGAGAGAGAAGAGCAACCAGCCCCAGATGAGGATAGTGACACTGAAATCGTTCTCAAAGGTGCCTGAGTGCTAAATAAACCAGCTTGTCTACACAACATGGCAATGTCTCGAGTTTGGCAATAGCATTGTCCATGGAAGGATGGGCTCAAGAGTGAACAACTGTACCCTGTTTATGGACATGACTCAAAACACTCTTAGATCTTGTCTACATGGGGAAAGTGTTTGGAATAAATTTAGGGGGTTTTCGGGGGGAAGGGAGTGAAAACTACCTTGAATCCACACACTGAAAGTTCCTTTTTTGACCTATCTGGCATCTTACTCTGTGTTAATTAATCCCCTTTGGAAATGTTAACAGACTGCTTTAATCAACACAGCCATACTCCATCTTATCCTGAGAGAGGCTCAGTGCAACAGACTGTAACAAGGTGCACCTGTCGTTTGGGAGCTGGCCAGCTGTTTGTACACATCACTGCTTCAAGTGGACAACCACAGTCTCCCAGAAGGAAAGAGAGGTAGTTGAGTGCATGTTAATAGCCAAACTAGACATTCCACCTGGCTGAAATGTCTCAAAGCTAACTTTATAGGTGATATTTCACTCTTGCTAGGGCTGTGACACTACCTTCCCCTCCTGCTTTGTTTGATCTTCAGTGCTCCGTTAAGTTCAGCACACTTGCAAGTGATGAGTATCACACTGAGCAGTCAAGCATAGATCAACTGTGGGAGCAAACCAACAAGAAAGTGTTTTGGCCAACTGTGCTGCTGCAGTCTGGCCTAGCTAGAAGAGGCAGTCTCTGACATAGTTCGCAGGCTTTTTACGGCTTCCTCGGCAATCGCTGTCACATTAGATTATATCCAGATGATGTGAGAAATGCTATAGGCTAGCGGAAGCTTCTGACTAGACCTCAAGAGTAATCCCAAGTTGAACAGTTTTAGAGTCCAGCCTAGAGCTGGCAAAGGTGTGGATCACCGTGATGAGGTCACCAGCAGAAAGGAAAAGCTACGCTCGCTACATCAGAATGTATGTGAAGCCACCACTGCCATCACCTGGGAATTGCAACGAACGGGGTTGGAGCCCGTTGGAAGCTGAGATTGCAGACAGAGTCGCCAGGTTCTCTTCTTTCAGCTGAGGAATTTTAGGTGCACCTCTGGCACTCACCAACTCCATGCCATAAATGCTCACAGAAAATCACGTAATTTCCCTCTAGCCACCTTTGTACTCTTCTAGAGACTCATGTTTGCTGTGCTTACACACACCAACCTCCCTCGGCCCACAAGCCTGGTCTTGTGCCCTAGCAGTATGGGGTTTCTTTTTATTTCATATCTAAACTGTCCTGGTAGTTGTAAGAGATGGCCCGGGTCAATGGCCAGGAATAGCAACATGCAAAGCAGAGTTAATTACAGTATAGCGATGTGTTCTTGATGAGGCCTTCAAGAGGGATTCCTGCTGAGCCGTAAGCGTTTGAGAGAGTTTGCCTGAAGGGCGAACAATTCAATTCCAGAGGCACATCTGGTGGAACTGGGCTTGATCCTTAGGAGAATAAACTGTGCAAATGAGAGCTGAGCTCAGCAGGGGCAGCCCAGCCTGCCAGCTGGGGGATTCTCCTCAGCATAAAGGCAAAATACCCCTGAAGTTAAAGGCCAGCTGAATGGCTCTACTCTGCCCACCTCATGTAGGGACATGCTGGAGATGGATTGGGCTAGAGTACAATGTGGTCTGGCTATAGGGTGTTCTGCTGCCTGCAGAATCCAGGAGGCACAAGGACACGTGTGTTAGCTCCCCCTGCTTTGTTGCCTGCACTCAGCTCAGCACTGGGGCCACAATTTGCAATGAATTATTTACTTGGTGAACTGAATCCTGTGTGTGAATTCAAGGGAAGCAGTGGGGGCAAAGAAAACCAATGTTTTAAGACTGAGCTTGATGAATGTATAGAGGGGATGGTATGATGCAATTGATTACAATGGCTGCTATTAGCAAATATCTCCAGTAGCTGGAGTTGTGACCCTCAAGGGGAGTCTACAGAGAATTCTTTCCCATGTGTCTGGCTGGTGGGTCTTGCCCACGTACTCAGGGTCTAACTGATCACCATATCTGGGGTTGGGAAGGAATTTTCTCCTAGGTCACATTGGCAGAGACCTGGGGGCTTTGTATTGTGGGGCATGGGTCAGTTGCTGGTTTGAACTGGGTTAAATGGTGGATTCTCTGAAACTTGAAGTCTCTAAATCCTGATTTGAGGACTTCAGTAACTCAGCCAGAGATTCTAGGCCTATGACAGGAGTGGGTGGGTGAGGTTCTGTGGGCTGCAATGTGCAGGAGGTCAGACACACTAGATGATCATGATGGTCCCTTCTGGCCTAAAAGTCTATGAGTTTGAATTTCCCCGCACCAAGTTTACTCATTCAAAATGGCAAAGGCATTTCCCACTTCCCGGGGGTGCTGCAAGGCTGAATCCATTAATTCTTGTAAAGTGCTTTGCAGGTCCACAGTCCCTCCAGATCTCAAAGTATTGTCCCTGTTCTTTCATTGTCTCAATATTGTTGGATGTGAGGACGTTGCTTGGAAGAGGAAAAGCAGGGAGGAGTGTATCTAGGTGATGTTCAGAACTAACACTTTGACATTACTGGCTAACTACTGTCGTTAGGTATTTAGCTAGTTAGAATTTGGAGTGAAGGATCACTGCTGGGGCAGACATTAGAGGGTGCTGTATGTGAAAGGGAACTGTCTACTCTAAGATATTTATCTGTCTGTTGTAGTGTCCAGTACACAGCCTTCCTAGAGTAGCTGTTGGCCTGATGATTGCATATGTGAGAACGAATATCACAGAAGTAGGAGAGAGAGAGAGAGATTCCTGTCTTAATGGCTCTCCAAGCATCCTGGATGACCAGCTGCTGCCATAGAATTCCAAGCGGGGGGGCGGGGGGGGGGGGTTGGATTGAGTCTTGGAAGCCTGTTCCTGCTTGCTCAGAAGTCAATGGCTCAGGTCCCATTGCACTCACCATGGCAGGATCAAACACTCAATGTCCATGCAGTGGGCATTTTTCCAACCAACATAGCAGTCGAGACCTGCCTAGCGTGGGTCAAGTTCTTGAATGAGTCAGTGTTAGGCAGGCAGACAGGTAACTGCGCACCTAGGCTGGGTCGCTTGTGTTTCCTGGGATCCTGTGATGCCAGAGGAGGACGGTGGAACCAGTTTTTCTGCTCTGGTGGTAGAACTTGGGAGGAGACGGTGCAAAATAACAAGATAGGAACTGCAGAGCTGCTGCTACCCACTAGAAACTTGGGAGACCACTTGCATTTTTCCCTACCAGGTAAGGCCACTTTCTTCTCCTCCTTGGTGTCTATCTGGGGATTTACAGCCTGGCTTTGTTACATGGGAACTCTGAGCAGTGGGGAAATGCGGGTCGTGATTTAGTAGCAGGTCCAACTCTCCTTGATTTCAGGCACAGAGACACAGACATTTTTGCTTTGAATCCTGTTCTGCAGTACTCCCGGAGGGAGGGGAATTGCAGCTCAGAAAGCAGTCTGCCTGGACAAAGCGATCGCTGGAGTGGCTATCATTTATAAATTCTTTGTGCCCACAGGAAAGAGCTAAATACAAATTAACACATTTGCATAGGCTTTATGAATATGCAGCTTTGTTTTATTTGGTCTATAGGGCAGTCTGGTTTGACCTTTTACTTTGGTTCATTCAGCCTCAAGGGAAAACTGCAATTTGCCAATTACATGCTTCTTGTCGCTGTCTGCTCCCCCACTCTATAATTCAATAGTCTGACTGCAACCATTTAAAAAAACAATTATTTTGCAGAAAATGGGGTGAAGAAGGCTGAGAATGAGCTCAGGCTAGAGCCAGCCAAACCGGATCTGGCTTTGGAAATGGGTTAGAATGTCTATTGCTTTCATCTCGGCCTCCACCCACCCAGTCAAATGCATTGCAATCGAACAGGAGAGCAAACCCGCACAGCTAAATGTGTGACACTGAGCTCGGACCACGTTCACCACGGCCAGGGGGGTATGCCTGCTCCTGGAAATCTAGCAGGACTGACCTTTCTCAAGCGAGTGGAGACTTGTGAGATGTGATATGGGTGACTCCCAGTTGTACATGCCCAGCACGGCAGCTTTTGGCCTTTCCTGTTTGATCACCGATCGCGGTCTCCATTCTCTGCGGATACAACTTGTGGCTGTCCAAGAGGTGTGAGAAAGGGAGGACTCTGACTGACTCAGTCTGCTCACTGCACCCACTTCCCAGGGGACTGTTATGACAATAACTCACTGTACCCCTTGGGGACCTCAAAACAACTAGACTCACCCCTAACCCTCCGAGACTCATTGATTTTAAGGCCAGAAGGGACTGTTGCGATCACGTAGTCTGACCTCCAGCATAACACAGGCCAGAGAACTTCCCCTGAGTGCTAATTCTTGCATTAAGTCCATGTCTTCTGGCTGGGCTGGAGCAGATCTTTTAGACGTCCATCCAGACATGATTTACAGACCGTCAGTGATGGAGAATCTGCCACAGCCCTAGGTGAGTTGTTCCACTGGTTCATTTACCCTCATTGTTGAAACAGGCACGGTCTCATTAACGCTGTATGCAGAGAGTTTCCACTAACCCAGGAAACTAACCCTTCAGGAAGGTGTTACAAATTTCAGGGCTCATCCTTAACCTGCAGAAAGGTGAGTGCTGGGGACCCAGGAACAGTCATTCTAATGCTGCAAAGCTCAGATCAAAACTGAAAATCACATAGTATTGTAACTTCTCTTTTTAACCCTAAACCTGTCTGGGGACGTTTCTCTTCCAGGTGTTCTGAATCTACGTGCAAGAGCCAGGTAGCTGCTGCAGAATGTCTTCAATCTTAAAGAGTGAGTGGCTGGGAAACCACAGCAGAATTGAGTCGGGAGCGTGATGTGGGATAAAGGAGTGTTGTGGAAGTGAACTCTCATTCTCCATCCTACCTGTCCCATCAGTCCTCACAATCTCACGGTGTTAGTCATTCATCACGTTGCGAACTGCACATAACCCTATGCTGTAGTCACCGAAGGGAACAGCTATGTGTCTATCTGAAGTCTCATTTGGGAAGACCTACTGCAAGTTCCTCTTTCCACCCCCACACGCTCTCCTCTTGTCCTTCTCCTGGAAATATTCCACTCTCCTCCCTGTTGCCCAGGCTTGGAACATTTCACCTACATCTCTACTCTCGTGTTGGCCTCCAACTCCCTATGCTCTTCCCAACCCTCTTGCCATAGAGGGCGAGAGGAAAGTCTTGCTCCTCTGGGGACTTGCACACTGCAGAGGGGATTGTGTTCTGGTGCAAATGGAGGTGTTGCAGACTGAAGCTCAAGTGCTAGGCACTGGCCTCTGTGGTGAATGGCTACAAGGCTCAGTTCTCTGCTTGCCCTCTCCCTCCTTTGTGAATATGCAAGGTGGAAAAGGGGAGGGGTGCACAGAGAAGGGGTGTGTGTGAGGTGGTTGGGATGGTGGGGGGCAGGGCTCACTTCCAGTTTGTCTTACAGTCTTAAAAGCTCATGCGTCTGAGTTTCAGCCAGCCACTGCAGGGGTCAGGAAGGGATTTTTTTAAAACCTCTTAGTGTATTCTGGAAGGTTTTTTTTAATCTTCTGAAGCAGCAGGGCCGGCCCTCGCTGGAGATGGGACATTGGTGGGGTGGGCCACGGTGCTAAGATGGTACCAGGCATTCTCTCTCTCAGGAGCTTGCTGGTTCTTGCTCACATGCCCACAGTCTAACTGAGCCACGTGTGGGCTTGGGAAGGAATTTTCCCTCAGGTCAGATTGTCAGTGGCCTTGGAGGGTTTTCACCTTCTTCTGCAGCGTGTGGGTGGGGGTCACTTGCCAAGATTATCTGGGTTTATCTCACTTAATCATTTCCCTGCCACTGCAGGGACCTTGAGCCCTGGCGGGCCTCAGTCCTTCCTGTTCTCTGCCGGGGGCACACCATAGCCTAGTCTCCTACTGACTGTAATACGATGGCCTCATTCTGGTAGTTGGATTTAGTGTGAGGGTGCTGAATCATGTTCGTGGCCTGTGCTGAACTGATCAACTCAATGACTTTCTTAAAGCCAGTCCCTCTTGTGGTAATGAGGCCCACGTCCCCTCTTGGCCATTGCTTGGCTGCAGTCACATGGAAGCCAGGCACCATGCTCTCAGTAGTGCAGGATTGCGGGTCCCATGTGCTCCTTGTCCTTTCACCCCTTTCTACCATGGGCTTCGATGTGTAACACTTTGCACGCAGTCTGCGTGGGATGAGCTCCCTCTAGAGCCGGTGGGGAGTGGCAACTGATCTGTCCATTCGTTCTCCTCCTCAGTGTTCGGAAGAGAAGACAAGAAGGAAGAGAAGGAGAAAGACAAGAAGGAAGAGAAGGAGAAAGATAAGAAGGAAGAGAAGGAGAAAGACAAGAAGGAAGAGAAGGAGAAAGACAAGAAAGATGGAGACAAGAAAGATAAGAAAAAGAAGAAGAAAGAGAAAAAGGTGAGTAACTAGTGGAGAATTGCCACGTTCCATGTGTTGTCTGGGCCGTCTGGATTCCCCATCGCTGTGGCATGACTAAAGCTGCCATTTTACTACCTCAGAGCCATTAAGGAATAACAAATTCCAACCTCTTTGACTCAATTTCAGAAAGTTTTTCTCCCCCAGCATCCCCTCCAAACACAGCCGAGAGCCGTGGTGTGTTGGGAAAACGCGCAATGAAGGTTCCGCCAGCCCAGCGTTCAACCTGGTTGCACATCTCTTGTGCTCATTGGGCAATTGGATGCTGTGATAGTCCAGGGTGCAATTCTGTGAGCAGACTGTGTGGTCGTAAGAGTCCCTTTGGGCCTTATGTGCTCTGAATCGCTGGGTGTTTGATTTCCCACCTCCTGGGATGGTGGCATTGTGTGTGTTACAACTGGCACTGAGCATGAAAACCATTTCTCAGGGAGGGAATGGGAGGGGAGAGTCCAACAGCCTGTCTGATCATTTCCCCGTGTCTTCCCTGCCAAGGCGCTCACCGGGAACAGAGGAAGTGAGAATTAACATTGTTTTATGTTGTAATAAAATGCCAGTGATCTCTCTTCCTCCACCCAACCTGCCAGCTGGGGATAAGCCAGGAATGCCTCTGGATAGACATTGACCCTGGCTGGGAAGCTTTGTTCCCAGTACAGTGGTGCTATTGTAATCATGACCCCCTTTTTCTGTGCCCCTTAGGGAGAGGGAGATGAAGGTGACAGCAGCAGCAGCTCGGACAGTGATTCTGAAGAGGTAACCAGGAACTGATCAGTGCCTAGCAGATCTACTGGGCGGGTTTGTTTTTCCCTTTGCTTTGGATTAGAACATCCTTGTCCAGCCTGGGTCGGGTCACTGCTGTGGCAGTATAATTTCTTTCCTTTCCTCCTTGCTCCATCTGCTGGCCCCTGCCAGTCTAGGGAGTGAGTGACAAAATCACACGGGTGCACCGTAAGGAAGCCCTGCTGCTACCATGTTAGTGCTACAGCAGGAGTTTGCAGGTGGTTCTGGGGACTTTTCTTCTTCCCTTTCCTGGAGGAGTGCATAGGGTGGCCACTAAAGAGCATGAGAAGAGTTCAGAGTGGGGTGACTTTGAAAATACCCCCGTGGGTAAGTCAGATCTGCTACGGGAACCACTGAGAATCAGCTCAGAGCACAAGCCTAGAGCTTGCAAGCCCCGTTCTGCCTCTGATACCCAGTGTGAATGATCACAACACATCTGCAACCTCGGAATCTTGTGAGCCGCTGGAAAAGAGGCTCCGCCTCTGGGGTTTTCTGACTGGCTGCCAGATCGGCGATCCACTTCCCCCATAATGCACCAGACTCTCTTCTGAATTGTGTAATGTTTTTGCTTTTAGAAGCCCTGGGGAATGGCACCCCCAAAAGCCTCCAGTTATAAGGGATGCCTGAAGGACAGCTAGCCAGGTCATGTAAACAGCTATCCACTGGTCTCAGAAGCCCATCCGACCTCACAAGAAACTTTGTGGTCTGGGTAACAGAGCTATCAAAAGATGACGTGCCACAAACACGCTTCCCGTCGTAACTGCAGTGGACTCAGTTCTGCCATTGGCTTCATCCATGCCACTCCCATCGGAGTTGTGGGTCCATGGGAGTTGTGTGTCTATATCAGGGTAAAATTTGGCTAATGGGTGATGCAAGCCCATTGGTTCTAGCTGAGGATGACTGTCGTTCGGTGTTTATCCATGCAGATGCCATGAGAGTGAGCGAGAGAGAGGGACATCAGCTGGCCAGGTTCTGACGCTGACGCACCCCCTTGTTTCTCTTGGACTTATCCCCTAGGGTCACCGTGGCGACAAGAAGAAAAAGGAAAAGGATAAAGAATAACTTCTGAGCCAATGGAGGCCACATTTCTGTTTCCTGCCTTCGCCCAGGTGCTGGGTAGAGTGAGGGAGAAGGGGATGAGTAGTGAAAAAATCCACCTGGTGCTGAGGTGGTTTCATCCAAATAAAGTTGTTGTAGTACTAAAAAGACACTCTGTTTATTGACCACAGTCAGACCCTCCCCACCCCGATCTGCACTGAGCTGTCACTTCCCTCCTTTTACTAATAATTAGCTCGTAACATTTTCAAAGCTCTGTACTAATAGCGGAGCAAATTTAATGTGGGCCATTGGAATGGGCACTGGACCGGGAGCCAGGTGATCTATGTTCTCTCCCTGGCTCTGACCTACTGTGTGACCATGGTCATGTCACCCCACCTCCCTGCACCTCTGGTTCCCCTCCCACCCTTTGTCTGCTTGTTAACTCTTCAGGGCTGGGATTGTCTATTGCTATGTGCACATACAGCACAATGGGGCCCTGATCTCAGACGGGGCCTCTACCATAATACAAATAATAATGGAGTAAGCTCCATCAGAGCCAAGGGAGGAATCATCAGTTACACCAAGACTGAATTTAGCCCCTGGACATCTGCAGCATGGGCCTTCCCAGGTTCCTATGCAGATTGGGTGACTGTGCACTGACCCTGAAAGGTTACGGGATGGGTAAATATTGTTATCCCCAGTTTATAGCTGGGTGCTCACCTCAGACCATGGAAGGATCCAGGGATCCACCCAAGCAATCCTGCTGCCCAGTGCTGTGCTCAATCCACTGGACTAGGCTGCCTTTGATTGTACGTGTGTTCCTGTCCCCGCGCCCCCTTCAGTTACTGGTTCCTCCCGCTTTTGGCATTCGTGCAGCTCCTAAGGAAACAGCCAGCATGGGCAGCTCCTTTGGAAATCCAGACATCACGATCTGTTACAGATCCAGGGCTGGTATAACCACTAGGCAAACTAGGCGGCCGCCTAGGGTGCCAAGATTTGGGGGCGCCAAAAAGGCTCAGGCCAGGGCAGCGGTTGAGCCCCAAGTTCCACTTTGGGAGGGGGCGCACGAGGGCTCTGTGCCCTCTTGTGGGCAGCAGAGTGAAAGGGCTCCGTGCTCATGTCCTTTTTGTGGGGTGCAGGGGGGGCGAGGGGGTCCGTGTCCATGGCCCACTGGGGTGGGGGTGGGAGAGGGCTTGGTGTCCTGCTGTGGGGAGAGTGCGAGAGCTCCGTGCCCGTGTCCCTGGGGGTGGGATGGCTGCGGAGGACGAAGCTGAGCCCGGATCGCCCCCTGAATCAGAGGGAGGAGTTGGGGGCGGGGATGGGGGGGGGGGGCGCAAGGTGGAAGTTTTGCCTAGGGCACAAAATATCCTTGCACTGGCCCTATATGGATCTGCCAGTCAGAAACGCCAAAGCACAAGCCAGAGATTTCAAAAGGGCTCAGAGCATTCAGGTCTCCCAGGCTGTTAAGACCAAATCTGCTCTGAAATTTGTTCTTTTATGTTAAAGTGAGAAATGGGTAAATTTTGAATGTTTTGCTCTTTGAAAACTTTCAACATGGGCTCAGCACGGAGGTGATTATCCAGATTCTAGGGCAAGCTTCTGCCCTAGGTGACACACACAGCGGACAGCTAACCCACCCACCCCACTCCTGACAGCATTTGATTTGTTTATGGCAATCCAGCCGTATTCTAACCACCACCCAAGGTGAGGGAGCTGCCATTAAAAATGCGACATCACCTCCATCTACTGGTGAAGTGCGTTTCTTGCAGCTAATCTAAATGTTCCATAACCATTACGCCAGGGCTGTTTTGTAAGGCTCCCCTGGCAAGCTACAGGGCCTCACCGTCTCTGAGAGACCATAAAAAATCATTACAGAGGCCGAGCAGGCTGTTGGCACTAGTTGAGTCTTTTCTGTGCTCTAATTGTTTACATTTTGATAGCGTATCTCCACGCAGTTAGTACATTACATATGTACGGAGTTAGTACATTATACAACTACGGTATGATTAATAGGCAGTATGAGATACTGCAAAGATCTTACCTAACACACCACACAGACTGTTTCAAATGGGGAACGCTGGCACAGATCTCTGCTGGCTTTGCAATTTGTCACCTGGCACGAAACACCACCAGCAGAAGGAGCAAGTTTGTTCAGCAGGAGCAGCCTGAGCGAGGCTCCTTGTCCCTCTTCCGGCCCCCTCCCCATCTATATTAAAGCCCTGATACTACAAGAGCTTACACTTAACTTACACTCTGGGAATAGTGCACCACACTGAATACAAGCTTGTCTACCTGGGGAAATTGACCGGAAAACTATTGTGGAATAAACCGTCCTCCGAGAACTTCCCCACTGGTGATGGATTCTCCAGAGTCGCCGATCCTGTGTTCCAGAGCTGCAGGGGCTGGTCCTCTCATAAATCACTCTGGGGACAGCTGCGTGGGGAGTGGGCAGTAAGCTGCCTCATGGCTCTGCACCCCAATCTCCCAGCCAGCAATAAGCAAATTATTCTCCCTTGCCCCACGCTGCAACCTGGGTAAGGATGTAGGAGGCAGCGTCTCCCCTGCCCCCCACCCCCAGCCCTTGGGGCAGTGCAGCTTCTCCGCTCGACCCTGCCCCCAATTCCAGCCTAAATTCTGCCAAAATCCACTGTTACATGTGTACAGACATCACTGGTGTGGGGAAAGCAGGACCGGGCACTTAATTCGTTTTGCTTTGACAAACCCAGCCCATTTCAAAGGCCACTCATGCTCTGCACACTATATAATGTCTACACCTAAAGGCTTTTGCTCTGGCAAGCAGTGTAAGGTTTCCTGGGCCGAGGCACCAGCGTTTGAGTGACGACTTTCTCCGGGAGCCATCGCTGTACATGTTTGTCTCCCTCAGGAGCTGAACCTGTCCCAAATCCCCGGATCCCGATGGCCTTGGCTAGATCATGGCAAGGGCAGAATACTGCCCACGTTGTATTACCGTTCATTATTGATTTGCACCTTGGTGCTGTTGTTACAGACCAGGGCCCCATTGTGGTAGATGCAGTTCCATTTCTTCCATGTTCCTGCATTACTGGGACATGACTTACACAGTTGATTCAAATCAGAATTATTCCTTCAGTGATTTGCAAACAAGAGGGATTACATTTACATTAATATTTAAAATTAATTGACGTCCCAGTTCACCCATGCGAATAAACCCGTGCTGAAATCCAACTGAAGCCAATGGGATTTAAACACTTTCTTAGGGTTAACAATGCACATCAGAGTTTTGCTGAATAAAGAGGCTTAACTGAATTGGGGCCTGAATATGCAAAATATTTTGCTCCTGCAAAACCTCACGTGCCTCGATGATTTTGTGAACCATCCCGAGTCTTGCATGCAGACTGCAGATCACTTGCCCCGCCTACCCCCCTTTGGTAAACTAAGCTAATACCCTGCAGATCGCTGATCAAGAAAGGTTTGCCTTTTATTAAGGCCCTCATTTAATACCCAGCTCTTACATAGTGCTTTGCAAAGAAGGTCAGTATTATTATCCCCTTTTTACAGATGGGGAAACTGAGACAGAGAGAGGGAAGTGACTCCCGCAGCAGACCAGGGACTTGAACCTACAACTCCTGAGTCTCAATCCAGGGCTTCATCCACTAGGCAACACTGCCTCGTTCATCAGTGCACTTAATCAGGTGTTGACGTGTCTGAGCGGTCCCCCCGGGATGCCTCAAAGTGCTCTGCTGAATCCGGGCCGTATAGAAAAGGAACGTCGTGAAAAAGAATGACAGTAGCAACTCAAACGCCACATTATGCAAGGCTCCTGGGTGGGGTGTAGGGAGGAGAACAAGAGAAACCAGCAGAGCTGTAGTTACTTAAGTCCCATCTTGTTTACATCTGTTTACTCATATTTATATAACGCCAGTGTTCTCACACTCGCTCTCTTTAGGAGTGAGGCGTGGGATATGGTCCTGTCACCGGGCGAGATCGCGATGCCGCACTCAGGCTCAGCCTAGGAGGTTTCTCTCTTTAACCAAGGTTTTCACACAAACCGAAAACAGGCTGAACTCTGCCCTGGGCCGCAGGCTTCACAGCTGCCCCTCCCAGGCCCAGGGGTCTCTGGCACCCCAGCTCCTGGGGACTCACCACAGGCGCTAGCTCCACCCCAGCAGGGCTTCCCCTCCCCAGGGCCCTCAGTCCTTGTTTACAGTGTCCTCCTGCCCATAGTGTTGCAATGCCAGTGCCGGGGGTGGGATACATTTTACAGCCCTTGCAATTCTAGAAGCAGAAGTAGGATTATTTCAAGGGGGAAAGGAGAGGACAGCCTGGGAGTCCCTGTCTTGGAAGGTGTGAAATACAACAAGTGAACTCCACAGCGAAAGCATCTGGCCTGGCTCCCTGCTCCAGATTTCATGCAGCTAAACAACTGTTGAGTTTGGCTCTTTCTATACAGCAGTCATCTTTGCTCGGGCGGGAGAGAGCAAGGCCATTTTGCTTTAGTGTTCCCATTACTCACACGCCTCAACGGCACCACTGAAACCTGCTTTATTCTGGGAAGCAGCCTCACAGCTGATGCTCATCTGCCTGATTTAACTCTCATTCGTTCATCACCAGCATGCTGGCGGCTCTTGGCCTGCAGTGACCAGCCAGCTCAAGGTTCCATTCAGGGACGCTTGGCCATACACTGGAAACATCGAGAAGGGAGGTCTGTCTAAGTCTGCCCCTACATCCCGGGAACCTTCCAGCTCCATTTCTGGTGTCCCTCTCTGCTTGATAGAACCCAGGACTAGGCACCCAGGTGAATGGCTGTGCAGGGTGCAAGGGAGGATCTACCTCATGGTATTCAGATGTAGGGTATTTGAAGATTCGGTACTATTGAGAGTCTCCCAGCTCAAGGTTCATCCTTCCTAGTTTCACTGACGACAGCCGATCCTCCTCTGCTGCGAGGGTATCACAAAGCCCCAGAGCAACCCACCCCTGTGGCTAAATACTTCCAGTCACCTTGTAGCAGCTGGTGACAAAGATCAGCCAATGGGTGAGGTCTGCCAATGAAAACGCACATTGCAGTTTGGCAAAAATAAATGTCCATTTTTCCTGCTCTCTCTAAAGCAGTGGGGGTTCAACCTTTTTTCATTTGCAGAGCTGTAAAAGATTTGACTAGAGATGTGGATCCCTTTGGAAATCTTCAGCATAGTCTGCAGGCTCCCCAGAGGGCCGCAGACACCAGCTTGAAATGTTCTAAAGTATCTCTTAACGGAGGCAGAAAACGATCCATATTATCATCAGAATTATTTTCTCTGAGAGTCCCAACCTCTGTTTTATTACCCACTATAAATTCTGGTGTTTCATAGCAAGAGGGAACAAATGACCTAATTAAATAAAGTCTTTTTTTATTGTTTGAGCTAAACAATAAGGAAAAACAGAACTCGCCCACAAGCTGAAGAACTTGAAATTTCTGCTGCCTTTTTAGGTCCCCTGAATGTCAGTCATACCTTGTGGTGCTCTCCCATCCCCCGAAGAATATATCTTTCTAAGGTTTTTGCATGTGGTTATAACAAGAATCCCCAAATTACACTCATTTTTGGTTAAATACCAACTATAACTTGCCCCCTAGTTTTCTGCACTTAACTGTGCTCAGGGTTCATTTTTGTCAACTTTTCTAGGAGAATCTGATATCCTGTTTAACACATTGTCTTTTCCCTGCAGTTCTTTATTTGATTCCTGAATTTGGTCTTTTGGAAGAATGGAGACGTCTCATGATTTCTAAAGCTGAAACCCACATTTTTAAAATCCACCACGGAATGACAGCAGGTTTGTCCCCTTTGCTGAAAAATTTCCAGGAAGGTTCGTGTTCGGTCCCAGGGGATTTGCTGGGAGAGGTTTCACTACAGCAAGATCCTGAGGGAGTCACCTCAGTGGAAAAAAACAACCAGGTCCCCTTTAAAAGGCAACTCTTATGAAAGCCGGCGTGCTGGTTAGCGATCTGATTGAAGAGAGCCATGAGTCACTTATACAAGCATGATTCACCTGAAGTCTAAAGTACAGGAAGAGGAACATGTAAATAAAATGGGCAAAAAAGCAAAACCACAAAGGAAAAGGAACCAGAACCCAGGGCTGCAGAAGCTACAATGTGCTGCTAATGTACATCCAGGCTTCAGAAGCCTGAGGACTCCACACTGGCCATCGCCAACATTCCTAGCCACTGGCTCTGCGGGTGGGTATTGGTGCTTTGAGCAGGGACAAAGAGGCAGCCTGATTTGTCCACTCAGGGGATTTTGGGCCTCAAGTGAGGTCTGATGTAGTTCCCCGTCACTCTGGTGTTTGTGTTGATACTAGAGCTGGGAGAAAGTGAAGGGTTTGGGGTTGGGTTTTTTTCATGCCATCTCAAGCAAATCATGTCTCCAATCTCCACCTGGACATGTTGCTTTTCCATGAAATTTCCGTCCAACTAATGTGTTCTCCCCCTCTGCCTCCCCTCCCACTGAATCGTGCAAAAGCACAAGAAGCCACCTGCACGTGGAATTCTGCACAGACGCAGAAGCGGGACAGCGGCTACCGTTGGAACGTTTCCTTTGCACAGGGATGAGGGGCTGTGGGAATCGTGAGCAAAACCTCAGGGCAGGACCGTGCGAGACCCACCCTGGTGAGCACTACCTCAGCCCCGGGGCCTGGATGAAGTCAGTGCGGCCTCTGGAGTGAGTAAGGGCCCACCAACGGGAGTAAGGCTTCCCAGGCCAAATTTGCCACAGTGACTCCATTGACTTCAATAGGCTACTACAGATTTAACCCTGAGTGACCAGAGCCACGTTCGGCCCATTAGGTATACAGACCTCTGACCACACACATGCCTCTGACCATGTGATGGAGACGACCGGGATGCTCCACCTTATGATGGGGAGCAGACTGCTCCTGTCAGCTCCTGGCTCAGGAGATCACAGGGGTGGCTTAAAGACGCTTTGCTCCCCCACCCACGGCTCACCTGGTAAGTGAGCTGTTCCTTGGCAACCGAAGCAGGTTGTTTTAATGGAGACATCCCTCCAGACAAAGACAGGGCGTCTGTTCAGTCTCCCAGCTACACGCTCCACCCACCCACCGTTCACAACTTCACGACACAAAGCCAAAGGCGAGTGCGGGGGAGGGGAACCCATGTGCTAGCTGCTGACGCGTACCCTGTTGGGAATCGTGAGGCCTTTGACGGGTAAATGGGAGCCCAGCAGAAACAGCCAGCACCGCCCCGGCAGTCTCACAACAGACTTACTCAGCCCTGGCGAGCTGGGGGACAAATTAAGCCCTGGGTGAGGAGGTGCATATGGAGGCAGTGGGGGCCTGGGCACTGGGGGAGACAGCGGGGACCCAGAGGTGACGGAGGGACGGGCCAGAGCTCGCCACCGGGCAGCCAGGGAACGGAACCCAAAGCCTCACACCCTGGGGACAGAACCCCAAGACCCATGGCTAGAGCCTGCCACATGTCACCCCAGGGCTGAAGTCCAACTCCACCGCCCCCAGGAAGGTGGGGAATTCACTGCCTGCCTGCTCCTGCGGCTTGTGTCTCCCCAGAGGAGGGTGGGTTCCAACTCTCTGGTGGCCCCAAGAGAGAGTGGGCTGATGCTTCCCGCCCCCCATTGCTGCCCAGGGGTGGCCGCATTTGAGAACCACTGCTCTAATCACTGTATCCAATTACAAAGAAGAAAGAACCACTAGAAGCAACTGAAGTGTCTGCATGTGTCAGAGCAGGGCAAATGCCGCAAATACATTTCATAGCAATCTCCCTGAACTGACTAACGAGTCAGCTGGAGCCCGGCTGTGTTCACTTTCCAGGAACGCTCAAAAGGGTACATTTTTATTCACATGAATGCCCATGGAGACCGTGTGCTACGCTTGCACGCTGGAGTATTCACACCCAGAGCGGTCTGTTTAATAATAGATTGGAAGCTGATTCAAAGAGCAGGAGGATGGAATTCCTTCAACCCCTTCACCAGATCCCTGGCACAGAGGTAGTTAAAGGAGCCAGAGGTGGAGCTGAGCCATGTCTCTCATAGCCCGGACCTCGGATGAACGCACAGTTCCTCCGTGTGGCTGGGAGGAGGCGAAATTAAATTTAAGCTTGGGTCGGCAACCAATAAATCTGATGTTTTTTCTAGGGATGATGTCACTTCAGGCAAAGTCCGTGCGATTCAGCAAGGACAATAATTAACATTTTCTCTAATTCCCTGATCCTGTTTATCCGATCCTTCTTACTGAGAAGGACAGAGCTGCAGTGGCTTCTTTGAGGTCTTCTCCAGATGATAAGATTTCAGGGACTTGAAACAATACCACTGAACATACGTGACTATTCACGGCTAATCAACAGCTCAGATTTGGAATATCAAATACCAAACACATGGAGCAAACTGTGATCAGTCCAAGAGAAAATAACATTCACATCAAAATTCAAGTGCTTTCAAATTATCATGATACAGCAGTGGTTCTCAAACCGGGGGTCGTGACCCCCGTGGGAGTCACCGAGCACTCTCAGGGAGGTCGCGAGCTCCCAGCACCACTGAAAAGCCACTGAATGAATTACTTCCGCATTCGGCAGCTTTTCGGCGGACATACAAGGGTCCGCCGCGGCAGCCAAACAACCAAAAAGGGGTTGCGGTTTTCATAAGTTTGAGCACCGCTGTGATACAGGGAATGCCAGCCAGTCACAAAGAGGAGGCATTTATTAAAGAAAACTGCTGCAACTATAGACACAAGCAAGCAGGCTTCCATGCAGCTGGTCTTTGTTTACCAGGGCTTGTCTGGATCTCTATATGGCAATCAGAGAAATCTGGTGGTTGAATTATGTACTGCAAGTAAATGTATTGCTACACAGAGAAGGAATACATTCCACCTGCAAACACCCTGGCAGTGGAGAAAAGGGCTAAATGAATCATGCCAATTATTTGCATATATTGGAACTAAAATAATTGGTTATGCCAACTATTAAAGTAACCCTTAAAAATAACAGTTACAGAAACTGAAATTTTCTGTTTTCCGGTGCCTTCAATATGGGGAAGACAGTTCTTTGCAATGCTGCACCATATCTTCAATCCAGCTTACTTCCAGGAAATATAATAGACATAATAGATGCCATGCAGTACTCAGATATCATCTTGTGTGACCCTCATCACCATCATGAGTAGATTGATAAGGGAGTGTGGGGACAGCTAGATATTTAGGTAGATAGGTAGAGGTGTGAGTGTGGATAGATAGATAGATAGACAGATAGACAGATAGATTGAGCCTATAGCTTATTTGCTGAATAGAGATACAGAAATAGGGATCTGCTTTCCTAAGAAGTGACTGAAAATGTATTTCTTATATTATCTATTCCAGTTTAGTATATACCTATTTAGCTGTCCAAGGTGCCCACCGAAGACTTCCTATGACATCTATCTTCACAGGCAGTGCCTTTAGCTTTGTGTTGTTAAAGTCACCTCTGCCCTCATTCCTCTTAATCATAAGCTTGTTAAGTATCTACAGCCAGTTGTGATGTCAGATTTCACGAACACACATAGGGGCCAAATTCATCCTTGGTGTCACTCAGTAGACTCCAAGGCTGCCCCAGTGAACAATCTGGACCATGTTATCCAGGAGAATAGCATGCACACACACTTGTGGCGTTGACAACATCTGGGGAGAAAGGAGTCAGTTAAGATGGTAATGATTACACAGAGTTCTCTACTCTAAACTGGCTCGGGACTGTGCCCCATATTAAAACTCCTCCTGTGCTTTGCAAGTATCACCTAGTAAATCAGTGTAATTTGTATTGTGTAACCCGCTGTGCAAAATGGGAAGTCCTCACTCAGCTGGTTAATGACAGCATACTCACTGCTGGGTATGTAAGATGGTGGTTAAACTTACACTGAGTCAGGCCAAAAAAGTCAGAGAAAGGATCAGGAATTTGGTGTCAGGAAAGTGGCTGCATTTGGCTTTCTCTGGTACGAAGAGAAAGCATCCAGTGTGGGGTTAGGAAAAACAGAAACAAAACTTCTTGGCAGCAAGGAATGGTCTGAGTTCTGGCTGATTGCCCTGCCGGCCAGTCCCCAACCAGCAGGGAGAAATCAGCTGTGGAGGAGATTGGGCCAGAGATGCAGAAATTTTTAAAGGGACCCTTTCCCCATGGAGAAGGTCTCCTTGAGGATGTACTACTGACTGAACAGGTACAAGCCAAGTGTGACAGGATCAGCTAATCTATGATTTTGGTGGGTTTTATGCATATGACCTTATTTATTAGGTTGTAACTAACAGCAAAAAACTAGCTCAAACCAACCTGGTTCAAAGCCATGACTAGCCCCACACTTGTGGCTGCACTCAGAGTTGAATGACAAACAGTTACCCAAAGGGACTCTCATTCCCTCTTTCTCCAGTCCATCATTAATTGTTTCAGCAATCGGCACAGTATTCCCATAACCCCCAGATCCCTCTCAATTCAACCCCAACCTGGAGCATGTGTTGAGAACTGCTGAACTAAGGTCTCTCTTGCTCAATGAAGGAGTGAGCGGCAGGAGAGGTTCTTTAGTAACAGATCTTCTATTCAAACCCTGGGAACAGCCTTAGGTGTGGGGCTATTGATGACATGGCCAGCAACAGCAATGCCACCAGAGAAGGGGCTAAGTAGCTCTGGATCCAGAGAACAGAACCTGCCACTTTTGGCAACCACATGGTGATCAAGGATATATTTCCTTATGCATTCAAAGGCATGGACTATTGACTAGGGGCAGGTCAATATTAGGGAAGACAGTTCCTTTGATCCGCATGAATTTCCCATCCTACACAGGGTCCCCAAACATGCCTAGCGGGAGGAACAAATGCAGCTGAAAAAATATCTTGGAATTAAGCTTGTTATATTCTCAGTAGTTACTCCTGCTTTTAGGCTAGCTGATAAAAGGAACAGCATAGGTAGCAGCTACCTAATATCTGACCTTTACATAAAGACTTTGATTTTCTAGTGCTGCTTGTTCTAGCCCCGGACCTGCTTAAAGAATCAGTGTGTTGGTGTCTGTTGCCATGGTGACTGAATATTGTCCCCCTTCTTCTGGTTGAAATTATAACAACATCTACTAGCTCATTTGTGCTCCACGCTAAGTGTAACTTTAAATGTCAAAGGGCACAGTCCACCCAGTTATAAAACACTTGCCTTACATACACCCGGAGACGAGATCTGGTGAGCAAATTCCATGCACTTGCAACCTATCACACAGTTGCTCTGCTGTCTTTATAGGGTTGGTCTGGTCTGGTCTGATCTGCAATGGCTATTTCTAATTCATCCAATGAATACAGCCCGCTTTTTTTTCTGCCTTTGGAATAGCTGGGAACAGGTGGAGGTTTCCACACATTTAGTCATTATTTCTATTTATTTTATTAGTCTTTTTTTTTTTAAAAAAAATTTAACTCAGGGAGCCCACAAGGAACAGACAAACCTCCTCCTCCAAGCAGGTTGAATATGCAACAATACTTTATATAATGTTCGATTTGCTGAGCTGCAGAGAGTACAATAAAGTTAATATGGTGCCATCATTTCCTCAGGAATGCATTATATAAAACTGCCTTTCCCACATAATTATACTACAGAATGACAGGAGGCTAGATGAATAGTTCTTCAGGCTTGACAGAATACCATGTGCCTTCATGTCCCACACAGAGACACATGAATATATATGAAAAATGTAATTGGACTATGTAGCTACCCATTTCTAATTCTATTCCAGCGGAGGGAAAGGATGGTTTGCATGACTACAGAAATGGACTGGTATGATCTGGATGCAATTCCCAGCGATGGTGTAGCCTCCTGTGTGGCCAGGAGGACCTCTCTTCATCTCTTTGGGTGTCAGTTTCTCCTCTGGATAACAGGGATAAGAGAATGTTTATTTCCCCCCCACCCCCCACCTCTGTCTGTCTTGTCTCTTTAAACTGCAGACTCTGGAACAGGGATGGCCTTCTGCCATAGTAAAGTCTTTACAGGGGCTGGCATGACCAGACTGTTTCAAGCTCCAGGTGCTCCAGCGATGCAAACAGGAGCATGTAAAGCGACCGCGGAACACGAGAAATCAACGCGCGCTCCTCCTTATTTAATAGCACGATTTTCTCGCCCTCTCTCGGTATGTTCTGTCCCCTCCTTAGCCCGCATGGACCTAGGACTCTCCAGCTCTGCTGACCTCCCCGCCAGGAGCCAAGCCCCGATCCAGGGGGCCGCGCCTTGCAGCCGAGCCTGGCCGCAGGCAGCAACACCGGCGCGGCAAGCGGAGCCCTTGCATAAGCAGCCAGGTCCCTGCCCAGGTGGTTTGCTAGGGACCAGCCCACACAAACGGAGCCGCCCCAAGGGGTCAGCGTCCCCTTCCCCCAGACCCGCCCCCTCGACGCAGCAAGCTGAGACCTCCCCCGCCCCGGGCTCCCCGCAGCTCCCGCCCCGCAGGCTCCCCGCAGCGGCCTCCCCAGCCAACGCCAGCGGTTACGAAACGCCGCCTGCAAGGTCTGTTTCGCAACAGGAGCGGGCCTGAGCCGGCCGCCAATGGTCAGGCTCCGGGGCCCATCACATGGGGGCTGCTCGGGATTTTACGTAAGGCCGGTTTGTGCAAGACCCAAAAGCGTGTGCAAGCCGGGGGAGGGGTGACCCCCCCCCAATCACTCCTGCTCCAGCCCTGGGGAAGTGACCCCCCCTCGCCTTCCTCCCAGGGAAGGGGCGGAGCAGCCTCCTCCCCCAGGCCGGGCAGCTGAAGGGATGCGACACTGGAGAGCCGGGGAGACCCGCCGTCGCCGCTGCCGGGCCAGAGACGGGGACCCCGACACGCAGCAAGGGAAGGGGGAAGCGCGGGGGTGACCCGCGGAGTTTCCAGGGCAGCCGGGCGAGGATGGGGTGAGGGGCGCGGAGGGCCCTTGGGTGCTTCGCCCCGGCGCATCCGGATGGGACCCGAAGCCCCCGCCCCCGAGCGCTGGCTCTGAGCCCTGGCCGGGAGCTGGGCGGCCGGAGGAGGAGGCGGGCTTCCGAGGGAAGCGCCGCGGGCAGGAGACGGGGACCACCCGGCTCCAGGGCGCGCAGGGGAAGGAGCAGCGCCCCCCCTCGTCTCGCCTAGGGGGGACCCCCCCGTGTCCCTGCGGGGCCGGGCACCTGTCCCCTCCCCCGGTAGCTCCCCGATCCGAGCCATGGACGTGTTCCTCTGCCCCGCGTGCCGGGGTGTCCTGTGGGAGCCGGTGACCGTCTCCTGCGGCCACTCCTTCTGCAAGCGGTGCCTGGGGGGCGCGCTGCCCGCCCGCTGCCCCGTCTGCCGGGGCCGGCTGCTGAAACCCCCGGGCGCCCGAGCCGCTCGCTGCAACGTCCTGCTGGGCAGCCTGCTGGACAAGTGCCTGGGCCGGGAGACCAAGCTGGCCCGGCTGCGGAGGCACCTGCAGGACCTGCTCGGGAGCCGGGACTACCGGGCCGCCCTGCGGGCCACCCAGGAAGGGCTGGAGCTGGGTAAGCGGCGCCGGGGGGCCGGATCCACGCACCCAAACAGAGCAAACCCCGCCGGTTCCTGGTTATGTAACTTCTCGCCCGGCTCCCGAGCCCGCCCCGTCTCGTTCCCCCTTAATCAAGAGCCGCTTTGGGAGCTGAGATGGGAACCCGTGGACGAAGCTGTGACTTCCCAGGGTGCCACTCGGGGGTGCCGTTGAAGCCAGCCTCATTTCCCCCGGGCTTGCACGGATGAAGGGTTTACTTCCTCCACCCCCACCCCCAGCACTTTATTATTGTCTGCCCCAAAGCTCAGAGAGTAACAGCCCCTGCTTTGAATGCCCTCGCAGATATTTTCTTTTGCAAGCCCCGTGCACTATTTAAGTTACTCCCCTGGCACATACAGCGCTTCCCTGGATGCCTGTGAACAATCATTGTTCTTCCTTTGTGGCCAACCTCTTTAGCAGGTTGAGGGGTATCGTTGTTGGGGCAAATTCCGCTGTCAGCCACTACTCCAAAGGGTTTCAGTTGTGTGAGCGGGGGCAGAGTTGGGGCCATTATTTGCAGGAGGGGCTGTGAGTTTATGAGAGGGTGGGAGGGGAATAGCTGTTTTAGAAGTTGGAAGATCAGTAGCACAGAGCGCTCACATCCAGCGATGTTTCAGTCCCAGAGGAGGTTCTTTGCCCAGCTTTGCTGGTCACAGGGGCAGTACCACTGTTGCTGGAGCAATGTGGAAAAGGTCTATGAGGATGGAAAATGATCAGCAGGGTTGTGAGACCATCACAGTGTATCCACTCACAGTTACACCTGTCTGAGACGCCTCTACCTCTTGGGAGAACACAGCCCTGGCAAAGACTCTTAGCCAGGGTTTGACTAATTCTCTGCTCCTGGATCCTGCAGTCTTGTTTCAGGATTGATCTCCAGGGGAAATTGGTCAGCAGGATCCTGCCCTGGTTTTTCTGAACATGGGAGGGAATGTGGATTGCTCTTAGGACAGCAACAATACTGAGTGCCACTTAGTTAGAGCAGGGGTCGCCAAACTACAGCCTGGGGGCCGGATCTGGCCCGCGGCATTGATTTGTCCGGCCCCCGCTGAGCAGGCACATGGAGAAGCCGCTGCTGCCCCCCCACGGCAGCCCCATGTGTGTAGGAGTGAGTGCCCCTGTGGTGCGGCTGGAGGAGCAAAGGGGAGAGTCACAACAGTGGTGTGGCTGGAGGAGAAAAGGGGTGAGTTGCACAGTGGTGCGGCCAGAGGAGCAAAGGCGAGGGGGTCAAGGCAGTTGCTGGAGGAGCAAAGGAGGAGGGTGCCATGTTAGTGGCCCGCAAAGCCCATTCAAAAATCTAATATGGACGTCATCTCAAAAAGTTTGGAGACCCCTGAGTTAGAGCTTTGCATTTCCAGTGCATGGCACAAACAGTAATTCATTAATCATCATAGTACCAGAGCCGGGGAATGGAATGTAACTATGTAACTGATTTGCTGATGGCTAATAAATCCTCATTGTGTCCTGAACAGATCCTTTTATCCAACGTGTTAACATGCATTACCGTTCAACATCCCGACTGCTTGATCAACAGTCTTGAAGCAAATGCATGCATGTGTGTTTACTAACATTTTCATTACTGCTCTATTTTACATCATGGGATTTCTGTAAAAGAAAGGATACTAAAAAAAGACGTTCAAAGTTCCAAATCCTTGTCACACTATATGTGTGCTCCAAAGGTTCTTGGTTCTATGCTCACCATCTTCCCAACTTATTTTTATTCTTATTATCCTTTGGATTGCTGTTGCACCAGTCTCTGGTGTTAGGTGCTGTACAAACACATAGCAAATATTCAATCCCTGCCCAGAAGAACTTCCCATCCTGGTTATGGATACTGCTTGTCTATAAACAAAGTTTTTAAAAGTTGTATTATTTTCAAGGGAAATGCAAAAAGCCTTTTGCAGTTAACCAAAGGCAGTGCTTTGTCAGTCCATCAGTTGCCTTGTATCACTTCTGCCAGTGAGTTAGGGTATCAGTGAGAATAATGGACTGCTCCTTATCTTACAGTGACAATCAAGATTACAAAATACCGTTAGGCAACAGCCGCGGACTTAAAAGAAAACATAGAGCAGTCACAAAAAGCATATCTAGCCAGATCTTGAATTTGTGGTGGTGTGTCTTAGTTTCCCCCACAAGCACAAGTTCACGTGTGTCTCTCTGCATGTGGTAAATAAACCTGAGCCGTAGGCATCGATAAACCTATGGACACTAATGGCCATGCATTTTGTCTTTACACACACATGAAGGGGACAGGTGAAGTATTTCAAAGTGGTCGCACCCTAGCTCGTCCCCTCTGGATTCTGAGCTTGGCTCAGGCCCCAAATGAAAAATGAGTTGTGGTTTCAGCATGATTTCCATTTCTCCTCTTAACAAAACACACTGCACAGCTGCACACACTGCACACTGCACAGCTGCACACTGCACAGCTCAGCTACACAGCAGTAGCATCTGGGAGAGGAGAGCCAGTCAGAGATCAAAGCCCCATTGTGCTAGGCACCGTGCAGATAAGTAAAGGAAAGGCAACTGCTACTCCAGAGAGCTCATTCTCCAGGATTATGACAAGACACAACAGGTGGATAGAGACACATGGGGATGTGGGCAAGGTTACAGTAAAGACAGGTATGTTTGCATGAATAATCTCATTGGCCATCATAGTCACAGCTGTCTGCCCGCCTGGACTGCAGCTTATTGGCTGAAGTCCACCAGAGCCTAAGTCTGGAATGGCAGAGGATTCAGACGCACACGCAGTGTTGTGTGTGTGGGGAACTTCCACAGAAAACCAAGCCCAAATCCTCTGCACACCCTGAACACCCTCAGGCTTACACAGAGCCATATACCAGAGCATATGTTCAGAGCACTTACGAGTGTTTTATTATGGAGAAGAGAGCGCTGCTAACATTTCAGCAGCGTGCCTTCAGAGCAGTTTTGTTAGAGTCTCTTATCTGTAGTTAAATAACTATAAGTACTTGGAAAGCGTTTCTAGTTTGTTGCTCAGTTTTAGCCCAAGGCCGTTTCTCCGTTTGGCTACAGAGCAGTCCTTGGCTGAGTTTTCTTAGAGCTGCGTGTTTAACACTCACATCAAGCAGCAGATTTTTGCTCCCCTTAGTCATAAAATCATAGAATCATCAAAACGTAGGACTGGAAGGGACCTCGAGAAGTCATCAAGTCCAGCCTCTTGTGCTAAGGCAGGACCAAATAAACCCAAACCGCCCCTCGTCTAAGTTATTCTTAAAAGCCTTGCCGTGATGGGGATTTTGCAACCTCTCTTGGATGCCTGTTCCAGAACTTAACTACCTTTATAGTTAGAAAGTTTTCCTAATACCTAACCTGAAGCTGCAGATTAACATTACTTCTTATCCTGCCTTCAATGGGCATGGAGAACAATTGATCACCGTCCTCCACACGTTGGAAACCTGTCATCAGTGCCCATCTCGGTCATCTTTTCTCAAGACTGTTCTTAGTCTGCAAATGAACTCCTGGAGGTGAATGCCTGCCCTCTGCAATAATGTTCATTTAGAAGGCTGGCACCGCGCCTGCCCTTGTTACAGCTTGATTCTGGGGCTGCTGTTATAGTTTGGTTCTGGGGAAGCCGCTGCTGTCGGCTTCCCCAGCACAGACATGGAGGGGATGTTATCTAGCCTCACATTCCGAAGTTAGAACCTGGAATTGCTGAAGAGATGAGACTTCCTGGGAGTGCCGGAGAGCCAGCAGTGTAGTTAGTGCGGGAGTATTTTTTCTCTCCAGCCTTCTGCTGTGCGTCGCCAGCTGTGGGTTGCAGAGATGGGCAGAGGGTTCACAGCCAGGCTTTCTCATTGATTAAGCTTGTACCCGTCAGCCGTCATGTAACATTCTCACGAGGAGTGACTGAAAGAGAGAAAATATTCGTAGACAGACTGGATGACTGATAGGTGACCCCCTCTGCAAATTAATATACGGTATGACAGGTTGTCCTAGGGATCCATTTCGCCAGAAGTCATCGGCTGAAGTCCAGCCTAAGTCAGTAGGATCTGAAAGCAATGTCAAGTTATGCTTATCCGGAAACCTCTATGAAATTAGAATTGGGGGGTGTTAGTGAACAAGCAGCCATGTGACATCAGCAGTACCCCTGGCACCCATATTAGAAGTGCTGGAAGAAAGGCAGACCTTAGAGCTGATGCCACTAGGTCACTGGATGAGGCCCAGTGCAAGGGAGGGTTCCGCAGTGCTCTGTCCAGGAGCTACCAGATGTCTGTAGAAGTGGCATTATGGCACCTTTCGTTGGTACTAAAGCGGGGAACTTCAAAGGTGCCCAACTGTTATTAATAGGTCAATGAAAACTGAATTCCTCACTCCTGTAGGATGCTTTGGGGAATCTCAGTTTAAAACATAGAGCCAGATCCTCAGCAGGTGTAAATTGGTGTAGATGCATTGAAATTATGCTGATTTACACCAGCTGGGAATCTGGCCAGTATGGGATACAGATTCACTCTCTTCGTTCCATAGTCCTCCTCCATCCAGCTTCCTTGGCATGGAGATATGATAGAGGTCTATAAAATTATGAGTGGTGTGGAGAAAATGAATAAGGAAAAGTTATTTACTTGTTCCCATAATAGAAGAACTAGGGGTCACCCAATGAAATTAGTGGGCAGCAGGTTTAAAACAAATAAAAGGAAGTTCTTCTTCACACAGCGCACAGTCAACCTGTGGAACTCCTTGCCTGAGGAGGCTGTGAAGGCTAGGACTATAACAGGGTTTAAAAGAGAACTGGATAAATTCACGGATGTTAAGTCCATTAATGGCTATTAGCCAGGCTGGGTAAGGAATGGTGTCCCTAGCCTCTGTTTGTCAGAGGGGGGTGATGGATGGCAGGAGAGAGATCACTTGATCTTTACCTGTTAGGTTCACTCATTCTGGGGCACCTGGCATTGGCCACTGTTGGTAGACAGGATACTGGGCTGGATGGACCTTTGGTCTGACCCAGTACGGCTATTCTTATGTTCTTATGAGATTGCAAACACTTGGCCAGATGGACTGAGACTGTCGAGTATCACTGTGGCCTATGGGGCCTCAGCTGAAATATTGTTTTATAATGTCTTGCAGCAGCATCACTCAGTGACTCACAGCAGACGCCCCTGGGCCTCCTATGGCAACAGCACACCACACAGGCTATTTTTATCCTTTCTCCAGCCACAGCAGCACAGCTGTGTCCCAAAAGACTGTGGTTCTGGATGGCTGGAAAAGAGCCCCTCCGACCTTCGAACCAATAGATCCTGTTCTTGAAAGGCAGCTCTACTATGCATTGTCAGATTCCACTCAGCTGAGGTCTTGCTAAGAGATTGGGTACATCGGGATAAGTTGGAATGAAGGGAAGTTTAAGGCTGGATTTTTTGGGGGGAAGATGGGAATCCCTAGATTGTTGAGTAGTCTCTGAAGGGATGGTGACTGTGATTCAGCCTTATTACACCAAGCACCTGAAATTAAAAAGTATGGAGCAGTTCTGCATTAGCAAGGAAATGGGACTAGATGAAATGGAAGCTCTGATCCCCTGTCTCTAAGCAGTCTGATTTGTAACTGATTGCTCTACTTGTTATTCTCTCCTTTTCCCATAGCTTGTGTCTGACTCATCTAGTTAGATCATAAGCTTTTTGGGACGGAGATTGTCTCTTACTCTGTGTTTGTACAGCACTGAGCACAATGGGCCCTGATCTTTGCTGGCCCTTAGGCACTACCATAATAAACATGATTCATTATTATAAGTATGGGTAGTTATCTGAGATACCCCTACTGACTTGTTTTAAGTAGAACTGGTCAAAAATGTTCAGTTGAGTTTTCTTCATGCTTTATGTACCATTTTCATATTTTACTTACCAGTTTTGAGGGTTTTTTTGTTTTGATGATTGTACCACTTCGGGTCGGACCAATTCACCACGTGACAGGCATCTGCAAAAATCAGAAGTACACCCTAAATGAAAAGCGTCTGTTTCAAAATTGAAAAAAAAATCATTTTTGAGAAATTTCCAAAACACATGAATACAGTAATACAGATAAAAGAATTCCTTGCAAATATTTGGGGATCGAAAGTGAAAAACTGGGCCCTTTTTGAAACCCAGCAGAATGAAATCAGCTTTGAAAATTTCAGAGTTTTCATGAGTTAAGGTCTGGAATTAGAGTCTTTAGCTTTGTTGACCAACTCTGGTTTAATCCAAGCCTGCTTTTGCATTACCAGTTCCTGTTATAAAATACTGACATCTGTGACTAGTGTCAGACTGGAACACTAGTTAGCTGGATAAGATCTCTTAGTCATGGTTCTGATGTGGATATTCTACTCCGAGTGTACTAACCTGCATAATTCATTGCCTTATGGATTCTTCTGCATATTGGCCTGAAATTAAGTCATTAACCAAAAATAATTAGTGCCAACAGTGTGAATTTAGTTGTGACAAAATCATGGCGAAAGTTGATCAAAATGCAAATGTGAGTGTCTGTGATAAAATAGTGTAAGTGTCACTGATTTGGCATCCAATGAGTGTACAAAACAATTGTCACAACTGTTTTATCCTATTAGCTGGCTTTCCTTCTACACCCTCTCCTCCGTGTTCTTGATGTGCAAGCCATGCTTATTTTGACTTGTCCATCCAATGTCAAGCCAGTGCAAATTAGACTGCTTTATCCTGATGCCTGTTTTCTGATGTGCCACCTCTCCTAGTTGAATTTGTCCAGGAGACTTCCATAGAATGTGCACCTGTTTGCACTAGGTCCAAATGTGGTTCGCCTTGCATAGGAGATACTGAGAGTAGACCTTGTATTAATGGCACTGAGGGCTTCTGCCTGCAGCTCCTGATGATGTTTCGCTGAGGCTGTGCCGTTCGGAGGTGTATGTGGCCCTGCAGCAGTATTCAGAGGCGCTGGAGGATTTGGAGGTGCTGTGCCGGAGTGAGCCAGAAGAGTGTGAGGTGAGTCAGTGTGTGGCTGGTGGGTTTGTTCTGGACAGGGCCCTTGCTGTGGGCTACAAGGGCTCCTTGAAATGAAACGTGATGCAAAATGTTGAGCTTGAGCTGTGGGACTGCAGCCGTCTGCTTACGGGGACGGGGATTTCGTCCCTGGGACGGTTAGAACTCTAAATGGGGGAGGGGGGTTAAAAATGCTGCTTCTCCCAGAGGGCTTCATTTGGCCCTAGGAATCTCCCTGGTCTTGTTTTTCCACGTTCCTGCGGAGAGATTTAGAGCTGTCCAAAGGAGATGGGAGCGAGGGAGGGGTCCTACAAATATTTAAGAGCAAAATTTGAATCTATTAGCAAACGTAAAACACTCCAGGAGTGAACAGGATGACCTAGCATCATATCTGCTGATGCACTAGGATTTGGCTGTGGGACTCAGAACCCACTCCGATTTTAGCGGTTGCAGTTTTAGAGGGTCTTCTCCATGAAGCCTCTTCCCCCGTCCAGCTCCAGGGTGCTTCGCCTTTTGGCTGAAATTTGTGGGCAGGTCAGCATCCCAGGAGTCTTAGAGTCTGATCCAATGACTGTTATAAAAATGGAGCGTCCTTCCATGGACTCTAATGGGCACCGGATCAGGCTTTAACTTGCTAGACCATCAAGCGCTTGCCGTTTGTGCGTTGCAATGCTCCATCGCGATGCGGCGGACGACTCTGTCTCATCATGCAGCGGGCCAGCACTGTCATGTGACGCTCTAAACTCTCGTGCCTTTGAGGACAAACGCTCATAGGTAGGAACTCTTCCCTCATCCCTTCTCCTGGGAAGTCAGATGACGTTTTCCAAGGTGCATTTGGCAGGACGTTCATCCCTTATGTAGTTACTGTTGCAAAGGCATAGCGGGGCCAGGCCATGTTTTGTTACCGCTGGCACAGCTGTTGTTCCCAAGCGAAACAGAGTTGATTTCTCTATGGTGAGATCTCCTCCTCATACTAAGTGCTGGAAATAGGTTCTTTCTTCTTGGCTTTCACCCCCACAGGCCAGGTACAACTGGGCATTTGCTAGACAAGCCCAGTATAAAAGGAACGGTATGCATGGCTCCCTCCCATCTTCAGCGCCCTGCTAGAGATTTCAGCCCAGACCTTGAAGGGGCAAGGCAGCTCGGTCTCCAGCCTGCGTGCTTAAACAGAGCTGGCTGATTATGCCAGACTATGGGCCCACGTTTTCCTTATGACACAGGCTCCTGTTCACCATGGGTGGAGCTGACCTCATTTTCTTTGGACCTCATTCAGCGTCTGTGAGCAAGGGAGTAGCATTGCAGTTTGGATAATGTGACAGCGACAAATGTTAATGCTGTTTGATTTTTCTGGGCTCGCTTGCCCAGGTTAGGAGAGAGCTGGTTTCTCTGGGTGTGTTTGCACAGATTAGGCTGGATTCTCTGTGGTGTTGTGGCCCCTTTATACTTCTCCAGCTAAGAAGTCCAGTCCAAAGGCAGCCAAATCTCCCTATGAGGGAATAGTCTCAGCATTGGGTCCCATGGGGAAGAGCGGGCATGGCTGGCACTGTGCTGTCTTCCCTTGCAGCCCCCTGTGTACCAGGGGCACATCGAGGAAAAGAGAGAGCATGGCTGTAGTGAACTGGAGGCGTGGGGGCTGTGGGCAGCGGGGTGTAAATTACAGCAGCCTAGAGGTTGCTCTAATTCACACTGGGGACTGAGCACAAAGGTGTCTTGGTCCTCTCGTTTCCTGCACTGAGCATTGCGGTGCTATGTCTTTAATGGCTGCACTAAAACAAATTATACAGAAAGATGAGAGGATTTTTCTTTTCAGTGTCACAAATTCTCTTTGGAATCCAAAACTGCCAAATTTCCCCCTGCAAATCTCTTACCCTCAGTTTAGCTCAATTTGGAGCCAGGTCCCGGCAGTGCAGGGGAAATGCAGTAGCCACTAAGGGGTTTCTCCAAGCCTTCCTTGGCCTATAGTTTGGAAAACTTGCATGGTGGCCCTTCCCTGTGTCCCTGGGAAAGGGACAGCTTGCACAGGACGGCAAGAGTTTTAGATCCAGAGAGTGGCTGGGAAAATGTGCTCATTGTACAGAGGTTCCAGTCTTTGAATAGCACCACCTTGCCAGCAGCCCTGGTACAGCTGGTTACCAAACCAGGATCATAGTCCATTGCTAATTCTGAACTCACACACTTGCTCTCTGCACAGTCATTGGGTGTGTCTTGTTTGGAAACATATTAACCAAATTAAGTGGTAAGTTGCAAATATAGACTGTAAACACTCCACTATGCTAATTAGGCCATCTGTCAGATCTCATTAAGCCCAGCGCACCTAGATAACTCTGTTGGGTTAAAAAACAAAACTCAAAGTGAAGCATTCCAGGAGTTTCTGGCGTCCTGTCAAAGGCAATCTTCATTTAAGGAAACTCATTGCTTGCATAGAACCAAGTTAATGAAAGCAGTGTTTCCTGCAGAGTGGAAGGGAGCGGTTGATTCCTGCTGGTCAGTGCATGAATCACTGGGTGGGCTTGTGGGGACACAGCTTTGGGCTGCAGGTGGAGGGGTTTTCAGTATTATTATTTATTTGGATTACTGTAACCCCTTGGAGCTCCAGTCCTGGGCTTGGAGCTCATTGTGTTCGGCACTCTACAGACACAGTACACAGAGATGGTCCTTGCCCCAGAGAGCTTACAACTGAAGTATAAGACAAGAGACACCGGGTGGATAGAGACAGATGGGGGAGTACCAGGAAACAATGAAACAGGAGTCGACGTTTCAGTACTGAATGAGAGAGAATGGATAGGGTGGGCCTAGACCATGAAGGGCCTTGAAAGCAAAGCCAGACAGCTTATGTTTGGTGGAGCAGAGAAGAGGAGCGAGTGGAAGGATGCAAAAAGAGGGGTGAGGTGGCCAAAGGGATGGGCAAGGAGGAAAATGCTCTTTGCAGCAGCATTCTCCATAGATCTAAACAGGGCAAGGTTGCATTTGTCAGGGCTAGGGAGAAGGACAGTGCAGGTCTGAGATGCAAAGGAGAGCCTGCATGAACGATTCAGGTGTGTGGCTGAGTAGCAAAGGCTGGATCTTAGAGTGACGGTGGAGCAGTCTGTTCCTTAGGAAGGACTGGGAAAGTGAGAAGATGTATTTCTGCTTTGTCAAGGATTTTCCAGATTCTCAGCATACAATTTAGTTTGATTTGCTTTTGCTGTGTTGCATTTTGGAATAAAAGGCCCTTCTGTGCCTTAAGAAGCCTTTACTGACATCTGTTTCCTTCATTGGCGCGCCTGCTGATAAAGCACAGGAAGGGTAAGCAGGGGGAGCAGGGTAAATAGATCAAGATGTGAGTTATGAGAGAACCTGACTGAAGGTGGAACGGTTAGTCTGCAGGGTTTGATACTGGATCCTTGCGCACCACAGAGCAAACACTAGCACGTGAGCTTAAGGAGTAAAATTACGAGCTGGCAGCAGTAGTAGGTTGCTATCCTATAGAAAACCAGCCGCAGCACGCAATACCCATTTTGGCAGTGTGTTAAAAACTCAGCCTCAAAAACATTCACTTCTGCTCAGCGGGACTAGCCACTGCCTTGTCTTTTCCAATTTCTAACTTCTCTGATTCTCCGAGACAGCAGCTGTGCCAAGTTCACTCCCTCTGACCCTCAAGGGATTCATGGGGCATCTCAGAGGGAAGCCTAGGTGGTCATTTGGGAGGTTTTTAGGGGAGTTTGCAGGGGTCTGAGTTGGTGGGGAAACTTGTCTGAGTGCTGCCGGGTGAGTTGATACAATGACGATTTGGGTTTCTAGAGCTACCAAGCTAACACCTCTCAGGGGCATGAGGTTCCCTTTAAAAGAAAACCACCAGCGGGTGACTAATCCGGATGGCTCTGTCCTATCTGCTTTGCCCCTCTGCAGGGCTATTTCAGGAAAGGAAAGGTGCTGCTGGAGATGGGACAGAAGTCCGAAGCTTTGCTACAGTTCCACCATTGCCTTACACTGAATCCCAGCTTCCAAGCCGCTCAGCACGAGATGGAAAAGGTGAACGTGCCCTGGGGCCTTTCAGCCAAGAGCCAGGCTCCACTTTAAACCCCTCGATTTCCCCAGGAGGTAGAAATCTGGGCATGGATGTCAGTGCCCTTGAATTAGGCAGTAAAATAAAGTGGTGAGATGCCCCTTTCCTCCCGGAGGCCGGGCATTCAGCTCTGTTGAGTGTGGGAGTGAGGAATAGCCTGTTCCTGAGTGCGGCTATGAACAAGCTTCCTTCCCCTCCCCCCCATCTTCCCCAGGGAGAAGCCTGGCAGTTTCCCTGTCCAGAAAACTGCCTCTCGAGCTGCAGCTCCAAGTCTCTCCCCTTGGCAATGCTTAGCTGAGGCACTGTGCCCAAGCTGGTCAAGAGAGAACAGTCTAGCCAGCCCGGCGTGTGGAGGATCTTAGTCCAGATCCTGTTTGGCCGGCGTCCCTTCCATGACAGAAAGAACCGTGACCTTCGGCACTGCTTGGTCCCCCAGCAGCCTCCATGGGCACAGGGATGTTTCCTCCATCCGAGTCCGGGGTGAGGAACGTTGATCTGGGTGGGGCGGTGTGCACTGCCCCTGCCCGTGTTGTATCAGCTCTGTTGGCAAAGTTCCCCCTCCCCGCAGCTGTTAATCAACCCCGCCATGTTCGCTCTCTTCTACCACCCGTTCTTTCCAGCTCACCGCACTGCCTGGGCATTAATGTGGCAAAGCGTAGAACTGGTGTGTCACTGTAGCTAGAAACCGGGATTCTGCCCAGAAGCTTTGGAGAAGAGTAATTGGGCATCTACCGTGACCTATAGCCATCAGGCATGGCTGGAGTTTGGTCCTGCCTAGCTTCTGGAATATATAAAGTTGGGGTGGGGGAAGCAGAGGGTGTTGAGAGCTTAGACTCTTCCATCCCTGATCTAGAAACCACATTCCACCTTATGGTTTCTTTTCCCTGCACCAAAAGTGTGACGCGACTCCTCTGCCTGCAGATCCTCACACAGGATGACTCTCCACTGCCAGGCACTGTCGTGGAGCTACTCAGTGCTGCCAGCCTGGACTTTGAAAGCTCCAACTCAGGGAAGGAAGAAGCAGGCCCTCTGCTAAGGCCCCCTTCGGGAGGAGAGAATGGGCAGGTGAGGGCCTGGTATGGTTATGTGTGCAGGAGCAAAGATCAGGGGAAGATAGTCACACAGAGGGGTGTGTGTGTGTGTTAACCACAAGTGTTGTCGTGTGCACATTGTCTTTCTCTGGGATTGGGAAGGGGGTGAAAGAAAGTCAGAGAGAGTTGCAGCTAGCAGAGGTTCAGCACTGCAAAGGATTGAACGGAGCGGGTTGAACATCGGGAGGGTGATATCCCCACATCTCGTGAAGGGATGGGTCAGGGATGGGAACTCCCCCATTTTCCAGATTTTTTTTTTTCCCCTGCCGTGTTTTTAGTAAGCAAAATGTTTCCAAACTGATTTCAGGCAACAAAAGATGTGACAACAAATCTGGATCGTGTCAGCAATCTCCCCTCACTAAGTTTTGGGTTTTTTGAGGGGAAAAAAAGGGCGGGGGGTGGGATTTTTTGATGAAAAGCTTTAAGTGAGAAAAAAATTCAGGCCAGCTCCTATTGTTAGTTCACCCTCTCTGGGGGACCCCGCCCGGTGAGGAGGGACGAGGAGATGTGGGAGTGTGGGTTCAGACACACCCAAGGAGTGGGTGGAGCTGGTAGAGAGTAGGCCCATGTTTTGAGCACAACACTGGTCATCCTCTGCATGCACGAGAGGTGCCCAGGCTGGATAACAAGGGAGCATCTTTGTTCTCCTCTGTAGTGTGTGTGTGTGTGTATGTGTGTTTCTCCTCTGTAGTGTGCGTATTTGTCTGTGGAAAATCCTTCCCCTGGAGCTCCCATGCCAAGCATGGGAGGGAAAATCCTTCCCCCTTGTGAATCAGTAGCCCAGACGTGTCTCTGGGGAATGCAGGGATGTCAGGCTTGATTTTTTATTTTTTTGTGATCTAGGATCCAGAGAGAGAGATGGAGGATGGGAAGGGGGAAGGTTTGTCTGAACTTAGCCAGTTGGAGCCTCAGATTCTCCAGCAGCCTGCCAGGTGGCCAAGGAGAAGGAAAGACTCAGGGACTTCAGCAGAGAGGCAAGAGGGGAGATCGTTAGGTAGGTGGCCTCGCAGGCACCTGAAAGCCTGTTTATATGTTGTGAGTGTGTGTGTGTCACCCTGTTCTCCATTGCCGGGGAAGTTTGCAGCCTTTCTCTTGGCATTGGGACCCAGGGTGGATGGGGCTTAATATTCATGGAGAGTGGAAGAAGCTCAGTGGTTTCTTAATGAGGCTTTGTCAGTCTCCTCTATAGTGTGTCCCCTCACCAAGCCATGGAGAGGAGTCCATTACAGGGACTTCTGACTGTATGAGTCAAACTCCACCCTAGAGTCACATGCTGCAGTCCCCCCTCAGACTCATCATAGGAAGTACTGAGGAGAAGGCCATGACCTGAACTGGGCAGTGTCTGGCCCCCTCATCTGGTCTTGTAAGCTGTGCGGGGACTGTATTTGGGATCGGGTTGGAGTTGTATTTGGAAGTACAGCATCATGTGGTTGTGAATTCCATCTAATCCCATTTGTACGTGAATTCCCCTCTTCCAGCACAAGTTCTTATGCCCCCGCACACCCAACATTTAGCAGGGTGATTTCCCCGTGCACGCTCTCCCTTAGAAAGGCGACTGTTAATGCTGGCTCCAGTTGTAGGCAGGCTTAAAAGACAAGTGCAGTTACTTTGCTCTCAAACCAGAAACCTGCAGAAGTCTGTGGAAATATTCCCAGTGTCTTCTAGGAGCTTTGGATCAGGCCCACCATTCCGGAGTGCGAAACAGTTCCCGTACACACTGGGGGGAATTTTTTTCCCAAAGTATGAACTTGGCCTCAGCGTTTGGTATGATGGCTGCTGTGATACGCACACACAATTAGATAATGTCGCCCTAGCCCTTTGGCTTTTCCTCTTCAAAGCGTTGACCGGGTAGTAACGACTCACACCTCACTCCACCCGTGGAAGGCGGAGGATTAGTTTCATTCTCCAAATGGGCACATAGACCTAGAGGAATGATATGACTCACTCAGGCCATGCAGTGACTCAGTGGCAGGGCAGAAATGATTGCTCCTGGTCTTCTGCTTGCTTCACTAGACTTGAGATCCAGGCCACGCTGCCTGCTAAAACATTCCATTTGAAATCCACCCACCTGAAACCCTATGGCTGTATCAAATGAGGTGATCATAGAGGTTCCTTCTGTCCTGAAATCTATGAAAACCCCCAAGCGTTTCTCATCACTCATTCCTTCTGCTCCTAGGTATTGGGGAGGAAACAGCAGCAGCAAAATCTAGCCATTGCCTCGAGCCAGAGCTAAGGGACCTCCTGAGCATGTCTGACCTGGAGTGCTCCCTCTGCATACGGTGAGTCACCACAGGGCTTTTGCAGTGACGGATAAATGAATCTCTGAATCTATAAACATGGAGCAGGAGCCCAGTTTGCTGGCCCAGATGTTTTGCTCACATCTTGCTGCTAAATTTTGCATGCCAAAGCACAGGCAAAGCTAAACAAAGCATGCACGGTAAAGTGCGCAGGACACGGCTAACAGTGTGTGGTTGGTCCCTTTGAGGTTGATAACAGAGTCTGTTACCACCGGCTCATGAGTCAGCATTCCTGGTGCACACTGTGTAATTCACTGTAATGAAAACCCAAGGCTCCTGCAGGTTGAGGCTCTGAAGTGAGGGGCACCTTCTTTAACTGGGGACCGCTGGGTGTCTCTGTTGGAGAGAAATTCCAGAACTGGAATAGCTGGGGGCAATGCAAGTCTAACCAGAGGTGCATTGGCAGAACTCTGTGTGCAGAGGAGAGGAAACTGGGACAGAAGACAGCACGCAACCAGACTGGCTGGTTGGATAATATAGAGCAGGGAACAGGCAAGGGCCATGTGGCGGAGTGAGCTGATAATGAAACCAAGTGAAACTTGCCAAAGCGTATGTTAAAATTAACTTCCTTATCCGCTTAACTCTTCAAGAATTGTCACACTGCTGTCCTCCCTTCTCCTGAAGGGTGGTGTTGGGCTGCGCACAACAAGAAGACAAAGATCTTTGCACATTGCAGCCTGGCCTGAAGCTGCTCCTAGTCGCTCCGCGGTGGTTCAGTCAGTGAATGGGCAGCGTGGGAAATGTCCCACTCCCACTGTAAGTGAACTCAGGAGGGTGGAGTTAAACTAGGGGTGAATTTGGCCCAGTGTACCTGAAAATCACCAGTCGTTTAATCCCCGGACTATTTTTTGAGGAGGGGAATGAGGGATGTACAAGTATCCAGAAGCCCAAACTGTAATGGAGAGAGAAGCCAGGAGAGAAGTGTTAGTCCAATGGTTGTCGCTTCCATTGGGCAGCAAGTCCTGGCCCATTAACATCTTCTCCAAGCAGCGGGCACTGATCCAGGGCTCTGTGTCCCTCTTTGGTGCCTCCTCTCTGGCCCATGACCTCCCTCCCTTCCCTGCACTCCTGGGTTTGTCCCAAGTAATCTGTTACTCTCCATGTCTGGGGGGACCCTCCCTTCTGGTGGGGGACGGCTGTTGGGGCCATTTGGTGGGTCCCTGCCGCTTGCTGCAGAAAATCACGTAGGCCAGTCGTCAGTGCTCTGCTGGGCAAGGAGATCCCAGGGAATGCACTGGAGGCAGCAGGCTTGGCCTTCGTTGGTGCTGGTGGGATGGAGCTTCTTACGTTGCCTGGTGCTGACCGCCCTGGTTGCCTCCAGAGGAAACCGCTGCCCTGCCTGTAGGCAGATGCTGTGACAAGACAGCGTGAGGGGGGATCACCAGGACTCACTCCAGCAGGGAGGGAAGCAGCGCTCACACCCGGAACAGGATGCTGTGGGGCTGACCTCCAAGGTTTTAGTGGTTTAACTCCATCTACCGGAGCCCAGACTGCCGATCGGGGGCGGGTGACTTATCCTTCTGATTAAACAATACGCCGGCATCACAGACAGGTTTCCAACGGGAGCAGTCAGCTAACGAAGCAGCAGGCCAAGGTCGGCGTGTTCCCTCACAAACAGCTGGCCTCTCCCAGCAGTGAGAGGAGCTCTGGGACATGGCTCGTCCCTGCAAGAAGGAGAAGTGGTACATGTGAGGCAGCCATGGTCGCATGCAGCCTTCTCTCTGGTTTGGGTCTGACTGTGCTCTGGCTCACTGGAGCTACCCTTAACACCCACTGGCAGGGACGGGAGGAGAATGAGGCCTTATGCATGGATATGTGGGCCAGCAGCAGACGGGACCTGAGCAAACAGCTCTGCCAGGGCTCCTCAGTCCTGACTTTAAGCCTGTTGCTGCTCCCTCCTCGGGCCTCTGTTCAGCAGAGACCGACGGCCGCACCGCGGTTTTGCAACGTGGGCCGTTTGTCCCTGAGCCGTGCCCCCGAGACCACCCTGGGACTTCAGACCAGCCTCTGAACCCAGGAGTGGTGGGTTGAAGCACTAGCCCCTCTGGACGGCCCAGCCCTGGTGTGCAGCTTGAGGGCTGGTTATTTTTGAAGCTTGAGTTCCCTGGATTGAAAATGATAATGCGACTAATCCATTGGGGCAGGCGGCGGTTCAATGAGAGGAAATGGTCCGCGCGAGCCAATGCTGCATGGAGCTGGGGTCTCCTGGCAAACTGACTGTCAAGTGCTGGCACGTTCTGGGAATAACCTGCTGGGCTGGCTGCTGCTGGCGAAGGGGAGCCGGCCGTTGATATGAAAGCAGAGATGTTCCGTGATGTTGTTTAATGCACATGTGAGGCTCTGGGGCAGAGTCACGGAGCGGGATGGGGTCAGGTGTCTTCCAGGCACTGGTCATAGTCAGCTACACGTTTCCTCTACGGTCAGATTCCCGCCAGGAGGTATGGCTGTTAGGGGAGTGAGCACGGGTGCAGAAGGGCTGGCTTGTAGGCTGGAGGTGCTGGGCAGGTCTCAGAGGGTGAATTCTCTCTGTTTGTGGTAATTCTATGGCTCCGTTTGCCATCGCCTCTGACCATTAGACCCTCTTAAAGCAATGTATCCTCCCAGCACCCCTCTGAGAGAGGGGAGGGCTTAGTCCTGTTTACAGAGGTGCTGCTGAGGCAGGTAGACTGACTGTGGGTCTGTGCCTCCCCCTGATCGGCCCCTTCCTTCATGGACCATGGAGAGAACGGGATTGCCTGCATTGCCTTCAACATGCTCATAACACGAGTAGCTCTGCAGTATGATAATGACTGTAGTCTAATCTCATGCTTCGGGGCTTCAGCCAGTCACTGGCAGGGATCAGGAAGGAATCCTCACCCGTAACATACACCTTGAACTGCCGCCCCCACAAAATTCCCCTGAAGCATCAGAGCCACAGCTACAGACACGATACTGGTTTCAGGGCTCTGAGCTGGTGCAGAGAATCATTGGTCTTAGATGCCTGGCTAGTGGGTCTAGCTCATGGTCACCATAGTCAGGGTCAGGACGGAGTCTCCCCCCGCTGACTGGCTGGGACCTTGGGAGTTTTTCACCTTCCTCTGCAGCCCGGCTCCCCTGCTGGGATCACAAGCTCTATCTCACCTACTCAGTTCCCCGCCATTGCAGGCCATTGGTGGGATCTCGGCCTCGCTTGTACTTGATACCTGTGGCGCACAGCAGGTTAGTCTCCTGAGGACTGAAATGCTTTAGTGTAAATGAAATCACTGGGCTCGACATAGCAGGATTTGGGTATAGGTGATAGAGGGGCGGTCAGACTGGAACTAATGGTCCCTTCTGGGTGTATATGGCTCTGTGACTCGCCCAAGAGGTCAATGGCAGGGCAGTACTTGAACCCAGGAGTCCGATAGTGCTCTAACTAGTGGCCATCCTTCCTCTCTAGCTTTAAGTGCTCCCCCCACCAACACACACACAGCGGGGAGAGTAATTCATAGAACAAACTAACCAGCTGCTCCCCAGTAAAGTGCTCGTCCCCTTTCTGGGGTGTAAGCACAACACCACAGTCTCCTCTCTTGTTGGCTCCAGCCTCCGCCAGGTCCCCAGTAAAGCATCTTGACAGGTCGCAGAGCAGGCGAGTCCAGTGTCTGGGTACCATAAGGCACAGCTGGAGCTGTTAAGAGCATGGGGGGTCCTTCGTGAGCTCTGGCTACGGAGAGCCATGGGTCAGTGGTTGCCAGGGTGCTCCATAGAACTTAAGCTCTGTTCTCCAGGAGTGGCTGCCCCGCTGCCCCTCAACACCCTGCTCACATGGCAGCCAGGGCACGATAACTCCATCTGCTATGGGCTGCCAGCAAAGCAGTGCCTTCGTTTGGTGCAGACTGCAGCATTCGTGCCCCGCCCACGCATCCTTTCACTGGCTGTCCAGAGAGCAGACACGCTTTGCCGGCAACCTTAACTAGACTGGGGTCCAGCTACCTGGAGGTCTGATCTCTGCTTCTCTCCTCCCTGGGCGTTCTCCACGCACCCCTCTTCCATCCTCCTTCTGCCTGTCATTCTGCAGGCTGTTCTTTGAGCCGGTGACCACGCCCTGCGGCCACACCTTCTGCAAGGAGTGCCTGGAGCGCTCTCTGGACCACAGGCCCAACTGCCCACTCTGCAAACAGAGCCTGAGAGAGGTAAGAGGAAGCCTCTGGTGACAGAACGGGGATTGGAGCACTGTTGTTAGCACGCTCCAGCTGTGAAAGCAGCAGGACCTGAAGGGCGTGCTCCCCTTGCAATGGCAATATCGGCCGAGCGAGGACTGTGCCGCAAGTTGGCAAGCACTGTTCTCTGCCAGAGGGGACACTGTCTCTGCGCATGTACGTGGAATCAGAGAATATTTTTTCACAGAACATGCAATTAGACTGTGGAACTCATCGCCACAAGACTAGTTCAGGCCAAGAATTTAGCTAGATTCTCAGTGGAGCTGTGCGTTTATGTAACCTCTAGGGTTACAATAGTGAAGGCTAACAAAAATGGAAAGGGATTAAAACTTCAGGCCTCAGGGATTAAGGGAATCTCTAATTAACAGGGATTAAGAGGAGACCATCACGGAGCAGATTATCTCAGGGGCGTCTTGCACTTTCCTCTGAAGCATCTGATATTGGCCACTGTCACAGACAGGATACTAGACTAAATGGACCACAGGTCTGATCCAGTCCTTTCCTATAACACCTGTGGGAAACCCTCCTATCACTGGAATGGGAGGGGCCTGTGTCACTGGGAGAAGAGAATTGTGGGCTCTCTCCTTGCCGTTTTGTGATCTGAAATTGCCTTTGGCTCCATGGGTGGGTGGGGATAGCTCCCAGCTTCAGTTGGGCCCCTGGGCTTCCCTGAATGTTTTTGTCCAAGGTTGTACTACTTTCTCTTTCTCTTTCTTCCAGTATTTGAAGGCTGGGAAGTACAACCCCACCCTGCTGCTGGTGGAGATCATGGCAGCCATCTTCCCCTCGCAGCTGGCAGACAGGAAACAGGTGCACGAGGCTGAGATGGCAGAGCTCTCAAAGTAAACAGAGAATGTCGTGTGTGTGTCTGTGGGGAGCAGGCGGGAGAGCGAATGTACGCACACGTACTATAATGTGGACAGGGGAGATCTTCACTTTCAAAGGGGCCTTCAGAGAACAAAGAGGATCTCGCTGAGAAACTGCTGCCTGGTGGGTTGGTGGGGTTTTGTCCACTGGGCCTCCTTATCCGATCAGCTGCACTGCCTCATTGGCAGAGTTATATCCCCCAGGGTAATCTGAGATGATGATTTACTATTCTGCGAGGCCCGAGCATTTTCTTCTTGCATCCTTTGCCACTCGGTGGAGTGCAGTATTTAAAGAGCTGGTTTGTGAAAATGGCCAGGTCCTGCTAAATATAAATTGACTCCTTGCAACTGGTGAGACTCGGAGTCCTCCGCTTTTCCACATGCTGCTCTTGCCACGTCCGCGCGGAAATGGGGTGACGTTTCAAAGCGGTGACTGAGAATTTCTTTCCTGTCATCCCCTTCCCTGCAGCCTGACCAAGAACATCCCCATCTTCGTGTGCACCATGTCTTTCCCGGGCGTCTCATGCCCGCTGCACGTCTTTGAGCCTCGCTACCGGCTCATGATGCGGAGGTGCCAAGAGACCGGCACGAAGATGTTTGGCATGTGTATGTATGAGAATGGGAACAGGTGAGCAACAGACCAAGGTACCAACTGCAGCTGTGTTCTCATCCTTCCATCTGTGACTCCCTCCTCCTCTCAGACCTATTTACTGCCCCATCTATTGCTGTAGATGAGTCAATTCCCATGTCTTTGTCTTTCAAAATAGTAGCTGTCAATCTAAGGGCCCAGTGACGTCCACAGGGGGCAACTGTCGATGCTGGAAGAAAGGTGGTCCAGTGGTGAGGGCCAGCTGCAGCAGTGCTGTGGTCTAAAGCTCTGCCAGCATTTCTGTTGGAAACCCCCATTAGGAGAATGACCCACCATGAAGAGAGTTTGGAGGGTGCGGAAAGGAAGCCCCACAGAGTCTCCAAGGAGCACTGACAGGCTCCGAAAGACAAAACCCCACCCCTATGGTGGGCTGGCCATCTGGGTCACAAGGGTCAGAGAAGCTCAGAGCTCCAGCAATGAAGTGGAAGAGCCCTGAGTAAAATATATCCATAGTCACCGGTTGCATAGCTTGGACATAATTGGTCGTCCTGGACACTGGAGGAATCACTCCCTTGCTTAGTGGAGGGTATTACGGATTGACGGGGATCTTCTCTGTGTGTAGGGCCTTCATCCAGCCAGTTACTGGGGCTTTTTCTTCCTTTTGTTGTGGAAAGCAGCTCTCGCATTGCTCTCACACCTACGCTCCCTCCCTCTCTCCCCCTACACCCCGCTCTCATCCGTCCAGTTTCGCAGACTACGGCTGCATGTTGGAGATTCAGCACATGGAGTTCTTGGCCGACGGGCGATCCCTGGTGGACACGGTAGGAAGGCGTCGGTTCCGGGTGCTGAGACGGGGACACCGGGACGGCTACAACACGGCTGATATCGAGTACCTGGAGGACGAGAAGGTGAGAGCAGGACGTGGAGGGCGGCCATATAAACACACAGCAGGGGCAGTAGCAGTCGTTCAGCGGGCAGGCCACTGGTAGAAATAGGACAGTCCCGGAACGGTGAATTCTAGCGCAGGGGAACGTTTTCTCCAGGTGTGTTTCTGGGGCTCAGAATGTCCGTTGGCTCCAGCGATCTGCTGCCGGCTCAGCCCTTGCTACTTTATAATCCCTGCTTCCCAGGCGGAGAGCGGGCTCGGGTTTCCAAGAACCGACTTCAGCCATTTCACCCACTGGCCTCCTTGCACTCAAGGCCTAAGTGGCTGCCCCCACATCTGTGCTGCAGGCCAGATTCATCATGGAGGGCATCCCTTTGCCCCGCTGGCCGTATAGCTCACCAGTGATGCTGGTGGTGGTGAAGGAGGAGCAAACGCTGTGCACTGGGGTGGTGAATGAGGAACAAGTGCTGCACACGAGGAATCTGCCCCCTCCATGGGTGAGCTGACCCAGGCCAACTTCTGCTGGTCGCAGCCTTTAGAGGAGCCACTAAGTGGACACAGCGCTGTGGGGGCTGGTGCTCCACGTTGCTTCTGCGTGTACTGTGTTACTGAACCAGTTTATCTAAAATCTCTTCATTGCTTTCTTCTTCTCTCCTGCCTTCACCACTCCTACACTCTCTCCTTCCGACGCCCTCCCCCTCATCTCTCACCTGCTCCCCTTCACGCTGCCTCCCGTGCTGCTTTCTTCTCCCCGTTGGCCAGGTGGAAGGGGAAGAGCTGGCTGAGCTGCAGCGTCTGCACGAATGCACCTACCAGCAGGCGCAGAAGTTTTGTGAACAGGGGGATGCCGCCTTAAGGCAGATTCTGATGCACCGCGGACCCCTGCCTGAGAAGGAAGAGGACATCCAGGTAAGGAGGGAGTTGCTGACTAGGCGCCTACGGGAGGGCTGCCTTCTTAGCCCTGGTCTACACTGTGTGGGGGATCGAACTAATATATGCAACTTCAGCTACTTGGCGCGGTGGAGTTCCGGAGTCGATTGGAGAGCGCTTGGGGATCGACTTATCATGTCTTGTCTAGACGTGATAAATCGATCCCCGAAAGATCGATCTCTACCCGCCGATGCGGCGGGTGGTGTAGACCTGGCCCTAGAAATAAACACTTAGATTCTACACATGCAATGGCCAGAAAGGGTCATTGTGAATCTCTAATCTGAGCTCTTGCATCACCTGGAGCCCCGTGGTGGAAGCAGAATATATATTTAGAGAGACATCCAGTCTTGATCTCCAAGTGGAGGAGGATCCACCATGTCTTGAGGAGCTGGTGCAGGGGTTAATTACCCTCATTGTTAAAAATTTGCATCTGATTTCCAGCTTGAATGTAGCTGATTTGAACTTGCAGCCTCTGGATCCCAAGATGCCTCTGTCTGCTAGATTAAAGACCTCTCATAGCAGAGCTATTCCTGTGTAGGCACTTAGAGACCATCAGGAAATTGCTCCTGGGTGAGCTCCTTTAATCTCTCATTGCGAGGTGTTCTCCCGAACTTGAATCACTCTTGCAGATCGACTCTGAATCCACTCAGATTTTTCAAAATCTAACAGGCACCAAGCAGACGTCTGCCATTACGAAATAAAAGGCACGGAGCGTCCAGGGCAGGAGCAGCAAAGGGCACTGCAGGTTGAGAGTGAGGTGGGGCTGTGTGTGGGGAGCCCAGGACTGGACCAGCAGGGCTTTCTGCAGGCCACACTATCGTACATTAGCAGAGCTGGCGGGAGTGGAGTTTGCATTCCACGCTACAGAGCAAAAATACTTGGGTGGCTATTTTCTGGGCAAATGTTTGTTGTAAAAGTGCCTGGAGTCCCAGTTGGAGAGCAAAGCCCCATTGTGCTTGGTGCTGCGTACACGTAATCATAAAGCTCGTCCCTGCCTCAAAAGGCAATTTATTACTCTCCTTTTTAAAACAAGAACAGGTTTGAGGGTAGTGATGTGGGCACAGGGGATACTGAGGTCCTCTGCATGTCAAGATGAATTGCTTGGGGAACCAGCTATGATCTCAAGGCTAAACCCTGCAAGGGGTCTGAGCTAGAGGAGGGGAGGAGGAGGGGAGAGATCCTTTCAGCAGATATATCTCAATCCCAGGTGCACGACCATGTGGTTTCATGGGCACAGTCCTGGTGAATATATCAACCATAAGACCCATTTGCCTGGTTTTAGAGGATCCATTGCAGGACAAACCATTGCCCGCAAAGCTCTTGCTGTTTGGTGGGGACCCTAGAGGTGACAAATAAGTCAGTGTGGCCTGCCTTGTCTACTTTTTGCTCCTCTTGCTATTTAGAGAAGATTTTCCTTGCCCAGCATCATTTTTAGTGCTGGTTTAGGACTCACAGCTAGCTAACGGTTGGCCCACAGATATTTTTTAAGCTGTTCCTGGAATCAAAATATAAAAAGGAAGTATTTGTGGTTCCCTCAAGGAAATGGTGTCGCTGGCTAGGGACAAGATACCCAAAGGGCTGGATCTGGCCTGCTTGTCACATGCTTCTGATGGAGTCAGACTCTGCAGAATACAAGCTTTCATTTTCTTAAGTACATACATTTCTACTGGTTGCAAAGATTCTCTTCTGAACGTGACTGGATCTTGCACTGCCTTAGACAGCCTGAAACTAGCGGCAGGCCCTGTCCTCATTCCCCTGGGTGGGGTGTTTTAAACCCAGTTACATTTTAAAAAGATTCAAATCCAGGAGCGGCATATGCAGCTGGCCAAACAGAGGGCAAAGAAAGGGTCCTAAAGATACCCTGGGTAAGGCTTTCCGCACTGAGAACTGCTGTAGGCAACGCTCTCCTTTCTGCAAAAGCCCTGGGACACGGTGCACCCAGCCACTGGGTAGTCCCAGTGGGGTATAACAGAGGAGAAGATCTGGCCCCCTGGACAGCAAAGCAAGGAGCTGTCTGGAGACCCTGAGAGCGGTGTTTTGAGGAAGGAACTGACATGTTTGCTGCCCCTTTTCTGGCCATAACTGCACTCTGGGGCACCGTGTGGGATATTTGTCGGAGTCTTTCGATTCTGGAACCTGGATTCTGTTCTCCAATGGCCCCTGACGTAGCTAAGATGTCCAAGCAACACCTGACTAACAGTGGTCTGACGGGGCGATCCTGTCCACCAAGGGCATAACGCCTCCTACAGGATATCCCACAGGTCCCAGGCCCTCATGTCAAGCTCCTGAACCACAGCTTTCTCCTCTCTCCCCTAGGCCACCAAAGATGGACCAGCTTGGTGTTGGTGGCTTATTTCCATCTTGTCCTTGGACCCATCCGACCAGCTCCGGCTCTTTGCCACCACCTCGCTGCGGGCCCGCCTCACTCAGCTGAAGCACATCCTGACCGGCATCCTGCAGCACCGCGATTACAGCCACCAACTCGCAGACCTCCGCCCGAGAGGCAGGATCTAAACTCCGGGGCGTTGCCGGCGTCTTGGCCAACTCCCCCAGCACTTTTTTGGGGGGCAGCCAGGGGCGGGATGGAGAGGTCGCTAGTTTTATTTCTGTTTGGCCTCCAGGTTTTGATTGTCTTTTCATCCTCACGCCGACCTCAGCAACCGGCCGCGCACAAGCCTCTCCGGCAAACAGAGCTGGAAAAGCCATGAGTCCTTGATCCAGTAGTGATACCACGCCGTCCATGCAGTCTTGATAAGCTGCTTAGGGGATTTAGGAGCATCTCACTAGGTCTGAGGAAGGCAGCAAGTCTGAAGGTGGGGCCAAGCAAAGGACACTGGCTTGCCTCCACGAGCCAAAGCCACGTGCCAAGCTATTTTGGTATCGAGAAATCTCTCGAGGGCAATCAGAAATGAAGGCCAGGTGTTGCACTGCTTTGGGCTCTTCCACACTCAGGGTCACTAGCGTTTGCTACCTTGTCCCAGTCTCTGCACAGTAGGTCAGGAAAAGGGGTGTTAAGTGATTGGAAGAGTTGTAACAGGAGGGGGAGATTTCAGTAGCTTCCCAGGAGTTAGAGCTGCTGCCGTTAATTGTGAGTTTGATCTGATAGTCCATAAAAAAGAGAATTAAGTTAAATGAAATCTGATCTTCTGAGGTCAGCTTCTAACAGCTGCTTACAGCCGAAAGCCCCCAAAGAGAAGTTGCTATTTTAATACATCCCGTTCAGTACGCTCCCCTCTTTCAGGTTTGCTTCCTTCTCTGCTTTTGTTTGGGTGTCTGAACTTGCAGGAAGCTTCTGCCCCATATTCAGTCTGGCAATGCTAAGAGAACCTTGCAAGGGTCAGCCACCCCTTGCTCATGGACTCAGAGACTTTAAGGCCAGATGGGATCATCGTGATCACTTCGTCTGCCCTCCTGCACATTGCAGGCCACAGAACCTTGCCCACCTACTCCGGTCATAGGCCTAGAACCTCTGGCTGAGTTACTGACGTCCTCAAGTCATGGTTTAAAGACTTCAAGTTACAGAGAATCCACCATTTACACGAGTTAAACTGGCGAGTGACCCATGCCCCATGCTGCAGAGGAAGGTGAAAAACCTCCCAAGGTCTCTGCCAGCTGGATCCAGGGGGAAATTCTGTTCTGACCCCAACCATGGCAATCAGTTAGACCCTGAGCATGTGGGTGAGAGCCATCAGCAGACTCCTGGGAAAATACTTTGTAGTAATTTAGAGACCTCCCCGTGTTGCAAGAGGAATGCCATGGAAGGAGGAAGGCAAGGACAGTTTGCTCAGTTTAGAGGTGTGTCAAAGAGGTCCCAGTTGGATCTGGATTGGGTTTAAACTGGAGTTGAGCTTCCGGGCCAGCTCATTAAGCTTTGGGTTTGAAGGCACCAAAATCTCTGGCAATTTGGCCCAGAAATGATTTTATGAGATTTCCGACATCTTGAGTGGTGGAAATCTTGCGAGATCAGCATTTCTCATGATATTTCTGCCAGTTTGGGCTGAAATCTTTTGTCCTGAGATTTTGGCTGCCGTTTGACCCGAGATCAGAAGATGAGGCCCTTCCAGTTTTGGATGCCACCTTCAAATGAAACCGAGGCACAGAGGTTTGGGTCTGGGGCTTCAAATCTAAACGTCCATAAATCCAGAGCGGTTCAGATGAACGGATCTGGGATTCTTCTGGCTAGTGATGGGCCCGTGATGCTAAGGCTGAGTTGGATCTAAACTTCAGAGCAAGAGTCTGAGAGCCTCTGACTAGTTTCCCCTTGTCACTTAATACAATGGAATGAGATGGAAAGGAGGAAGTGAGACTCAGCTAGGACTTTGTGGCTGTTTTCTGCAGATTGTCTAGACTTGGTAGTTTTCTCTCCCAACATTATTTCTGTGGGATTGGGTTTAATGTTATTATAGTTCTTTATTTAAAAAATAATCAGAGAGTTGCTGGGTTACAGATTTGCCAGGATCTTATCCCTGCCTGTCCCATCCGCCCCAGCTGCCATTGGGGGGCTCCAGGTGCTATCCGGAAAGGCCAATCTAGGGCCTGGTGCCCCATGCCTCTGGAGCAAGGTGGGGCCGTGATGTTCTGCACTGGAGCAGCTCTTCCTCTCAGTTTTCTTCTTGTCTCTTTTTGCGCCACATCCTCAGCTACTCCTGTTTACACCAGCAGAGTATCTGGCGTATGAGATCGGATCTAGAGTGGTTCAGGTGATCATCTCTCACCGTGTTTGGTATTATTTGTATCGTGGAGGAAAGGATTAAGAATCTCCAGCCCTTCTATCTGCTCCACCCTGAGCCCCTCAGTTAGTTCAGGCATCTCTGCTCCTGCCCCCCACACCCTTCCTGTCCCCTCCAGTGTTGGAGGTTTGATTCCCTACTTCCCAACAAAGTGCATTGCTGGGGAGAATGACAATCCAGATTAGCTGAGGCCTGCAGTTCCTGAGAAGCTAAAGACAGAGTGGGGTGGCTGGCGAGGTTGGGTCAAAGCTGGATTTTTGTTTTCCCCCCAGACTTGGCCTTTCCCCCTCCTGCTTTGCACCTGTTACAACAGCACTGGGCCCAAGGCAACTGTAGTGGTGGGACAACTGGGTGTGAGGGGTTCTGGCTGCCTGGCCTGTTGGGGAGCTCCCAGAGTTTTGAGTAGGACAAGGACAGGGGTGTCCACACAGAGGGGCTGCGTGTATTACAGAAGACTGCCACTGCTGCTGGGAATGGAGCTATGAAGCAGGGATGAAAGCGAATGACAAACGCGCAGATTTCTCTCCACTGAACTTCGGGAAGTGCCTTTCTTTTATTTGTGGCAGGTGCGATTGGTTTGCCAAGTTGATCAGAAATCTCTTAAGCACTGGGGTTTCCATTTGCCACCCCGGCCCCTTCCTGTGGCCTCAAGCTGCAGATTCGACTGGTCAGCATGTTCCCCCTACACCTTGTTCATCCCCCCCGGGACCCACCCGATTTGCTGTCAGGCCTCTTCTGGCAGCACAGGTAAGACGTGGCGGGGACAGTGTCTGGAAGTTGCTGCTAAAAGTTTCCCATTTAGCAGTAGTGATCTAGCTTAGCCATTGGCAAGCCCCATGGAGGGTGACCAGCGGAGCCACTTCTCCGTCCCCGTCTGTAGAGACTCGTGGGAATCGCTCCAGTTCGCTTGGAATCCACTTGGATTTTGATGAGCAGGATTTTTCTCTTTGAACAAAACTTTCCGTATTGTCAGAGAAATAAAGGAGGTTTTTTGTGTTGTGCCTGTTTGAACGCTGGCTGGGTTGGTCTGATTCCTTCCCGTGAGTCCCTCACAACCAGAAGTCCTCATGTGGCAGCCGGGCCCTGGAGAGACGCATGGCGCCGTAACGCCCCAGCCCTAACGCATTCACAGTCTGGGTTAGACACAGCAGGGCAGGAGAGAGGAGCAGGGCGGGAGGCTGAGCAGGGAAGAACTGGGAGGAGGATGAGGAGGGAGGTTGGCGCAGTGAAGGAGGAAGGGTGAAGACCAGTACAAAGGGGGAGCTGTGAACGCTCTGGAACTGGTTGGGCTCAGTTCAGGTGCAGCCCCCCTGAGGGAGGTGGCTGCTGGGAAATGGGGGGCGTTCCACTGATTCCAACCATGGTGCTATGAAATCCACCCCTGCTGGGCAAGCCCATGCCCACAGCATCCCTGTTGCTTGCCAAGCCAGAGTTGCAGCTGCAAACAGCTGCCCCAGCTCTTGTGCCACCAGTGCAGGAGGGAGTGTGTGCAAGGAGATTGCCTGCACCTTAGGGGCCCTGCATCAGGGCCAGAGACAAGAGTAGTCCATGCAGCCTGGGGCATGTTGCCCAAAAGAGGGGAGAGAAGAGTGAGAGGGAGGCGGCATCATCCCAATCCACCAGCTCCCAGAACTTGGCAGTCCTGTCTACACTCACCCTCCTGTGGAGGGAGTGAGCTCCTGGGGGCTTAGGTGCCACAGCACCACCCTACGGGACCAAGGGTCACCACCTAGCTCAGTGCGATCACTGATGGTGTGCTTAGAAGCAGCTTGATAAAGTCACCCCCCATCCTGCCCCTTAGGAAAGCTCCAGGAGAAATGCCATTTCCAGGGAATGCCACCCTGGCTGTTGCGGCATGGGGTGGCCTGATGCACACCCGTTCACCAAGGGCGACGTTCTTGGAAACCTCCAACCAGAAAATCCATCAACGAAAAAGGGAAAGAAAATGTGTTTCTGTCTTGCCTGTTGCAGAGAGCAGTGCCAGCCCAGGGCTCCCATCCTGATCAGCATCAGGAGAGTGGGAAGCTGGGTGGGCTTTTCAGTTAAAGGCTTAAAAAGAAACTTATAGGAACAGCCCTACTGGGTTAGGCCAAAGGTCCATCTAGCCCAGTATCCTGTTTTCTGACAGCGGCCAGTGCCCTGTGCTCCAGGGGGAAAGAACAGAACGGTGATCCATCCCCTGTTGCCCATTCCCAGCTTCTGGTAAACAAAAGCTAGGGACACTAACCTCCTGCCCATCTTGGCTAACGGCTGTTGAGGGACTTACCCTTCATGAACTTATCTAGTTCTTTTTTGAACCCTGTTATGGTCTTGGCCGTCACAACATCATTCTCCAAAAAGAGTAGGAGAATCCACCCTGCTGCAGCAAGTTTCTGAGGAAATGTCCCCTGGGACACATACTCCTGCCCCAAGCCTGACTTGTGTTTGGCATTAATTCAATAATGGAATGGTATGAACCTCTAAATGCCCGCAGCCGTGTGGTGACGGTCCTGCAGTGGAAGGGGAGTGGGGCAGTTCCCAGGAGCCGGCCTCTCACTAAATGTACTGGGCATGCCCCAGGATTTCCAGTGGGAGAAGAAGAACAACAAGGTGAATGTTTGGGAGCATAATGCTGGGTTAGCTACACTTGGGAACATTCCCTACGCTGCAGGGGAAGGAGGGGGAGGCCAGTTAAAAGTTGTTTGCAAGGAATTGCTGTGAAAAGGGGGTACCACAGTACAACGCAAAGACAACCGGTGGGGAAGTTCTCTTCGCTGCCCAAGGATGCGTGCCTGGGTATTCCACCTGCTGTGGAAATCTAACCCTAGGGCAGTAGCAAAAGTGTCTCAGGTACTTTGTGTGCACAGCCACCCCTTCTCCCTCAGCCCAGTGAGGGAGGATGGAGACTCAGCGATGGATGATTATTACAATAATATTAAAGAAGTGACAAAGAGTCCTGTGGCACCTTAAAGACTAACTAAAATTTTAGAGCATAAGCTTTCGTGGGCTAATGCATCCGACGAAGTGGGTATTAGCCCATGAAAGCTTATGCTCTAAAATTTTAGTTAGTCTTTAAGGTGCCACAGGACTCTTTGTCACTTCTGCAATTCCAGACTAACACGGCTACCCCTCTGATTCTTGACAATAATATTAAAGATTTTGCAAGCTCGCTTCTCTGTAGAGCAGCGAGTCTGTCCCTCTGCCCCCTATTGGGTGCAATGCTTGACTTGCTCACACCCTACGACTCTCTCGCCCTCTAGGGGCTGCAACCTACAAAGAGGCTCTATGCTCTGGGGGGGCGATGATAGGGATTTTCCTTTAGCACACAGGGTGAGGACTTCATCTTTTGGAGCAGAGCCTGAGTTCAAGTCTCACTCCTGCATGGGGGCGGGGAGGGAGATAGGGGTGCCTGTAGTTTCATGCATCACTTCCCCAGCTGCAGCCAGTCCCCTTTGGCGTGAGTGGCTGTACATTCCTCTAAGTTCTGCCTGGTCGAAAACGTGAGTGTCAGCAAACGTGATGCAAGTTTCCCAGTTCCTGTTTCCCTACAGTGCTGGCCTGATTCCACTAGATGGCAGGAGGAGGCTGAAAACAGGCCAAAGGGAAGTGGCGGGGCGGGGTGGGAGGGTGGAGATGCCTGCACATTTCCTTCTTAGGGTGACCAGACAGCAAGGGTAAAAAATTACAAGGGGGCTGGGGCAGGGGGGAGGGGTAATAGCCACCTAGATAAGACAAAGCCCCAGATATTGGGACCTTCCCTATAAAATTGGGACAGCTGGTCACCCTATTTTCTGCACCCTGTCCCCCTAAAACATCAGTGCCTGCTGACCCCCCGAATCAACAGCACAATCACAGTAAGGATGAAGGAGCTCCCCCCAAGCTGGCTATGCAGGTTTTCATCACTATATATATATATATATATATATATATATATACACACAATATATATGGGTGTATAGAGATGCATGTGTGTTTATTTACACAACACACACACACACACACACACACACACACACACACCCCAGCTCTTTACATGTCATTAATGGTACATGGCTCATTAATGGTTCAATTTCTTATGTGACATGAAAATCAATCGCCCTGTTTCTGCCCGTGGCGTGGTACTGACCAAGTGTTTTTGTCAGCAAACAAAGTCGGTAAGGTTGGGAAACCAAAGTGGGGGCAGTAACAACACGGAGCCATGTTACCGGGCTCTGTTCTGACTTCACCGTTAGTTTGTCAGTAAGTGTTGCAGTCCCTGCACGGATCAGCCCAGCGGCTGCATGGGACTCAGGTGTGATGGGATCAGGGTGGGTGCACGTGCCCTGGCAGATCCTGCGGCTGAGTAGTAGCACAGCAGTAAGGAAAGGGGTGATGCGCAGGCCACCCTCCCCCCGCTGGCTATGCTCCACTAAAGTTAGCAGCAGCTATGCTCACCGCCCTGGTACCAGGAGCCGTGGATGGCCGTGGCGCACACACAGCACCAAGGAATTGGAGGCGTGGTCATTGGGGAGGTGGGCACAACCACGTGATCCATCCCAGTTCAGCGTGCCCCCCCCCCACCCACACCCAGCTGCATGCATTTAGCGGAAGGCCTACAGGGGCCAAGGGCAGCCCCAGCTGCTTTGCTTCACAGCTCTGTGCCGGCCACTATGTGTGTGTGCGCACCAGGCTCTTCTCAGGCAACACAACCTCCCTGCCCCAATGAGCTGCCAGTGCAGATCTAGACACCGGGCGCTTTCTGCATTAGTCCAGCAGCAGTGGCCCAGCTCAGCCAGGTTATGATTTTTAATGTCATCAGCAGCCCTGGCCCCAGCTTAGGACGCCACTGTGCCAGGTGCTGCATAAACACAGAGGCGATCCCTGACCCAAAGAGTTTATGGTCCAAGTAAGATTAATTGGTGTGATGAGGATTGGCTCGCTGCGCCTCTTCTCCTGCCCTACTCCTAATGTCTCCAGCCTTCTTCCGTTCTCTACGCTTCCTTCTAGGTCTTTTCCTCATAGTGATTTTAGGCTCCCCTTTAGCCCTCAAAACAAATAGTCCTAATAATCCCTACCTCCTAGGGAGCACTTCTCTTCGGCAGATCTCAAAGAGCTTCACCAAGGAGGTCAGTGTCATTTGCCCCATGTTGGGGATGGGGAAACTGAGGCACAGAAGTGCCCTACATTGCCCAGCAGGCCAGCGGCAGCGCTGATATCAGAACCCAGATCTCCTGAGTCCTTTTGCCTGCCTCCAGTATTGCACCTAATTCCTCTCCTCCTCTAATCTTGGTTGGAGAGGTTCCTTCTGCAGCCTGCGTTTGACATCTAAAAAAAGTCCCCCCACTGCATTACCTTAATGACAAACCACATGTGAATTGCAACACCCTGGCATGCAAAACTCTGGAACACTCCCACCATGTGGCAATTTGGAGGTACAGTACAACACTATTGCTATGAACTGCCAGACCAGTAGAGGTCTCTTGCTCACTCTGGAATAATAAAGAGAAAAACCCCAAACTGAATTTTCTCCATCTCACCTAAACTGGGACTTTTATCTCTCTTCCGTCAGCTGCTTTCATGAAGAAACCTCAATAGCAGCTTCCCTGATCTAAGAGGCTGGGCGAGAAATTAGCTAAGCAGGTGAGTAACTAATACAGCAGGTGTCTGGCTGGGCCTTGAGTTTTGTTAGTGTTTGGCATGGCTCCCAACTAATTAGACTGGCCAGTTCTTGAGATAGGGAAAATACACAGACGATTGTTCAGGTTAAGATTCGCAGCTTGTTAAAGACAAGCTTTTGCCTAAAGTGAACCAGTTTGCATTTTAAGGTTAAGAAAAGCAACCAGAGGGGAAAACCAAAAACAAACCACCACCTAGTTTCCTATGTACCGTAGGGAAAAAAACGAGTATAACTCAAGACTGAGTGTATGACTCTGGTCCCTCTGTGGTGTGATTTAGCTTAGACTCATAGACTTTATGGTCAGGAGGGACCATTTTGATCATCTAGTCTGACCTCCTGCCCAATGCAGGCCACAGAGTCTCACCCACTCACTGCTGTGTCTCTCTCCTCTCACCTATGTCTGAGCTATTGAAAACCTCAAATCATGGTTTAAAGACTTCAAGGTGCAGAGAATCCCCCAGCAAGTGACCTGTGCCCCACGCTGCAGAGGAAGGCAAAAAACCTCCAGGGCCTCTGTCAATCTGCCCTGGAGGAAAGTTCCTTCCTGATCCCAAATATGGTGATCAGCTGAAGGGCAAGACTCACCAGCCAGACATCCAGGAAAGAATTCTCTGTAGTAACTCAGATCTCATGCCATTCAGCATCCCACTGGGCCCATCTACCATGAATAGTCAAAGATCAATTAACTGCCAAAATCATGTTATCCCATCATATCATCTCCTCCATAAACTTATCGAGCTTAATCTTGAAACCAGAGAGGTCTTTTGCCCCCACTGCTTTCCTTGGAAGGCTGTTCCAGAACTTCACTCCTCTGATGGTTAGAAACTTTCATCTAATTTCAAGTCTAAACTTCCTGGTGGCCAGTTTATATCCATTTGTTCTTGTGTCCACATTGGTACAGAGCTTAAATAATTCCTCTCCCTCCATGGTATTTATCCCTCTGATATATTTAGAGAGAGCAATCGTATCTCCCCTCAGCCTTCTTTTGGTTTGGCTAAACAAGCCAAGCTCCTTGAGTCTCCTTTCATAAGACAGGTTTTCCATTCCTCGGATCATCCTAGTCGCCCTTCTCTGTACCTGTTCCAGTTCAAACAGTCCCATCCTTCTTAAACATGGGAGACCAGAACTGCACACAGTATTACAGGGGAGGTCTCACCAGTGCCTTGTATAACAATACTAACACCTCCTTATCTCTGCTGGAAATCTGTTTGGCCTCCAGTGCTCTAAAATACCTTATGTAAGCAAGAGGAGGAAGCTTGATGAAATAACATCAACTGGACGTGTCTTCACTTCCAAGCAGGCCCACCCCTGGAACAGACTCAAAGCCAAGCAACCGCCAGCCACAGAACGGCCATGGAAACCCCTGCTGGAACTGTTTGAACGGAACCTGCCAGCACCCTCTGGGGAAACGGTGCCCATTGTTTCCTCCACACGGTTTGTGCTGAAGCACTCCGTCAGTCACGACCTTTTCCTGCATGGGGCCACTCGGAGGTCTTTGTCTGGGTGGGCTTGGTGCTGCAGTCCAGCGGGAGCATCCTGCATCACCACACAGCCCAGGCATTGGACTGACAGGGCCCGCTGTCCTCTGGGGCTGGTGTCCCGAAAGTCCCACAGTGAGGCGTCCCTCCTCCAGCTTCTGTTGGGCTTTATGAAGGCTGGCTTTGTCTCTGCCTCTGCTTTAACATTTCAAGACAGAACCCCCAGGAAGCAAACACAGAGCTCAGCGGAGGCCCGTGGAGAATAGCAGCAGCTGCCATGAGACGGCTTGTGGGATGCATGAAACTGTGCAGTGGGACGGTTTGAAATCTGGGCCCTGGAGATGTATGTAGGGGGAAACTCTGAAGTCAGCAGGGTCTGGCTATGTCTTGGCGCTGAAATGTGCAGGGGGCCCTTCGCTGGTCAGAGCCTGCCCCTGCAGGCCCATATAGACATGAGCAGGCCTCACTCAAAGGGACTGGTGGCCTGAGCGCTCCTGGCCTTCACAGGGTCCACCCGTGGGAGATGTTGCAGCCTCGGCTCCTTGCTTAGTATTAGGAGGGATTCCAAAGTGAAGGGAGCTGCCTGCTCCTTAGGGCACTTCTAGCAATGCCGTCTCCTGGGAGTGATGGAGCGAGGGGGGATTCCCGGACACCCACAGCCCTGGCAATGCGGCCACACAATGTTGGCTTTGTCCTTGAGGGCAAGTCTCCCCGCCCCTCCTTCCCAGAGCTACTGTCTGCCAGTGCCAGAGAGAAAAAACAGCTCCCTTTTGCCCAGGGCTGTTAAAATGCCGGCACTGCCTGGGTGCAACGGGGCTCACTCCCTGATCCTGATTCACCTCGCTTACACACAGTGTAAATCCGGAGTAACTCCACTGACGGGCACACCAGTCATCCCAGGGCAGCGGTAACAGCTCTGCTTTTATTCTGGCATTAAGGTCAATGAAGATGTGTGTGAGAGAGAGCGGGGGCAGGGGTATGTGGCACAGGTCAGCCTAGATCCCCACATCATGTTCCGTGGCACTGGCTGGTTTGTGTTTAAAACATCCGTGTGAGATCAAGGTGTGAGGGCAAGTCCATGCAGCAGGCTCACTGCACCAGACCATGTCCCGGCCCAGCTCCTGCATTTGCTGGCAGTGTTTTCCAGCCAGTGGGACGTGATGCCATTGTTTGCATGGCCAGATGTCCTTCCATAGCCCTCCTTTCCGATTTGAGCCACTGCCTCTGTCATCCACGGCCCATGTCTCAGCGCCAGCTCGCCAATTGTGGCGCTTTCCTTCATGTGAGGAAGGGGCAGCAAAAGCCCTGGGCCGAGAGAACATGAAAGACTGAACTCGAGGGCTGTCACTTTGCTCTTCTGCTTCAGCTTCCCACAACTTCTCGGACAAAGCTCTCCCCTGGTGGCTGAGGTCACCACAGGCTGGAGAAAGGCTGATTAAAAACCCCCGAAAACACAGGTTTGAGAAGTGCCTGGAAGAGGCATTAAAAAAAGCCAGTCTCTCCTTCGCTCCCCATATTAGAGCCAGGCAGCCGTTAACAGCATGGCACGCTTGGCTGCTTATCTATAATTACAGAGCAGCCCCCGTCTCCTCCCTGTGCTCACACACCAATGAACTACCTCAGTTGGCCATTTCAGATGGAAAGGGAACAGCTGGGGGCTTCTGAGGTGACAGCAAATACAGGGGGAGTTGGAGAGGGCAGGAAGAGGATCCTGATCAGGTGATTACAATAGGCCCTCAGAGTTCTATTTTATGTTTCTAGTTTCAGACACAAGAATGACATATTCATACAAATAAGATGAACACATTCAGTAGATGATAAGTGTTGCAGTGATACCTTATAAGAGACCTTTTGCATGAAGCATACCCCAGTTACGTTATATTCCTACTCATTAGTAGATTTTTATCAAATCCTATAGAGTGCAACGTCACAGTGGGGACCCACAAAACATGCCAGCGAACACTGGAGGGACCCTTGGGAAGGGGACGCAAAAGGAAGAGCTCAGATTGCCAAAGAGTTGAGATTTAGGGGCAGCTGCTTAAATACAGAGCCCATTCAAATCCAGCCAAATGCTTCAGTCTAAACCCAGCACTGTGCAATAGCTGACAGTATTGTTATTCTGGGGGTTGGGTGGAACCTTGTTGAAGCAGGTAGTCACCCTTCATTCACAATAAATGTAAGACATAGTTAAGCTCCTTTAGGAGTGATAAAGCTGAAACTACGAGAGCCACCACCCAAAATATATGCAAAGCCAGTCAGAAACTGAGCTACGTGGGCAGAGGGGTTTCACTGGGGATTGAATGCAGCGGGCTGTGTATTGTTTTGGGGGAGTTGCATGTATGAGGAGAGGCAGCCGAATACATCGGAAAGGCAGACAGAGAAGGCAGCAGAAAGCCAAGGACAACCAGAGAAGCACTTATAGTGAGACCCTGAGAGAGAGAGCTTTTTGGGCAGAGTGTTGGTGGTAAAAAGAGGCTTGGAGTTTTGACTAAGGAGACGGTTTCCTGTTTGATTCGCGCTGTTTGATTCAAACAGAACTTTGTGAACATTCGTTGGAGAGAAAGAGGATTTTAGCAAAGAAATACCTGTTTCCATCATCAATTTCTTCCCTTAACAGAAACAACTTGCAAGGCACCAAATACTACCTAACTGCTTAGGTCAAATCGAAAGAGGGTACCAACACAATGAAAGCTTGGACTCAGGGTTCTACTGCTGGGGATTTTACCAATACTGAGCAATGAGGTTTGTCAGTCTGCACTGAAGATTCTCCAGGCACCCATCTGGGTTTCCTTATTAATTGCAGACAAGGGTTGTGAAGAGAGAGAGATCCAAGCAGCCACGTGCCCACCAGAGAAACCAGCTTGCTTCACAGCAGTAGCCCTTCAGCTGCCTCTTGGCACAGCTCTGATTTCAGACAGTTATGACAGCTGCAGGCTAGAACATTCCTTGCAACTAAGTATCCTCTTTCATTTGTTCATAGCCTCTTCTAGCCAGGAGGAACACAGCAGTTTACTCAGAGCTGCTGGCATCGGCAGGGAGACCAGTAACCCTTTAGCCACATAGCTAATCCTATTTCAACTCCGACCCTTTTGTTCCTTCAGTGACCAACTAGGCCTTTTGCCTGCAAACTGTCACATGCTGAATGGGGGAGGCTACATGTGAGTGCAATTAAGTGTTAAATAAGGGTAATTTTGTAGTAAAGAAGAGCCCAAAGAGGTTAGGGACTTGCCCCAGGAAGTCAACTGGAGTAGAATCCAGGAGGGCCAATTGCTAGGTCTCTGCACTAACCATTGTCTAACGCTGCCTTTTTCTGAGTCCCTAACCTGCAGCTCACATACCATTTGTCACCTATCAGCTGTTCATTCCTTCTCCCCCAGAGCTCCCTTGCTACTGATTTGTGATTTCACTAGACTGTTCAGCTGAAGCAAAATATTTACAAGACGATTAAACGGCGAGAAAATGGGAAACTCGTTAAAAGTGGAGGACTTATATAATGTTATTAAAATCAAATGTGACTTTTAGCAAGGACAGCTCTCTAAGCTGCTCTCTGTTTACCTTAACTGTTTCCCCCCATTAATTATCATCTGAGAGGGAGACTTGTACAAATCGAAGCCAGCGCACAAAAGCCTAAATAAATTTGATTAATTTCTTTCAATTACGCCGGCATGTTTGGGAGAGTTAATTATGTTTCCTAGATTTACCTCCTCCCTTTGCGGTAGTGCTGGGAATGTGAACATGCCCGAATCAGTGACAATTAGATGAGCTCTGTGAACAATCATCATTTTTGGTTCCTTTCTGCAGGAACAACACACCCATGGGGAGCAATAGGAGAAGTGATGTCTTCCAGTGCCGTGCCATGGAAACTGAGGAAAGGCAGCTGAGGAGCTTGGGAGAGGTATTTGGTAAAGTACCTCTGCACTGCATCTCAGGGTCTGTTCCCCTCTCTGACACCCACTCAGTGTCCTTCATTACCCATTGCTTCCCCTTCTGCAACACTGACAGGGGAAATAGAAGCTGCGTTTTTATGCCTCCTCCCCACCCTGCCTATGAAAAATGGGGCACCCCAGAGTTAATGGGGTGGAAGTACAGGGTACGAAAAAGGGGTTAAACCCCTCATGTATATGTCTGAACCCCAGTGGGCGTCAGTGGAATGCCTTATAAAATGCCTTATAAAAAGTCTCCCTATTGGCCCTGGGAGACTCCAGAATGTCTAGCACTCGTGAGGAGGATGATGAAGATGATAAGGAAGAGGATAACTGACACTCCAGGGTTCCCCCGCAGGAGACGGGAGTGATGCCTTGTGTATTATCTCTGTATCTGCTGTTGTATTTCAGTGTTTGCTGGATTGTTTATCTGCTTAATGGATTTGTTAATAAAGGACCTTGTGAAATTGTAAGTGCTTCATGCTCCTCTGGTCTCTTGTTTAATAATCTTACGGATGCTGGAGCTGCTCAGGAGACGTGACCCTGATCGACCCACTGCAATCTAAGAGATGAACCAATAATCAATACACCAACCCATCAGCGAGGCTGTCTCCCCTTCCCTGCCTTTCTAACCGCTTTCCTCTCCCGCCTCCAGGGTCAGGCTTCCCAGAACTGCATCCCTGTGATTAATAATAAGCATTTATATTGCAGTAGTGTCTAGTGGCCGCCTCCATTTTGGCCCCCAATGTGCTCAACGCTGCACATAGTTAAAGAAAATGACAGTCAGTACCCTAAAGAGCTTACAGTCTAAAACGCAGGCAATAACGTAAAGCAGCTGGTCAGGATTCCGGTGTCTAGCTACCCCGAAGACACACATTTCTTTCACTGTTCCAAAGAGTAGCCCATTCTCTGGAGGTTACCCTCGTCCTGGTGGCACATAAGGAAGCCCGGAGAAGGATGGGGTTTCTGTTCAGGTTGTTAGCTGGAACATAAAGGATTCCAGCCTGATAATAATTTGCAATTCATTTGCAATTTTGACACAATCAATCTGGGACTGAAGAGAGATTTTGAATGGCTAGCTAACTACAAGAGCAGTTTCTCTTCTCTTGCTATTCACACCTCCAGTTCAGCTGCTAGAGGAATACCCCACCCTCCCTGATTAGAGATAACAGCTGGTTCAGCCTCATTGGACCCACCCTGTTATCTTTAACCTGGTTCTTGCCTACTAATCTATACCTGCCCCTGGATTCTTCCACTGCATGCATCCGACGAAGTGGGTATTAGCTCACGAAAGCTTATGCTCTAATACTTTAGTTAGTCTTTAAGGTGCCACAGGACTCTTTGTCACTTCTGCAATTCCAGACTAACACGGCTACCCCTCTGATTCTTGACAGCCTGATAATAATTGCATCATAAATACCACTGCACTCAGCCATGATGAGCGAGGCATTAGAACCCCTTGCCGCCCTGAATTTCTTCCACCTTTCTCTTTCTTCCTTACTGCTAACAAGGTGGAGGAATAGATCTCTTCAGCTTCTCCCTACAGGGAGATGTCTGTTACACTCTGATTCATCTGGGCAGGTTGCCTCCCATAAACCTCAACGTTAAAAAGAAGAAGGAGAAAGTAATGGAAACTAAATTGTGTAATTTTTGAAAGGCAGCAGGTAGACGCTGTGATTCTAATTTAACCGTCTCGCTCTCCATTTTCTGAGCTGCCGAGGAACAGCTGTTTCTCCTCTTCAGTTCCGGACCTGTTTTATCCCTCCTGTGGGCTCCACGCCTCTGAGATAGAAACCCCCGTTCTCCCCAACGTGCCATTGATATGAACTGCTGTACTGTCAACTCCACGCATTCAAAACTCATGAGTCAGTCCCCCACCCTCCAAACAAAACAATACATGGAAGATTATTTTTATTTGCCTTCAGGTTTCTGGACCGTTAGGGTGAACTTGGATTACTTTTGTTCCAACTTTTCTCAGCAATAATAAGGCATACATCCGTAACAGTCAGAGTGATTGCGCACTGGAGCAATTTCCCCATGATTGTGGTGGAGTCTCCATCACTGACAATTTTGAAATCAAGATTGGTTGTTTTTTTTTTAAAAAAGATCTGCTTTGGGAATTATTCTGGGCAGTCCTCTGGCCTTTGCTGTAAGGAGGTCAGACTAGGTGATCACAAGGGTCCCTTTTGGCCTGGAATCTATGAATCTATGAAATGATGTGGGCTAGAAACTTACTTATTTTTAAAAGAAAGCTGGCATTCCTATGTATTCACAGGACTCCAGAAGCTGGGGCTGTAAGAAACAAACCAAATGTTGTGAGACTGATGGGCAAATCATGGGAGTCATTCCACTGGAAATGACTGACATGGTGGCTGTACCTGGAATACTTTATGGTCCTCTGCGCATGGTCCTCTGTGCAGACACAGACTTCGTGAATCCCATTTGACACGCAGGAGAGTTTGCATGACATTTTCAAACATGGCCAAAGGGAGTTGGACACCCAACTCCCAAGCTACTTTGAAAATCCCCGCTTTGGTTTTCATTTTCTGGCTCCAGTCATATGACATGGATCCGGGTTACAAAAGAGCCCATGTCCCACTGTGATGGCAGGGGTCAAGGGATATGGATCCAGTGACCATGGTGATGCTTCCTGATCCCTCAGCCTAGGAAAATGACTCATTGCTGACAACAGGTGCAGTGGATGGGTCTCAGCCCGGTTTCTGAAATGGAGCTGATTGTGGTTTACTCTTGTCCTTGCCTGTCGTTAAACTCTGCTCAGCACTGGTTCGTCTAAACCTCTCATTAGCAATAGGTCATTTTCCTAGTGGAGACAAGGTTGTTTCCAGTACCATGGGCCCAGTCCTGTCCCCACTGAAGCCAATGGCAAAAGTCCCATTAACCTCAGTAAAGCCAGTTGGCACAGTCCCTTTGCATCCAGCTGCATTAAGTGCATCCCATTACATTTATTGTTCGGGCCGAGACCTTGGGTGGTGTATTTTTAACAGCAAGAGGCTGAGACACTTGCTCAGGGGTCATCTCATGGTCAGCGAGCATGGTTTGGGCCTGTGCCCCTGGGGTCAGTGAGGATGGGAATGTTGTCTCTGGACCCTGAAGTCTGCCCGTCTGGAGATAGGACACCCTTGGGGCTCTTTGGGGAGAGCAGCTTTCAGAAGCCGAATGATTTATTGTCTGCACTGAGTTTCGCTTTGCTAACATGCGCAGAAATTGGCAGCACGGCAAAAGCTGCCTGAATGCTTTGCAAAAAGTGAGGGTGGCCAGGAGCCTTGGGGGACTTCGGTCCCCAGCACCATCTCTGGCCAGGAAGGCTATTGTCTGATACCCTGCCTTTCTCCTACAGGCACTGAGCTGGGTTTTATCCTGGAGTGGAATGAGCAGAAAACCCTACACACTTTGGTCAAGTGCGGGGAAACATCCCTGGTGGGCTGCAGACACCCCTCTCCCCTCCCTGGGCTATGTCCTCTTTGTGTATCAGCTCTCTGGTATATCCCCCGCAACACTCAATACACCCCGCATCCAGCTGTGTGCCACTGCCACAGTTGCCCTGCTGCAGGGGGCACCTCTAGGGCTGGACTGGGGCCAAGCAGGGGTGGGCCAGAGGAGAGAAGGGCACAATGGGGTTAGAAGGCCTGGCCCAGGCAGTCTTGCACCCCTGCTATTCCCCATTGCCACAAGCCCCTTAGGGGCTATGGCAGTAGGAGTTACAAGTTTGGGCTGGCCACGCCTGTATCTTTGCCCCCAGCAGCAGAACAGAGAAGGGATAAGCAGCCCGCCCCAGATGACTCCGACCTTATCAGGTCTAGTTCTCTGCCCTCTCCCACCGGTGTAATTTTGGAGCAATTCCATTGAAGGTAATGGGGTCATGCTGGTGAGAGCAAGAGGAGAGCCAACCCCTGACTCCCCCAACTCTCCCCCTCCTCGGGGAGGCACAGAGCCAGATCCTCCGCTGTTCTGGCACTTTACCGGAGCCGAGACAGTCCGGCTCTGCTCCACAGCTGACGTTCATCACTCCAAGCTCCTCCTCTCAGGCCCCCGGCCTTGCCTCTTGGGCGAACTCTTCTTGTGCCAGGGTTTCTTTGGAACAGATTCCCGGGACTGCCCTGGGCAAAGGACGAGGGTGATTTCCTGGCCAATTCCGGAATCACCCAGCTTTCTGGTTTTTAAATGCAGAAGCTGGTTATAGCTTTTTTTTTGGGGGGGGGGGTGGAGGATGCGGGGGTGGGTGAGAGGAGAAATCTATGCATAAAAGGCAACCGCTCCCTAGATAGTTTTTTTTTTAAAGCTTCCAAAAATAGCCGGAGGGACTGCAGACAAATTTCCCTGGCAAGCACCTGGGGGAGCACAGGTGAGGGATGGTGGTGTCCAAATAACAGGGCCTGATTCACTGTTGCCCACCTCAAGGGCCACCCAACTAAGCACCGAAGCAAGTGGCCAGATTTTCAGAAGTGCTGGCCTGGTGAGTGCTCCTGGAGCTAAGGGCTGGCCCTTGTTGAGCTGCCTAAATGGGAGCTGAGCTCTCAGGGGACACTGGCCTTGAATGTTGGGTGCTGGGCCCCTGGAAACAGGGGCCCTCATGCTGTCATTTACCATAGTACAAATGGCTGCAATGACTCAAGCCCATTGTCTCAGACAGAGGAAGGAGCTGGAGGCAGTCAATGGAGGACAATGGGGAGAGGAGACAGAGGGGGAAGCAGGCAAGAATTGCACTGGAAAAAGTGCTGCGTGAAGACAATTTCCGCAGGCAGGGAGTATCACAAACGACTTGGGCAGGAGCCTTTTCATACCATTCCAGGGCCAGCAGGGGCCCTTTAAATACAGATCCACAGTGAGAGCCGGTGCTGCCTCCACTAAAGAGGGCATTGAAGAAAACAGCAGCAAACCCTACTTAAAGCAGCAGACGAGCTTCTCTCCCCTAAACGCATTGCTATGAAGATTACTAAGCAGGCGCAAGCTTTTCAGCTCCCAAACAAATCCATAAGCTCCCACGGAGCTCTCCCTCCCACAGACATGCAACAAATCCAAAGGCCAAATATAGTGAGTAATTTTTTTTATAGGGCAGTTTGATTGAAGCCAGAATATTTACTCTGTTTGAGCTTTGGATTTGCAAGTTTAAACCGTTCACAGTGCCAGGTGCACCCAAAAAGATAAGGGAGTTAGCAGGGATATTTCCATGGGTTTTTAAAAAAAATATTCTGAGATTGCTTTGAAGGAGCTTCTTAATAGTTCAGTATTTAGCCATTATCTGCTGTTATTATTATTCCTCCTCGATCAAATTAACTCCTGAAAATGGAAAAACGACTTCACTTAAAACAAAAAGAAGAAACACTTTCCAATTTCCCAACTTTTCCTGCTGTTTACTCTTTATGCTTGATAAGAGCTTATATAGGAGAGGGAAGCTGCTTCATAACCTGGCAGACTGAAGGTTCCTGTTAATGAACACAGTATTATAACAGGTATAGAACAGGCAGGGGGCGAGAGGCACAAGAGATAAGTGTAACAGCCGCTTGAGAACGCTGGCTACTTAGAAAAGCTTATGATGGGGGAATGAATCATTGAAAATCAGAAAGCAATGCACCCTGGGAAAGTCCAAGAGTGATTTGTTTTGGAGGTGAGGGACGGGGGGAATTGCTTTCCATTCTCCTTGCTAATAACAGATTCATAGGAAGCCTAAAATTTGCTTACAGACGGGAGTTCAGCATGTCCAAAAGTGCTGACTTCCCCTGCTCAGCTGGGCCGAGTTTTCTCATCTCTCCCGGGTGCCAAGTGAACCGGAGTTTGACCTGTTTATGGGTAGGTCTTCAGTACAGACCTAAATCAGTTGATTGGCTCCATGTCTGGGCACTTGGGTTAGCACAGCCCAGGTGTGAGCACCTCCACCACAAAGCCCTACCCAAGTTCTTGCGTCCTGACTGGTCCTGTGCTCCCCCATATGTGCTGCTAGAACACACAGGGGCATATCCCCTGGTTCTTCGTACTGCAGTAAGCTGAGCCACTCTATGATGCTTACCCAGTGAATTGTGGGAGGATGTGTCTGCACTTCTGGGCACAGAGTAGGGGCTATCTACACTAGAGTGATTTAACCTGCATTTCCACTCCAAAGGGACTGGGTTACCAGCCCAAAAAGAAGTCACCACACAGGCTGTAGCCTAGAGCCCCATCAAGATAACCATGCCACTTACATACCCAGATCGTAAGCTCTTTGGGCCCAGGGCCATCTCTTTATTCTGCATTAATATACCATTGAGCACAACGGGGCCCTGCATCATGGCACGGAACCAAGCGGCCAGGCCTCTGTGGGCGAGGTGAAGATGGTGACTGACTAACCTACAACCTGCTGAAAAATCAGTAGATGGACATTCAGACCCAGCAATCGCTTGACACCAGTGTGGGCTGCCGGAGAAGAAAGACTAGACGTGGTCTGGTTTGACAATGAAAGCTGAGATTAGCCCCGGCATCACTGTCCTGCCACTGTCAACTTGATAGATGTGGATGGGGAGGACAACTGCAGGCTTCACGGATTCCCAAGCCGTCTCTGCCTTGAGGGGAGTTCCATGTTAGCGTGGAGAGAGGAAATGGCCACAGGGGTTAATAAACTAGCCTCTAGAGAGGGAGGTTCAAACAAAGAGCCGAAGCTCAAAGGAGAAAGAGAATCTGCTGGTCTTTCCCTGACATCTATTTACAGATACTGCTGAAGTTTCCACTCAGTCAGCTGGTCTTTACATCAACAACAGAATGATGTACTATCTTCCAATGCCTGATGCCTGTGCAATCCCAATGACAATACTGGGGCTTTATAGGTATCTGTGAGGACAAAACCAATCCCTGGCTGTTCATTGTTTGTTATTCCTTGCGTGTGACTGGTCACCTGAGTCACCTGGTATTGCTTCTGGTCCAGGACTGGCTGAGCAAAACATTGCAAACGGTATCATTTGCGCACAGAAAAAGGATGTTTGCATGAAGAACAGTTATTCCCCCAGCACCCTGAGAACAAAACCTGATGCTCCTGAAAGTTTGTACGGGAGCAAACAAAAGGCCAGACATGGCAGCACAATGGAGCCCCATGGAAGTTAAAGGAATATCCACACACACTCTTTGGCAGGGCTCACTCACCTCTACACTGGAGTATGTTTGGCCACCTTTGCTCAAGAGATGGTCAGCCAGGGGCCGGAAAGCAAGAAGACATGACTGAGTGCATTGGCAGAGCTGGGAGAAGGGCCCAAGATTGGAATAGCAGGAAGTGGTGTAGGCAGGGATTGAGGGGCAACCACAGAGACTGGTGGGGGTTGAGGCATTTTGTAATGTTCCTTACTGTAGCCAATGGTGTCCGTCTGTTGCTTTAGGGACCAGGAAACCACACCAGGAAACCGAGTCGGCCCTCCAAGCTTATTTGCAGACATACCCTTAGGCTCAATGGCACACAGTGTGCTGGCTCTTAGTCAAATCTTCCTGCCCTTCAGGGAGATAGAAACAAATCAATGAAGAATATGAAATAACAAATAAACCCACAATGATTTTGCATTTCCCATAAAAGTCAGAGTCCTCTGAGTGCATATCACAGGGCATCTCTTTGCTCTCTGCTTTGTCATTGCTCTGAGCCTCGTTTGACTGAGTTCTCTTTTGCCATTTCATTTCCTCCAAGGTCTTTGTGCTTTCTGAACCCGAGTCTTACATGAGTGGAATAGAGCCTACGGCAGAGGAAAAGTAGGCTAGCTTTGGTTTCTCCAGGTCTGAGCTGGATTTTCAATTGATCCTGCAGTGAAACTTCGCTGATTCACTCGGGGGCAGATTCTCAGCTGGAACTCTATTGATTTTATCACCTTGATCCATGTAGGACTTTCTTAAGGCTCTTTGGGGCACTGATGTTGTTAGGGCTCATCCCAGGCACTTGGGGTCGAGTATCTCTCTCACTGGTATTTCAGAATTGGGCACCAGCTCAGTTTCAAACTCCCCCGAGTGTTTGATTCTAAGGCTCTGGTTTGGTCCATTATAAATTCAGCTCCAGATCGGGGTTTGGATTCTGGTCTCCTGCTCCATCCCCTTTCTGCTGTTCAGGGAGGTTGGGATCCAGAGATGACTCTACGTCTAATCTGATTCTTTTGGCTCAAGAAGCAACATGATTCTGGAGGTAGCAGCAGGCAATGAGATCCCCTCTGTTTATTAAAGCACACTTCCCCATCACAGGCATAGCGCCAGTCCAGCCAGACAAGGAAAATAGATGGGAAATGAGGCATTTTCCTCCCCTCACTGTTTAGCCATCCCTCACGTGACTGCTTGCACAACCACTGCTGGAAAGAAGACAGACGCCTGCTTTGTGAAGTGGGTGATTAATAGGAACATAATAGTGACCACAGGGGGATAAGGAGCACAGGAAATCAAGCTCCTCCATCTAGCACATGGTGCCTGGAATGTGTGAAGAGGTGAGTGACCATTTTGGAATGGGAGGGACATATGCAGCCTGCCCTTCCTCCATACCGTCTTGGTTTGTGAAAGCAAACTTTAGTGACGGGGCCTCTGCTCGTTACAGATGAGGAACGTACATACAGGTGCATATAAACCCAGTGATCATTCCTCTAAGGCACTAACAGCAGGAGAACGAGAACGACTGTCTCTCCATTCAGTCTGTCCTCCTCCCTCCATCCCACCGCTGACCCCATTGCTTTGGTGGTCATTTAATCTCTGAAATGAGTGCATTCCAGAGACAACAGCCATTAGCAGGAAGATCCTAGGTTTCCTGGTTCTGTTTCACTGTTGAAGTGGGCTCCCTAAATTACATCACTGTCAGTTACATCATTTATCTGAAGAAGGTTTTCTTTTCTTTAGCAGCTTCTGGGATTATGAAGAACCAAGATGGCACCTAGATGCCATGGTGATGGGTGCATCACAAATGCACAAAGAGATAGCAGCCTCTTACTCTATACCCAAAGGGGCAATCATGTCCTTCCACCCAGAATTAAAAGAACCAAAAAGGAAGAACAAAAGTAAAGTCTCTCTGAGAGAGCATGCTATGTGTGTCTCTTCTGCACATCCGCACTGGCCTCAGCACAAAATGGCTCTCAGTGTCTGCAGACAGCAGAGTCCTTGAATATCTAAATGAGTGGGAAGGAACCAAAGAAAATTTAGCTTTGTGTGAGTGCATGCACACAAAATCTCGGGCTCCCTCTTGCAATTGCTGCTTTTTATTTTGGCAGACACAGGTGACGAATTTGAGTCAGGACCCCACAGAATATTGACTGGTGTCTGCAGTTGCTAACTAGTCCATGAAGACAAAGGGAAACTCATTTCACAGGCGAGGTGGTTTGGCCTAGTGGATCGGTCACTGGACTGAGAGTTAGAAACCTGGATTTTATCCCTGGCTCTGCCAATGACCTGATGTCCTGTCATTGCCTCTTTGTCTCACTACTTCGCCTCCCATGCTTTTTCTGTTTTGTCTCTCCCCTTCATTGCTGGTTTTTAAGAAGAGGTTACCTGCCACCTGGTTTGAGCATTGGCCTGCTAAACTCAGCATTATGAGTTCAATCCTTGAGGGGGCCATTTAGGCATATGGGGAAAAAAATCTGTTGGATGATTTCATTGGGGATTGGTCCTGCTTTAAGCAGGGGGTTGGACTAAATGACCTCCTGAGGTCCCTTCCAACCCTGATATTCTATGATTCTATGTTTGCTAGGCCAACTGGGAGGGGGCTGACGAATAAGACTGGAATTACAGTGACACACTGTATCTTTCTTGTGGCTGTTGGAGAGGTGGCACGCGTGGCTTTGATGGGTGAACCCAAGTGACGTCTCTAGGGATACATCATATATTGGCTGGGCTGTTGGAATAGAGCATAATACACTGAAGAGCCTCTCCTTTGACTCTGGTTCAGTTTACTTGTGGCTTAAAACTGGTACCATCTGATGTCCCACCTGGAATGTCCGCGGGGGTCTCTTACCATTTCCTAGTGGTCAGAGGCTTACACCGCAAAGTTCATGGCCACAGTAAGCACTACCTGGTGCAACAATAGACTTGGCATCAGATTATAAAAAATTATCAGCTGCACGTTTTAGGCCCTAGACTGCAAACACCTAATGGAGATTCTCTTGTAGCTGGAGTAATAGGAGCCTGTGCTTTTGAGGCAGAATGATCTGAGCTCTCTCTCCTTTATCTCCGTGAAATTCTGAATGGTTGTAGTGTCCAGTGGAAGTGGAATCTCAGGAGGGCTTCATTGTCCACTCACTGAATTTTCAAACAACCATCTTCCTGCTTTTGTCCATTCTGCCCCGCTTGCTTACAAGAAGCTTCCTGTAACCACCCACAAAGCTAACTCATCATGCTCCTGCAAACTCTCCTTTGTCAAGCGACACCAGTTAGGTAGCTCGTATCCTGAGACCAATGCCTATCATTCTGATCAGTACTTGCGCTCTTCCATCTGTCTGTCTATGTCCATCTGTTGTCTTTTGTCTTGTGCTTAGATAGTAAAGGCTGTGGGGCAGGGACTGTCTTTCTGTTCTGTGTCTGTACAGTGCCTAGCACACGGGGGTCTGGTCCCTGACTGGGGCTCTTAGGCATTACAGCAACAGAAACAATAATAAATAAATAATTATAATGAATAAATACATAATCAGGAGACCCGGGTTCCATTCCTGACTCTGCAACTGACCTGTTGTGTGACGTTGGGCATGTCCCTTGACTCTGTGCCTAGACTTCCTATCTGTAAGGTGAGAATAATGATACTTAACTTCCTTCTGGAAAGCTATGGATGAGATGTGCCACAGAAGAGCCAAGTCTGTTAGCTGGTAGCTTTCACTGAGTGATTCTAATTCTCAGCTGGGCTTTGTCTCCAGTCTAACAACAAATCTTGTTAAATCTAACTGCTTCATTTAAAGTGCCAATGGAATTGATGACAGTTGAAAAGTCACAGACACAAAAGTGAGTCCAGACAGCCTTCTTGGGACTCCTTCATCCTGAAATTTTAACAAGCATTCCTGGAAAGACACAGCAATTAGCACCAGAGAGAGAGAGAACAGAAGAAAACCTTTGAAGGATGCCAAGTTACTGAGAGGCAAACCTTGCAGGATAAGAACTCAAGAAGCAAGGACATTTTGGATATTGCTACAAATGACTGAACTTTGCATTCCAATTATTTTTCTCAAGTGCATGGTTAACTGACAATAGTTGGTCCCCACTGACAAGCAATTTATTGTGAGCAAGGATGAAAAATCAGAAGGTGTTAATTCCATCAAAGGTCCTTCCCTTCTCTCCAAAATACACCCAACTTCTCCAGCCTCTCTTCTTAACAGGATTTTGGGTACTGCTGTTGCGTATCATGGATATGAACTTAATATGCAAAGTTAAATGTAAACTGGATAAAAAATCAACTCTCAGTAATTATAGAAATGCTTGGAACTGTTTTTTTCCCCCTTTAATTCTCACGCCCTGCCCTTGCTCTCAGACACACCTACACGCAAAAGCATGGAGCTCTTGGAGTCATTTAACTCTTTCCAGTTAATGAAGAGAGAGTTTATATCGCCAGCAAAGTGGGCTGATGTTAAAGCCCCAGCAGCTGTGTGGCTTCATTCGAAGACAGGCAGCCAAAACCAGAGTCCTGTACATAGAGAGAGGGAATGGAGCAGAATGAATGCAGAATTCTCTAATCTAACTGAATTAATTTAGGATGAAATTCGGGGCCCATTGGAGTCAGGGACAAAACTCCTTTTGACTTCAGTGAGGCCAGGACTTCACCCTTCAGGGAGAATTACAGATGCGATTGCTTACGCTGGACTGAATATGGCCCTTAACCTGTTCATGCCAGTGAGGCAGTTTTCGCTATGATTTGAGATCTTTGGCTCTGAGGGCCAGATCCTCAGGTGATATGTAGAGCCGTTGTGATCCTCCTTGATGTACAGCATGGTCTCAAACTGTGTTCATGGGTGGAGTGTGTGCAGATTGTCAGTGTACACACCTGTACAATATAGCCCCACTCCTGACACACATGAGACAAAAGACGGCGGGAAGGGGAAATTCATACCACAAAGTAGACTGTACAATGTTTGAGACAGGGATCATCTCTTTGTTATGTGGTTGTACACTGCCTAGCACAACATGACCCTGCTGCAATCCATGGCTGGGATTCTAGATGCTTCTTTAGTACAAATAATCAATGATAATTAATCAAAACCCAAAATTCATCCTAAAGTCTTTATTTAGGTTAGAGATTGAGGCATTTCATGTGGAAATTTCTGTAATCAGCTTAATCAGTGTCAGGAAGTAATTTCTTGTGCATGTGTGGTCCTAACCCCAAATGGTTCAGGCATATCTTTGATTGGCTTATTTATTGGTCAGTTTAAAATTCACCTGCCATGAAAGACCACCTGTGAGCCATTCAAATTTGCTTTCTGCAAGGATTTACTCAAACCCAGCTGCTTATGGAGGCCTGCAGAAGGCAAACAGGGAGCACGCGTGAAGCCAATTCATTTTATATCCGTGTGAATAGTTTTCACTGGTGCCTAGACAATGAAACTGCAGCTCCATTGTGGTAGGTGCTGTACAAACATATTATGAGAGACCGTTCCCTGCCCTAAATCCGGCACCATTTACACGGACAAGACAAAGGGTGGGAGAAAGGAAGTATTGTCACAGTTTATAGCTAGGGATCTAAGATCCACAGGGATTACATGATTTCTCATGGTCACATAGTGGGTCAGTAGCTGACCCAAGAATAGGATCTTAATCTCTGGAGTTCCTGTCCAGTGCTTTACTCACAAGACCATCCTTCCTCTCAAAGGATGTGTGAACAGGTATATTGGCATTCACCTAGTGCTCCAGGTAGAGAGCTTGGTGTCACCCTGCCTGGTGTCACCTGGTGTCCCCACCCAGCCTGGTCTCACCTTCAAATTTTATTTCCACTCCCTTATCCAAGTCATTAATGAAAATGTTGAATAGTACCAGACCAAGAACTGACTCTGTGGGATCCCACTGGATGAACTACTCCTAGTGAACTACTCTTTGAGTACGATCTTTCAACCAGTTGTGCAACCTCCTTATAATAATTTTTATCTAGACCACATTGTCCTAATTTTCTTCCGAGAATGTCATGTGGGGCTGTGTTGAAATCTGTAATAAAATCAAGCAATATGGTTTGGAAGGTTTAAACATTTTGTATGATGTTAGTCTGTTTCTGTGTGTACCCTGGGCATCATTAAAAACGACTATTTTTGGCTGTTTGGTTGATGTGATACTCACAGAATTTCCTCATTCTAAGGACAGATTTGCATGGTTTTAAGGGCATCCACAATACATGGGGGGGATGTTCAGTGACATGACAGCTGGTTCTTTCTAGTTTTTGTGCTGAGCTGTTTGCCCTGGGAGCATGCGGACATTGCTGCCGTGAAAGCAGGAAACACCGGATGTGGAGTTGAAAGGCTTTCCACCCACATTTCTGCCCATTCTTTTGGAAGCAATCTGCTTTGAATGGCAGAGCATGTGAGCAAGCTACACTGGCATTTTCAGGAAAGATAAATAGAAACAGAGTTTGCTTTTATTGGTGTAAGAAAGAGCCATCCTAACTCTCATTTGGCCCGAAGAGTACCAACAGACCTGGCTTACCTGACTAGCCAGCTACCACTGAACAGCCCAAGAAATCTAATGGCTAAAATGTCACAATGTTTTCCAGATCAGGACCCTAATATCTCAGAAATCTCTGCAGGCAGAGGTTCCCTAATTTGCCGCTCGATGCCTCTGCTGGGACTGGCGATCAATCTGCAGCAAACAGGCTTAGTGTTCCTCGGGTCTGGGAGCGGTTTGTTTTTCAAACATCTGTGATCACTTGCTGAGTTAAGGGAGCTGTTCTCTCTCATCAGGGACACACTCCGCCTGGGGCCAAGATGGAGAGGAGGCTTCATTCTGACCCAGAGGATACTTTTTATTTTGGTGGGAGGGAAGGGCAGTAGGAGACAGAGAGAATCAAATCCGACAACCACCACGTTTGCCAAACAGAGGCTCAGACAGATTTGGGGGTCTCACCGTGGTTGTCTAGAGAGATAAAGGTGGGAAGGAAAACAGAGGCACAGAGATGGGGTCACACAACAGGGCAGTGGTGGTATAGGGAACAGAACCCAAGTCTCAATCCTGTACCAGAACCTCTAGCCTCTGCCACCTCTCAACCTAAGATACCCTCGGAAATAAAATGTACATGAAGGAAAAATGGGATCTTCTGAAAACAGGAAGCCCACAGCATGGGACACCCAGATCGCCCATAGAGCTGACATTTGTGAATCCAAATTGCTCATGGGTACTTAGCTGCAAAATGACTCCAGGTGTGGATATCAATGATCTTCTGGGTGCATGCAGGTGCCCACGTCGGCAGGAATGGCTGGCGAGGCCACCACGTAATGTGTTGCTAATGAGACAAACTGCTTTTGTTTTTTTTAAGAGGACGGGCAATAAAATATGCCTGAAGCCTAAAAGCAAATCTCACGAAGAACTGCTTACTTTGGTATGTAATTTTTAAATAAGTCATCATTTGCTCCGCCCCAGAATTTGCTGAAAGCACTCCAAGTTTTTCTTTGCTACCGTACAAAATAATTGCACACTTAACAATGCAGCTCATGCTTCTCGGGGTGATGGGTTTTCCCCTAGAACAAGTACAGAATGTAACACTTTGCTTCTCTAAAGTGACAAAATACTCTTGCTGGCTTTTTTTAATTCTACATTTTGCAAAGACACAGTGGGGTCCCACAAACGTAAAGAAACAAATAGCCACAGCTTAAAAAGCTGAGTGTTCTGTTGATGCCAAAGGAAGTGCAGGGGAGCTAATGAAACCATATTCTGTGGGGAAGTGGGGGTGTCTGAACACCCCCTAGCACAGTGTTGTCTGGGCCATGGCCAGCACTCCTAGGCTCTACCACAATACAAATGATTAATTAATGATTATTAGAAGTAGTTGTATGACTCATAATGAGGGAGGAGAGAAAGAAAGTAAAAGAAGCAGAGACTGATTTTGCCTACATTTTATTTTTAATGCTAAGGCAAGGTGTGGTTCTAAAGGAGCAGTGCTGGGGTAGGTCGGATGCTGGGTTAAGACTCCGGAGACCTGGTTTTATTCCTGCCCCTGCCACGACCCTGCTGTGTGGCTTTGGATAATGGCTCGTCTTCAGAGATAGCACTACAGTGGTGCGGGAGAGCTTCTGTTAATCCACCTCCCCAGGGGGCCATAGCTATGGCAGTGGGAGAAGCTCTCCTGTTGACATAGCACTGTCTGCATCCGGGGTGGGGGGTTAGGTCGGTAAAACTGCATCGATCAGGGGGCAGATTTTTCACACCCCTGCGTGACGGATTATACAGATGGAAATCTTTAGTGTAGCCCCGGCCTTAGTCCGTTCCCTTCTCTGTGCCTCTGTTCGCCCTCCCATTTGTATCCATTTTACCTGCTGGGACTGTAAGCTGGCACATCCATCTGCACCCAACACACTGGGGCCCTCAACTCAGCAATTTCTGGGTGCTGCTGTGATGCAAATACTAAAGAAAGAAACATGATATTTACGAGCTTCTAAAAGGATCCCCCAAAGCAGGGGAAGTAAATGATCTATTTAATCCTGCTGAGCAGTTTCTCTGTGCTGCTGTTCCTTGACTGGTGTGATGGATAACTTAATAGTCCATCAAATCGGTTTGCTGGGGCTCAAGATTGGAGACAGGACAGTGCAACTGGGATGATTTTCTCTTCCCTCTCCCCAGGCCTGGGATCTTACCTCTCTGTGGCTGTTTAGCTCTAGTGTGCCAGGAAGGGGAGCAGGAAGGCTGGGTAGTGCTGTGGGATTCTCAGACGCGGCTCATCCCCTTCCGCAGAGCAACCTGGAACCCAGATGCTTGCAGTCGGGGGGCAGGGAACACAAAGCAGATGTCACTGCTCTGACTAGGGACTTGGGGCATTGTGTGTGTATAGTCTGCTCCCCTGTCTGGGCCCTGCCTCAGACTCCCATAGACAGCTCAGTTACACACGCGCCCCCATGCCAGACCCGAGGCAGAGCAAGGAGTGCTTCTGGTCAGGATAGAGGTGCATTGAGAGCGCTGTGTGTGTGTGTGTGGGGGGGGTGATGGTGGTAGGGGGAGCCAGGGCTGGAACAGCTTTGAATGAGCCTGGATCTCACCAGCAGAAGAGCAGAAGAGCAGTCCCAGCTCTCTGCATTTGCCTTTCACAATGCCTATAGCACAATGGCCCCACAACCCGACTTGTACTTCCTGTTTTCATTACTTCCTCTTTTCCAGTGGCATCATTAAAGGCAGGAGTGGAGGATCCCAGTTCTGCTCATTGGATTTTGTTTCCTTAGTTTTTTTCGTGGCCCAAGACCATGGTGATGGGCATGAGGCAAATATCTGGAGAGACAGACAGCTGTGGCTTTGCAAAGCGGGACTGAGGTGCATTGGCAGAACAGGTGGGGAGGGGTGCCATTTCTCCTCCAACTGGATTTTAGCCTCCACTTCCTGCCCACAGCCAAGCAGGAAATGCCAGGGGACCTGGAGCCATCCCCTGTCCCTCCCTCGCCAGGCAGCACCACATGGTTTGCGATGCTCTGCTGTCAGAGAGCTCTGCGCTTTAGGAGCACCCACAACAAGGGAAATTGCTCTGTATGCGGGAGCCATGGAGCATGGGGAGGGGGAGCGGAGGGGAGGTTGGACCAAGTGGCCCACGCCCCCTCCACAGCCCAGGCTGAAGGTCCTCACCACTGCCACGGCTTGGGGCAGGGCGCATTGAGCTGATGGATGTGGGTGGATGCACATTAGTGGCACATATGCAAATTGCTTCACAAGGCAATTAGCGGCGAGGTCAAACAATTAGCGGCTGCTGGCGGGTGCATAATCCCAGTGCTGCTGCTCTGTCCCCAGCACGATCATTCTGATGGGTTCTGTCTAAGTCACGAGTTGCCCCGTCGTTCTGTCTGCTGGGCGATGGCGTTTCCATGGTGCTCAGCGCGGCCTTCCGGGTACGGGCAGGAAGGCAGCTTGGCAGAGACTTATGCGAGGGCTCCCCTGTGTAGCTGGTGCGTTAATGGCAGCAGGGCTTGGCAGAAAATGGAGGCTGAGGGAGCCAGCCGGGGTCAGAGAACCAGCAACGAGACCACGGCCTCCTTGCTGCTTATCGCTCAGCAGCAGGCAGGGGCTCTGCAGCAGAGAGGGCCGCTGAATAAATACCTACCAGAAACACGTCAGCCAAACCGACTTCCCTCGGCCCCTCAGCCCTGGGGCTCTTAGCCACATCTTACCCAGCACTGCTGATTAGCAGAGCCATTTCTCAGTGGCAGGGCAGCGCGGGATGTGGCAGATAACACTGCAGAGGGCTGAGGCGTGGAGATCGCTTTTTGCCCAAAGCCAAATTGCCTTGGAAATTAAATGCTCCTTTGCCACAGAGGAAGCGGAGTTCTCAGGGCCCAAGCAGACCCTGTCACTATGAGAAAAAGCCTGTGGCCTATTTTAGCTCTGATAAGAAGAATCTAGCATTGGCGGGTGGCGGGGGACAGCAGGGAAGGGGAGGCTACACAGTGTTCTGGACGCTGTAGTTCTTTCGTATCAGAAGACAGACCCACCATGCTTGCACCAGAGCTGGGACGTGCAGCAACTCTGCTGGCTGGCTCAGATTCGTGCCCCACTGCAGGGAGGCTTTTGGCATTAATAATCGCCATGGGCTGGGTGACTTCAGCTAACGAGAGCTGCTGAAGAAATTCCAAAGCTAAAGTTAGATGCCCTCTGAATCCTGCCCGCGGTAGCCTGGGTATCACTCATCTCTGTAGGGTGTGAGATTGCTCACTGAGCCCTGGCTGAGGGAGAGCCATGTTCTGTGTGGTTTTAGAAAGGCTTGATGTGGGAGCCAGGGGTCTGTGGGGAGCAAAACCCAAGGTGCGCGCGTGCGCGCGCACACACACACACACACACACACACACGCACACGCACACTCACACACAAAGCACCCTCCACAAACACAATAAAGATCTTCCCCTAAGAGTGAAGGGCCAGACCACAAGGATCAGCTGAGTACTGGGGACAAAACAGGAAAGGGGCCTGGGAGGGGACACTAAGCAGAGAACCCTGGACAGCACCCACAGCTCTGAAGGGCACTAGCCTACTTAAGTCCTAGGACTAGTTGGCAGAAGCCGATCACGGAGTGGGAGCCCCACCCCTCATTCTGAGGCAGGGGCCACAGAACCAGGATTTCACTCTACCTGGATGACAATAAATGTCAGCATATGGGGATGGGTTGTGAGGAACCCTGAGCGGAGATCCCCGCCAGCTCCCAGTGTGCCAAGGAGGTGTGAAAGGCACTGGGAGCCCTTGAGACGAAAGTTCTCTCCAGCATAGTTCCACAGGTCACATACAGGGCCCAGACAGAGCAAGCATCTCCACGGTGCCGCAGAGCAACGCACCTTAACTCTGACTGGATGGTTTCTGCTGTAGAGATGAGAAGGCAATTCCTGCCCAAGGCATTTCTAGCCTTTGCTTTTCCATTTCCCTTTATAAATTGGGCATAGTCATTTTTGGGCTCCCCAGTCCAGCCAGAGAGAGTTCCTAAGTCTCCCGCTTACACCACAGGCACATTGCCAGCTCAGCTTTCAGGGCCCTTGTATCTCTTGGGCGCTCATCCATCCTGTGTACTCTTAGCAAAGTTCTTTTGGCTCAACAAACTTTATTACAGGCAAACGTGCGTCTGAATTAAAGGTTTGTTACATTCCAATCAAACGTGTAGTCCCTGGCTGGCCATTTCTCTTCCTCTTCCAGTGCTGTTATCACTGGGGCAGGCTTATTGGAGGACGCTTATCAGGCTTTCTAGACATTTGTGCTAATGAGTTCCTGTGCATCAGCGATTTATCACTGCCAGGGTCTCACCTGGCTGTGCACAAAACCAGCTATTTCCTAGTTCCGCCCCAATTCAGCCACTGAGATGACACAGCTGAAAGAGCTGGATAATGGGAATAGAATGAAAAGGGAAATGTGGGGTCTAAGGAATAAGAGTAAAAGCAGTCAGGCAGAGGACAGCCAGAGATACTGGAGTAAATCAGAACCACAAATGATACTTGGTGCTTTTGTCCTGGGATCTCGCTACACACACTCAATGTGAATCAAGCCCCTTACCTCTGAGAAAAGATTATTATCCTCACTTTACAAGAGATGGACAAAACGATACTCAGAGAGATCAAGCTTTGAGTGCAAGGGACTGGACTGCATGACCACTCGAGGTCCCTTCCAGTCCTATGATTATTACTATGAGTTCACAGTGCAGTCTGTGGAATTAATCCCTCGCCTGCTGTTTGTTTCCAACGCTCACAATACCACTGTGCTTGAGACTAATATGAAAACAACATTATAGCTATAGAGTAAATAGAATTATTTAAGCATCCTTGGGAAATCTGCCTAATGAGGCATGCTATGACCTCAATGGTAGGTCTAGTCACCACTCTCATGCCGCCCTCCCTCACATCCCATGACCCCACCCATGTTGCTTGGAGTGAGCTCATTTTATCGCTCCGATCCTAACGATGCTAATTTTGTTCTGCTTTTTGGTGTGGATGATGGAAAATGGCAGGTCATTCTTTGTCTCTTACTCCTTTTAAGTATTAATCTCCCCTTTTCTCTCCTTCCCCCGCCTTCTTCCCTCCTCCTGCAGAGGTACCATCCTTTGATGGGTTGGGCTTACTAAGAATGAAGGGGATTTGCCATGTGTCATTTTCAAAGGTCTAGGGTCAGGAAGATTTAATTGCTGGATTTTTCACAGAGGGTGTTAACATTTATTAAAGTCAGTTTCTCTGATTTCTTTTTAATGAGATGACAACTGTGTGTATGCGATAACATTAGGTTCAATCAGTGGGGGACTCACAGAAGGCTTAAAATAATCAGACCAAGGGAAAGAAAAAAAACCCAATTAAAACCACACCAGTTCACTCCACCTCTTAAGCAATTATGTAGCAGCAGCATCAAGAAACCACAATAATTTCCATGGGACGTTGCAACAAGGCCAGGCATGGTGGCAGCTTCTCATTTTATTTTTAGATGCCCACATTGAGAAACATAGTTATCGAAGGGTTTTTTTTTTTTGTAAAAAAAAGGCAGAAAAACTGAATGGCCAACAAAAGTGTCTTTTAGAAGGAAGGGATGGGATTGGGGCTTTACATGGAGGGAGTGCTGCTTCTTTTATACGTTGGCTGCATTGTACAGCACAGAGAATCTAGTTTGCGTTTTTCAGCTTTTAGAGCCAAATTTTCACAGGAGTCGTCTGAACTGGAAACACCCAGCTTCTGTGAACTGGCCAGTTGGCATGCGCAAAACCCTGAATTTGGGGGTGCTATTGGTCAGTGAATCATCCTGTACATGCAGTCATGGGCCTATGGATGCATCCTGGCCAACGCCACAGGGAAAATTCAGAAGGCACCTTGGAAAACTTAACTCTGCAACTTAGGTCCTAAGTAGCTTCCTAAGCTCTATGCCAGCATTTCCCAGTGTGGGGTGCACTTCTCTATGGCGGTGCACGGGACGAGTCGGGGAAGGGCACAGAAGAGGTGTGTAAATGAATTGTGGGTGGATATCTGGTAGGAGCAGGGCCAGACAGGGCTTTTACAAGGGCTAGAGGGATGATTTCCCCCCCTCTGTATCATCTCGTCCCCTACCCCCAAAGTATTTCATTACAGACTCCAGAGCACCCAGTAGCACTGATAGAATGTCTCCCCACCGCTGAGCTCTAAACCTACAGAGTCACTGGGCAGTTTTTCACCTACCCAGACAGACTGGGAGAGCTCTCTGGGGAAGGGGCTGCTATTTACCGCTTGCTTATATAGAGCTGAGAACGAAAGGAGTGCCACCTGGTGGTGGCCTCCAGGCCCAACTGCCATAATAATCACCTGAAACACAATTACTCGAAATTCACTAAAATGAATGTGCTGTGTGTCTTCTGCTCTTTTGACTTCCTCCTTCCATGTCTTTAGCCTCTTTCCTCCCTCCTTCTAGCTCCAGCCCATTCTATCCATCTTCCTCCCCTTGTCTTGTATCTCTCTATTGTTGTCTCTTCTGTTGATGTGATTATCCCTCCCTGGACCATATCTCCTGGACTTCCATTGAAGAGCAGAAGCCCATGTCCTTTCATTTGCTTTGTCTCTTTGTTATTTGCCACCCCATCTCTGTTGTCCAACCCTCCTCTCACCCTCTTTTTGGGGTCTTCCCAATTCACACGCCATTTGTGGGTCACCTTGTTCCCCTCATCGTCGTCCCTGGGATACTTTACTCTCTCCTTCACTCTTCCTCTCTCCTTTTCTTTCCTGATGTCCCTCACCCTCGCTCTCCCTGGGTAGGTCCAGAGGGAAACACCATGAATTACCAATGACTGGGGAAAAGAATCCCAATCCCGGACAGTCCTTTCCATGCTGGTGAGGGTGAAAGTTATCTAAAAAGAGCTAGAATGTTATTAGCTCTGATCGGCCAGAGTGAAGAGGCCCAGTCTGTATTTTGGACCCAGAGTGAATGCCCCCAGAGCAGGTATAGTGCTATTTCTCAAGGCCATTTGATTGTGCTTGACTGCTTTAGAGGTTCTCTCTCTCTCTCTCTCATGCAATTAAGCCCGGTGCTTTCTTTTAGCCTTCTAAATGAAGCCTAAATGATCATAACTGAGAAGTCACTTGTTTCATTTCGCATTATTGCTCCACATGTGCACATTTCCAACAGCTGTTTGTTCTAACTGAAAGAGGCGGACGGCTCACTTCCTTTGGCTTAATGGGATTTTCTTCCTCTTGAATCACTAAATAGGATCTGTCCCACAAAAATAGGAAGGAAGAGGAAAACATCACAAGATTGCCAGCCACAAGGTTTGCGGGGAAATCTGGGCTTGGCGCCAAAACCTTGCCACTCCTCTCCAGGGTGGTAGGGACTGGGAGAGTCTGGGAAGTAGGAGGATTGCAGTCATCTTGTTTTGATGACAAAGAAGTATCATTGATTGGCTTTGAAGAGAGCCTTGGAACCATTGCCTCAGCCAGGAGATGGAGGGATGAGAAGACGATTAGCCCATGAAGGTGCCTCTACTCTACAAACATTTCCCAGCCCAAGAGCAGCCATGCCAGTGCTAGCAATGGTGTATTCGCCTAGACTGGCCGTGGACATTTTCCCGCACTGTATCATAGAAACAACGCTGAGAACCGGCTACAGAAAGGGATCTGACCTTTCTTGTATGATGAGCAGACCCAATGAGAAAAGACAACTGGCTGCATTTATGAAAGGCTGGGGATTCTAAGAGGTCTGACTTATATCAGCACCATGACAGAGCTGGGCCTGCACCCTTCTTTCCAAGGTGGAGGTCAGAACTGCATGTGTGAGGGGCTTGTTTTCACCAGACAGGGAAAGGTCAGGGCATCCTCAGATTGGGACGTCAGAGCTGAAAGTAAGAGTAATCTGCTTCCTCCCTCCTTCACCCCAACACGAGTTACACCATCTCAGGTGGAACCAGCAACAGTTCAGGCATCCGAGAGAAGGTGCTGGCTAAAAAAGAGTTGATATAAGTGCATGGAAAGGGATGGGAGGGATAGGGAAGGCCCCAGACACCTGAAAAAGTGCAGAAAGAAAAAGGCCAAGAGGGATGGAGGGAGGCTGGTGTCACATGATTTTTGCATCAACATGGTTCCATCTTCTATTCTTCACGTGGTCCCATTGGTCCATGGCTCCTCCTCTGTCCACACATAAGTCCCCTTAAAGACCCACTTCTGCCATGCTGCTTGCCGTGAATCTAGCTGACTTGTATATTAACTGCCCACTGTTCCCTTTCTCCTAGCCCTTTGCTGCTCATCTGTCCTTAGACTGTGAGCTTCTCAGAGCAAGCACCGCCCTTTGTGAGTGTTGCCGTGTGCCCAGCACCTCCGTGGGGAAGTGTACTTTGATGGGCCCATTCCCCCTCTCCAGATCCTCCCACCCTGCCTAGTCTGGGGACTCAAAAACATCAGCAAATTCATCTTCCCCGGGGACTTCTTCTTTTGCTCGGTTGCTGCTAGTTTTCTTCCCAAAGCAGCCAGCGCCTGCCTCTCCACTGGAGTTCAAGCCATGCCCTCACCCCACTTCCTTTCTCCCTGCTCACATTTGTAAATCTTTATTTCAGAAGATGGATCTAGAGATGGTGCCATTCCAAAGTTACCATAAGCTTTAAATTCCTGCCACTTCCTAGACCCCGCCGGAAGGAGCTGTCCAGCTCAGGAGGGAGAAGCCCTGAAAGGACTGCTTGGTTTACCGCTCCACTCTGCCTTCTGCAGCTGAGGATTTAGGACCTGTTCCAAATGCCACTGGAACCAACGAGAACTCCAATAGGTTTTGGCTCACACCCAGTGTGTCCCTTGGCTACCTGGGAAGGACTGGAATGTGTCCTGCATGCAGTGTGCTGTACACGCTTTGTGTCTCTTCTCCCCCGGCTTCCTTTGTTCTGTGTTGCCCTCCCACCTGGTTCCACTGCCCTACTTTTGTCCAGCCTTTTCCAAGTGGCTAGGGCAAACACTGTGTTCAGTTAACGAGGTCTGATTGCTAAAAGCACTAAGAGGCAGTTCATTTAGAGCAAGCAAATTAATTGAAACCTAAATGTACAGAGTCAATTTATTGCTGGGAAAGCAATTACCACAACGGTTTGGCCACTGCTATGTAAGGAAGCAGGACACATTAAGCTGGTTTAACAGCTGCCTTTTATTTAATTCCACAAGCAAGAAGAGTTTATAGCATCTGAATCTTTTCTTCAGTTCCCATCTCCCAGCCTCTTGGTCTCCTGGCTTTGATCTTTAAAGAGACGGTACTCCGTGACTGCCATTATAAATTAAAGCAATGAAACTTTTCCGGAGCCTTTGGCAAGGACGATACGCCCAAAGAGGTCTGTCTGAAAACAGCTAATGGTCAGATGCTGAAAGAGTTTTCCCCTCCTCTATTCTTCTTTGAGCAGATTGATTTGGGGCACTTAAAGGAACATGCTGTGCTCTGGGCACACATTGTCCTGAACATGACAGGTTGTGACATTTACTACTGAATCAGAGGCTTCCCTTTTACTGCGTGTGCTGTAAAAGTATCTGAGAATCCAGAGCAGAAACATAGTCTTTATTTTTTGAAGACTTAAATGCAGCTGGAGGGGCAAGTGGAAGAGAGGTCATTCCACGTCAGGAAAACTCTGGCCCTCCATGAGAATTCAGGCAGGGCCAAGCCCCTCCATAAATGACAAAGAAGAGAGGCATGTGACATCAGTAGAACAACACTCAGTGATGGTTCAGGCCCACAGAAGAGGGCACCATTTTCACGCAGTAACTGCTGAAAGTGGATACCTTCCCATAAGAAAGTTTTCATGGTCACCCATCTGCTTTGTTTAGCCAGAACTGGCAGTCCAGTGTCTTCCGGCACACACAGAGTGGGGACAGTAAAGCTTTAGATCCCTCCCTCAATTTATACGGTCTCTTACAGCAGGGGAAGAAAGCTCAAGATCTTTTCCCTACGCTGGAAATCACTGAAGGCGAGTGGATCAGATGGGGACACATGGAGGTGGGAGAACATCAGAAAAATCTGGAGTGTGGAAATAAGCTGGAAATAAGCAGCCAAGATTTCAGACGCTTTTGAAGCCAGTTGGACTCTTTGGGGTTCACTGATTCTTAACTCCAAGGTGTGAAACAGGCCATCCATTGAGCACTATGGAGAACAAGACTCTGCCTTGAGCTTGTTATGCACTAGAGAGTCAAAGAGTGTTTGTTTACGATACATTCAAGTCACGTGCCTAAGAGGCATAAGCCATGTGGACACATGGCCGCTGGGAACTGGAGTGAGACCAGTTCATTTCAGAGAGGTCACTGAAGGCCGTTAATGTGCCACAGAAGTTCAGTAGTGTAAATGCCTTGGAAATGATTAGTATGGAATTTAGCTATCAAGGCACTCTCAGAAGTAACACCCTATTAACTCTTTATTGCTTGAAGGAAGCCTTCCCGTTAAAGAGCAATAGTTCTGAGCCAGTCTCTTCTAGAGAGCCGACAACCCCATTAAACAAGCTGTAATGTTTTTCCAGTCATGCTTAATTGCTTCAAAGCAGATTGGTATAAACCCTCTAGGCGCCACCTTCTTACTTCCTCCCAAATAAAGGGTTTTAAGCCTCCTTGCCTGAGTTCCTACCAAGAGAAGGCGCAGTCTGAAAGAAGCTAGTCTGAGCACCATATTTCTGAGTATTGTTCTCAGCACTGAGCTCCTTCAAGCCAGGGGAGCTGGGAAGCAAGCAAGTGCTTGCTTGTCTTCGAGGATCGCTAACAATGAGAGCCGGGGAAGGCTGCTGCTCCAGAATTACATTACTGGCACCTCCAAAAGGAAGCTGCCCGCTCAGAGGAAGCAGCCAAAGCTCATTAGAATCAGGAAAACAGCACCTGACACATCTATAAGTAGCCGCTGCTCTTTGCCTTTGTCTCCCCGCCCCTCCCCGTCTCTCTTGGTATTATGCGATGTTCAATACACGCAGTGCTTCTTCACTGTGTCTTGTTAAGCTGTTGGCTCTGGGGCCAGCTCCATCACAGCTCATTGTACCGTACATGTCATCCACACTACTAGTCCTCACTCATCTTTTCCCCCATCCTCCAGTCTCTCTTTTCCTCCCTTCTTGCTCTGTCCCTTGCCCTCTTCCCATCCCTTGCTCTCCTCCCACCGCTTTCCCGCTTAGTCACACTGCAGCTTTCTAGCCGGACGGCCGGCCCATCAAAGAGTAAAGCGCGTGCAGGTGGCGAAAGGGACAGCTCCAGAATTTGCACAGCCTCCCTCCAGAAAGGGGAGGCAACTAGCCCAGAGAAACTTATCCTGCACCTGCTCCTATTAAAGGCATAGGGCAGACCCCTGGGTTTGTGTGCACCACATGTCTCTTGCCTGCCCCCAGGAGATTAGGAACTCAGTGTTTTGGAAGGAACACGCTTGCCAGGAACTGCCATTTAGGTGAGACTGGGCATGGTGTGGCAGGACAGAGATAACAGAGAGGAAATCAGCTCTGAGGAAAATGCAAACCCACTGAAATTTAGACTGTAAGCTTTCAAGGCAGGAACTGTTGCTTATTGTGTGTATGTACAGCACCCAGCACAATGGGGCCCTGCTCTCAGCTGGAGCCTGGGGTGCTGCCCTAAGACAAATAATAGGATTCTCAACTTTGAATGACTGGAAAGAGCCCCTTGTTGATAGACCCCATTACCCTGATGCAGCAGAGAGAACCCATCCATATGTCCCTTCCACCCTGCCCCCCCAGTTCTGGGCCTTATAGCCAGGAGCACCAGCCCCTAGGAGAGCTGTGGGGGGGAGGGGAAGGTACTGAATGCCATCTTCGTGCTCCCTGAGGCTTGTCTGACCCATGCTGGAAGTTAGAGCACCTTCAGGGCTGTTTTAGTGCACCCCAGCAAGCCACAGCTCCCCAGGGGCCAGTATATGGAGTTATACCTGTCTCATACAGCTGGAAAGACCTTGAAAGGTCATCAAGCCCAGTCCCCTGCCTACACTAGCAGGACAAAGTACTGTCCCCTGACAGATTCTTTTGCCCCAGATCCCTAAATGGCCCCCCCAAGGATTGAACTGACAACGCTCAGTTTAGCAACCCAATGCTCAAACCACTGAGCTATCCCTCCCCCCAATCTAGTATAGGTTACTATAGGGTGTGCCTATATTGGGCGCAACTCCTAGCTTGCTGCTCTGCTTCTAATCCCATATACCACAGCAGAGAGGGGCACAGAGCCCTGCCAGGAGCATCCTCCGTTGCCTTGTTAGGGCCCCGCGGCACCACCAGAAGAAACAGCAAAGCCCTTTTCAATAGCTATTTGCAACCCAGCTCTGCTCTGCAGGTACTTGAGGGGGCATGGCTGGGTTTGGAGCACGCAGTACCTCAGTGGGTGGGAATGGATGTGGGAGGGGTGGGCATTGGGATTTCAGGAACAGGAAACCCAGTGGGTCCTGGGGACAGACTGCCTGGGGTAGGAAAGGAATGGCCACACAGCAAGATGCAGGCGGAGCAGCTGAGTGCTGGGTTGTAGGAGAAAACAGGGCAGTCAAGGTAAAAAAAGATCTTGCCCCTTTCAGAGCCCACCCCAGGAGTTCCCACTGCCAAAATAACAGTCAGCACTGAAAAGCTGAAGAGAAAATCAAAATCAAAATCCCAATCCCAATCCCAATCCCAATCCCAATCCCAATCCCCCTCTTGTCCCTTCCAAACTCAGCCCCTTCCTCCCCTACAGCACATCCCTTTATTGTGTGCATGTTGATTAGCTAAGTGGCTACAGCTGGCCCAGCCTTGCTCCCCAGCCTTCAGGACAGGTAACTGTGGCCCTTTCTCTAGCCCTGGGGAAAGGGTTAACCCTTTGTCTGCCAGGCTCCAGGCAAGGGTCTATAAACCCATCATAGCCACGCAAGCCCCTTTGGTGGACTCTTGGCGATGGATGTGAAAAACTCTGCCCTCCTAAGTCATTCCTGCTAGCCTCCAAGAAGCAGAAGCAGCACAGCTCTGGGGATTTCTTAGCCAATTCCAGAAACCAGCAGGCTGGTTTCACTGCAGTAAAGGCAATGCCACAAAGCCGGGACAGATTCTTTCCCCTCCTCCTCCACCCCCCGCAACATTTTCCTGTTTCCACTTTTTTTAAACATGTCAAACTCTTATAGCAACTTAATAGAAGTCCGGATGGAAACCGAAGCCCAGCATCTACTCCAGAGCCCAGCATCTACTCCAGAGCCCAGCATCTACTCCATGTGAAGCCCAGTAGTGCCGGCACTTCCCGCCTTTTTGATCTGCATGGATTAAGTCAGGGCACAATGTTAGGGCAAAAGGAATGTACTTAAAGTGGAAGGTTGACTCCTGCATGTGGCTTTCGGGAAGTAATGACTGCTGTGTTCCCCCCGAGAGGGCTCAGGTGAACTCCCACTGCAACAACTAGCTGCTCATCAATAGCTAGTCTTGTGCTAATGACGCTAGAGGAGAGAGCTATAGGTTGTGGATTCAGTTCCCGTCTTGGCTCTCAGGCAAATTCTGCAAGGTATTTCTACCTCAGTTTCCCCTCCCTAAAAGGGGGCTCAAGATCATTTCCCAGCTTGCAGGCATGTGGTGAACCAAAAGCCACCAACGGGGGGGATGTGGAGAGACCCAGAAGGAGTGGCCCTCATTCTCACCAGCCCCTTTCCTTGGCTGACTCCTGGTGGGTGTTCCATAGGGACCGCAGGCATGTCGATGCAAAGGCCTGGGACAGCATCAGCCGCCCTCTCCTTAGACTGTTGAGTTCTGTGCCTCTCCTTGGTGATGTTGATGCACCCCTAGCTTCCTTTCTCAGGCAGGGCGTCAGGCAGTCCATCCACAGTAATTATTAACTGTTGGGGTCTGTGGGGTCCCTTCACTGAGGAGTCAAGCGGGCGAGAAGCTACCTGGAGTCTGACCCTCTTCAATAGATGGATTTTGCTTAAGTGGCACAGAAAGGCAATGGCTGAGGGCAAGAAATGCACCCTGAGGCTGAGGGGACAGGAGGGGGTGTGTTGAGGAAAACAGCAGGATTTGGGTGGCTGATGGAGTGGGAGGCTTGTCCGCTGTTGTGTGGGGATTTGACGGTATTAGGTCATGGTGGGAGGAGACTTTTCACTATGGGGGTGGCACGTCATCCCCTCCTGCCTTCCAGATCCCATTCCCTCAGGCCTCCTCTCACCCCCAGTTTCCAACCTCCTTTTTCTTGGCAGAGACATCTGCCCTCCCTTAACTGTCAAAACATTACAGCCAAATGCCACAAGAGCAAAGCCCCATGTTTTTTGCCTTCACGTGGGTTACGAGAATTGTTTCGCACTAGAACCTCAGCAGCTGCTCTACACTGGCCAGGGACAGGCTGCACTTTCCCCTCCCACAACAAGCCAGGAGGGTAGGAATCAGGAGACCTGGGGTGTATTCCAGGCACTGCTGGGGTATGTTGGGCAAGAATCTGCCTCATTTTCCCTTTCTCTGTCTGCCATGTCTATTGAGTCTATAAGCGCTCTAGGGCAGGGTCCATCTCTCACTATGTGTCTTGGCAGCACCTAGCACCACGGACCCCTGATTTTAGTAAGGAGCCTCTATGGGCCACTGCAGTAAAATAACGATAAGCTGAACTTAAGGAGCTGCACCTTCCCCCACCCCAGGAGTGACTGTGTTAAGCTTTCCTCCCTCGAAATGTTAGTTCGTACTTTTTAAACAGTGAGATTAATTAACCATTGGACCAACTTGCCAAGAGGCAGCTTGGTTCTCTATCACTCACCATTTATAAATCAAGCCAGGCTGTTCTTCTAACAGGATCTGCTCTGGGAATTATTATGGGGATGTTCTCTGGCCTGTGTCCTATGATCACCAGAGTCCCAGCTGGCTTTGGGATCTGTGAAATTGCTCTTACAAGTCTCAGACCAGTCATTGGTGCCGAAGAGCGGGTGAATTGGCTCAGTTTAGGAGGGGAAAGCTCCTGTTATTCACAATAGGCCAGATGAGTCAATGGGAGAAGCAGCTTCTTATTTTTCTTCCCCCACCCTTGGCCCTTCCAGAACTCACGTGATCACTGACTGATGTCGTACCTTAAATATTCAGAGTGCACCATGCCTCACTTTAAAATCTGAAAGCCTGGAGCTTCGGTGGAACTTACTGGAGATATGCAGATAGCAAAATGCACAAAGGAGGATTGCTGGCAGATGTGGCTGGATGGACCTTACCCAGTAACCTGTGAGCTTCCACCAGCTCTCAGATGCCACAGAAGCCTTGTGCGGAGGGAAGAGTAACAGGGAGACCAGCAATCCTGTGATTGACAAAACAAAGGTCGCATTTCACACTGCAACAACTGGTATGGCTGATCCTGGCTGTTCCTGTTGTTTGCTGCTATTAATGATCCCTGTGTCTGAATGACAGCCTTGTCTCTTTCTGGCTAGCTCCTCCTTCTGGGTGATCCTGCCATGAACTCGTTACCAGCCATGGTTTGTGATGGTAGTCTTTTGCCATGGAAATTGAATGTGATGTCATACATTCAGCATTCTGACTTCACCCTGGAGACATAGCCCCTGTACCGTTGGGTCATTGGCGGACGGGCTCAGAGAGGTGGTGGAAGCTCTGTGAAAGGTGGATGGATTTCTCTTGTGATCCTCATATGTTGGGAAGTTTCCTTGAGGTGAAAACGCCTCTAAACGAAACATGAGAGCCACACTGCAAATGCAGGTGTATCGGGGCGCAGTTACAACAGCGTTGGCTCCAGACACGGTTAAAGCACTACATTATCTTGCAGTGTGGATGAGACTCTCAACCATCCCACCGAAGCCTGCTAAAGCCTTGGATAGTCCAAGCTATAATGTGTAAAAGGGGGGTAACAGCGTCAGACATGTTTATGGGTCCTAGACATGAGGTGGGATATTATTGTCAGGACCCAAGAAGTGAGCCAGCTCTAAATCAGGAACAACAGTGCTCCATCCACCTGACATTCCCCCACACAAGGGTTAACACACGTTTCCCTTTGAGTGCTCAATAAAAGCGATCCTAAAGTTTAGCTGTTCTCCTACGGAAAGAACAATTAACAGCACCATAGGTTGCCCTTTCGTCTCGCTGTATGGATTACCACACTAAAGGGAATTGGTTACGAGGATAGAAAGGTCCTGACATTTCGGGCTTGAAGGAGCTGCTTTGTGAGTAAGTCTTTGATTTGTTGTTGATATTTTGTTTTTAGGTCTCTCTCTCTCTCTCTCTCTCTCTCTCTCTCTCTCTCTCTCTCCCTCTCTCTTTCCCTCTCTCTCTCTCTCTCTCACACACACACATTTACTTTCAAATATCAATGGCTGTCCACTTCAGAAGATCTATATTTTCTGTTAAGTGTCTTAAGAAATGTCAGGTTTTTTTTCACGTTTCACAATATATCTGTATCGTTGTTTCCGAAACAAAAATACTTGGTTAGCTTAGAGCTCAGGTTGCTCAAGTGCAAATCTGACCACCACAATCATGAAAATTCAAGGAAGTTGCAATTTAACAAGGAAAAAAATTTCCCAAACATGTCACCACTATTTTTTCCTTATTTTTCATCAAAATTAGAAATTTTGATGAAAATTTCATTGAATATTGAAAAATTTCAACAAGCAGGTAGGAAAAATCCTCATGAAATTGTAAGCAATATTTTTTCCTGATTATTTTTTTGTTTATGTGTGTAAATTAGAAATTTTAATGAACTATTTTGTCAAAAAATTGAAATCTAGAAAATGTCAACTCACTTTACTAGTTAAACCAATATTCACGGCCACCAACCCACACCCTCGTACCCACTCACCCACCAACAAACTCCTACCCTTTAGCCTCTGAATATGAAGAACATTCACAGACTCCCTAGCAACACAGTAAGCTCACAATTATAACACATGTAGTCACCCACAGTGCATACATCCAATTCCTTGCAACCACACTGAACCAGAACAAGGGAGACAGGCTGGATGGATACAGTATCAGTAACGCATGATGAATTTGAACAGATCCATCCACTTCTGGCAGAAGTAAAACTTGTCATGATGAAGGAGAAGGAATAACTTTCATTCCCTTTCATTCTTTGCATTTTCGACTGGGCCTGTGGCTGAGATGTGGCGTTAATAGAACATGGTGGAGTTTGGCATCGATGGTGACTGAGGTTATGGATGGAGGCAAAGAAGAATGTGAGTTGCTCAGGAGTATATTTACAAACTGGAAGATTTGTAATCACAGGCCACATCTAAGGTGCAATGTGAGTCCAGGGGTTGAAGACATGCTCAGGCCTAATTCCCCTTCCTTCCACACACAAATCATGCTAGCCCAGGACCCCAGGACCATGGGGTGAAGAGTCTGATCCTGAATCAAGCCAGGCCCAGCATGAGTAGCTGAGCCAGTCTTCAGGGCAATGTGCATTAATATTCTCCTGCAGGAATATCCCAGCAATAAATGACTACTCTTGGGGGGGGGGGGGGGCAAGGCGGCATTGTGACTCAGGGGCATATCTGTCAGTCATCGAGCCTCCTGGGGCTATGCCCGGGACAGAGCAGCTGACACACTCCCACCCCCTTGCTTAGGGCTGGACCTCATGTTGCCCTCCAGCTCTCCCTGTGCAGCATCCTCACAGGTCACTCATTGGGCAAATGCTCAATTCTATTCCAGGCCGTGCTGGAACCCAGCGATGCCACCTGCATCACTGGCGGTGTGAGGCTTAGGGCATATCAGACCCAGGGCTTCTTGCTGTGGTTCTGTTTCTTTGGAAGGGAACAAGAAAATCCTCTCCACTCCTGTCATTTGCGCTTTGTGAGTGCTCAGCAGCACGTCACCGAATCAACAGACAACAGAAGGGGAAAATAACCTCCAGCCGTGGTTCAGTTCCTCTGGATTGCTATGGATCACTTCGTAGTGCCACTTAAATGCAAGGCACATTTTCTTAACAAATAAGAATCTAATGGATTAGGTTCCATCTAATTATGCATTCTGCATTAAGCTGATGCGCCTACTGTCTGCTGCTGCTGGCATAATTAAACTTAATATACTTTTAATGATGTCTTCTTAACTCATGCTTTCATAGATGATTAGAATCAAATGCGGACAAGCTGTCACCGATCCGGGAGAGGATCTTTTCACAGGTCCTGATGGGACTCATGTTGAAATATTAATAATTCTGATTTCAAGGTTAACAACATTGGTTTCGAAGTGGGGAATGCTTGTCATGCCCGCTGAGCGAATCCGATACAACGAACAGACAAGCCGGTCAAGTCCCGGCTCTCTCTGTCCTGGCACCAGGAGAGTGTGACTCTTACTTTGTTAGGAAGATAGGGTTTGTAACATGAAACTCAAAAGGTAAACCAGCTACGCCTCGACCACTGTCCTGACTTCGGTGTGCTTTGCGGTGGTCTCTGCCTTTGAGCATTCGGTCTTTGCTCATCTTCCCTGAGTTGTGGGCTTGGTCTGCGGGGGTGCTAGAACAATTTATATAGTGGGGGTGTTGTGAGTCATCGAACCGAACTGTAAACCCTGGATATAATGGAATCCACTGCAGCAGTCCCCATACCCCTAATTCCAGCACCTATGTCAGTCTGTGCTCTGAAAGCGGCATGGTCTAGTGGCTTTGCAGTCAGGAGACTTGATTCTGGATCTGCCGCTGATTTGGGGCAAGTCTCTTTGGCCCATATTCACAGCGGTACTTAGGTCCCCAAATCAATGGGAGTTAGGTGCCTAAATACCTTTGTGAATCTGGGCCTTCACCTCTGCATTTCTCCTCCCACCCTTTGTCTGCTTAGGGTATCAATTCTTTGGGGCTGGGACCATCTCTTATTACATCTCTGTGAAACACCAAGCACAGCTGGGGCTTCTAGGTATTACTGGGCTATTGATGACAATGATTAAACGAATGCACTCCCAGCGATTAAATACCAAATTTTAAACAACCCAGCCGTTGCTGATCACATTTCAGCATCTTGAAGAACGGGCTCAAAATTTGGCCCCTGAGGAATTTGTGGGGGAAGCAGTGGGTACTTCTTTAGATACTGCATCCGTTACAGAGCGCTGCAGCTCAGTGCACAGGCTTGGGTTGTGCATGGTAAGTAATTAAAGAGGTGCAAGAAAACATGTATTCGACTGGAGCTGAATTCTTCTGTCCATTGTCCAGCAGCAGAGCTGGCTTTTGGCTTGCCAAGATCAAGTTGTGAAATCGTCTCCAATCCTTCAGACAGGAAAGAATTGATTTATTACACTGCAATACATACTGCGTCCAACACCGTGTACCTTTCATCTAAAAAGTCAGGCTGTATAGAACATGAAATGCTATTAATTCTGATGCCAGCCAGAATGGAGAAGGAATTACTGCCAAGGGGATCCAAGAGAGCATGTTAAACCATCCCAGCAGAGTAATGAACATACATTGTGGCTGTTACATTATACTGTATTGATCCCCAGGAATGAAAAAGTACCCTGACAGCCATCAAAGGCTCTTGTTAATAACGCCGTGCGTGTGCTGTATATAATTAACTCTGGGAGAAAGCTGTGCAAATATTCCCTAATTAATCCTCCCAAAGCTCTGACAGGGAGGATTAACCCCATTTTCCAGCTGAAAAACTGACCCAGAATGACAAATTCTCCTCTCATTCACAGCTGTGCAATGCCAAGGAGGGTGGAGGCCACCCTGCACACTTCCCCAGGACCACCGAGAGCCCAGGCCTGGGGTCTAACTGCTAGGCAACAATGCTTCTTCTGTATAAACCTGCACTTAAAAATAATACCCCCGCCCAAAGGGAAGCATGAGCTTAAGGGCTTTGGAAGCTTGGGACCAGCGAATTCAGCCCTTTGCAGGGTCGAGCCCAAACATGGGAACTCAGCATCCTAATCCAGACCTCACCCTCTGACGCAGGACTGGATGGGACACCACCAATGCCCTGCTGTAACGGGCCAAAGGGGAGGAGGAATCAGTAAAGGGTGTGAGGCGCTTCCATCCGCCTGAGGGCTGAGCAGGTACACTGTCTCTGTAGCATCCTGCAGTTCCCCCACGTGCTAGGCGTCATCACACCTCTCCTGAGATGCCCTGGCTGGTGCAGCAGGGAAAGAAACTGGCTAGGGATAGCTTCTTTCTTCCACGGGAGCGAGGGGGAAACAGTGACCTTACTGGGATTCTCAGAGTCTCTCACAATCTGCTCTCTGAGGAAGCACAAGTATGTTCTGCCCTTTACTCAGGCCTTGTGGCAAAGCTACAATCTAGCATTCCATAAGGATCACATACACAGCTCTTCTATTATCATTATTCTTTCTTTCTTTCTTTCTTGTCTACATCCATCACCAAAGCAGATTCTTGAAGCTCAGCAAACCAGCCCTTGCGTCACCTGCCAAGTAAAATCACTTCTGCCCTACTCATTTCAATGGGTTAGTTAGCTCTCCAGGTTTTTAACTCGGGTCTTACATGACTCTTGCATCAAGGGAAATAGAAACATTTGCCTGTATTTTAAATCTAATCAGTAAATCCAGGAGCTCGGTTTGGGTGTTTTACAGCCTGATTTGGCTGGAATGCCCAGATACCAGTAGTAACTCTGGCTTTGTTTCACTCTTTCCATATTACTAATAACTAACAATTTCTTTCAACAAAACATGCTCAACCAGAAATTATGGGGTTGATGCAGGAATTAATGGTGAAATTCTCTGGCCTGAGTTATGCAGCATGTCAGACTAGATGATCGTAAGGGACTTAAAAACTATGACTGTACAACTAATGATCTGGCCTGAGCCACTCACATATAGAAGACAGACACCTACCCATGTGTAGAGCAATATGTGTTTGTACAGCACCAAGCACAAGGGCATCCTGGTCCATATTTGTGGGGTTCTTAAGTGCTCCAGTAACACATATAATAATAATGTCTAATAACAATGTTTTTATGTAATATCCTAGAATTGATCCTCTGATGTGGCTGTATGGAATAAACCAGATTAGCGGAAAACTTTTTGTACTCACAAATAGACACACGGTGTGCAGCATGAAACATAAGAATGGCGCTACTGTGTCAGCCCAAGGGTCCATCTAGCCTAGCATCCTGTCTTCTGATAGTGGCCAATGCCAGGTGCTCCAGAGGGAATGAACTGAACAGGTAATCATCAAGTGAGCCATCCCCTGTTGCTCATTCCCAGCTTCTGGCAAACAGAGGCTAGGGACACCATCCTTGCCCATCCTGGCTAACAGCCACTGATGGACCTATCCTCCAGGAACTTACATAGTTCTTTTTTGAACCCTGTTATAGTCTTCACAACATCCTCTGGCAAAGAGTTCCACAGGCTGACTGTGCATTATGTGAAGTAGTACTTCCTTTTGCTTGTTTTAAACCTGCTGCCCATTAATTTCATTTGGTGACCCCTAGTTCTTGTGTTATGAGAAGGAGTAAATAACACTTCCTTGTTTTTTTTCTACACACCAGTCATGATTTTATAGTCCTCGATCATATACCCCCTTAGTTGTCTCTTTTCCCAGTCTTATTAATCGCTCCTCATTTTTGTTGTCCTTTTCTGTACCTTTCCCAATTCCAATATATATATTTTTTTGAGATGGGGGTACCGGATCTGCACAGTGTTCAAGATGTGGGCGTGTGGTGGATTTATACAATGGCATTATGATGTTGTCTGTCTCATCATCTATCCCTCTCCTAATGATTCCCAACATTCTGCTAGCTTTTCTGACTGCCACTGCAGATTGAGTAGATGTTGCCAGAGAACTATCCCAAATGACTCCACGAACTCTGTCTTGCATGGTAACAGCTAATTGAGACCCCCGTCATTTTATATTTATATTATATACCTTACATTTGAAATTTGAGCGAGAACATTTTGTGTCCTTTTCCATTTATCTTCTCAGCTGACAAAGACTGGTCTTGTTTGCAGTGTTGTTGTAGCCATATTAGTCCCAGGATATGAGAGCGACAAGATGGGTGAGGTCATGTCTTTTACTGGACTGACTTCTGTTGGCAGAGAGGACAAGCTTTTGAGCTACACAGAGCTCTTCCCCAGGTCTGGAGAAGGTAAAGCTTGCATTTTATCCTTTGGTCCGAAGCACTGTTCTCATGGAAAAACCCTATGGCTCTTTATAGGGAAGGAAGGAATAGGGACCTATGGAAATTGAATCATGTTCTATAGAAATAACCCTAAACCTCACAGAATGTAATAGAGAATGAGAACCTTTCCACCAGATGTTGGACCCAGTTGGCAGTGTTTAATAGAGATTCCTATCCCTGATCTAGAATTCTGCCAGTTTTCAGGACAGCTTAAAGATTCTGTAGAAAGCTCGTCATTATGCATTCAATTCTATAGGCCTTTTCCATAATAGTAAGACCATTCCTTTCTCCATCTTCCTTTGAGGTGACTCTGACAATGGCTGAGAACTTGCAGTTCAGCACTGTGTGACATGTCACAATGAAGAAATGCTCCCAATATTTCTCTTCTCAGGCTGGGTGGCGGGTTGGTGGGTTCCTGGTCTCACCTTTCCCTACTGGAGAGTTGTATTCCCATTGGTACTTAGATTCCAAGTGAAGGTGACGTTATTGACCTAAATCAATTTCCTAAGGGAAGTTTACTTGCAGTACAAAGCCACTTCATGCAGTTTGATGTGACTAGTGTCTACTCAGGAGAAACCCAGGACCGGAATAGCAAGTGGTGCTGCTGGGGAGAGTATTGCCCTGCACTTGGCTTCCCTATTCCTGTTTCTAGAGAGTCAATTTCAGACGAGCTAAATTCATTCACAAACTTATACTCGCCCCATGAACACAAACCAGCATAAACAAAGAGTTGGAAGAAACCCAAGTTCGGCCCAGTGTCTTCAGTGAGCTAGTAAAGCTGGGAGGGATTTCATCTTCATAATAGGCTGGATCCACGTGAATGATTGTTTCCATGGAGCTGAATAGTTTGTCTGGCACTCTCTAGTGTCTCCAGATACTGGGTTTACATATGGATCCTGCCATTGCAGGCCCTGCCCTGCTGAGGGCTGCAGTGACAGAGTGATATCACCCTGCTTCCTTTGCATGCTGCTAATTACCCTGGTACCAGAGATGCAGGCACGCTGGCATGTCACTCAGCAGCAGGCTGCCAGCAAACACAAACAGGGCCGGCGGCTGAAGCAATGACAAATTGATTCATGCCTGTGAATAACGAGGATGCACCAGGGGACTCTGTGTTCAGGGAGGTCAAGAACTACAAGAATCAGCAGAGATGACTTTTAAATGTACGCAGGGTAGATCTGCTGCTTGCGGCCAAGCACACGGCAGGCAGGGACTGTGTCAGACTGGCCCACCTGGCCCCACCGCTGCGCCACACGGACCCACAGCAAAACCCCGGCTATTCTAAGCCTGGAGCCACATTGCTCTCTATCTTGACGCACACTTCCATGGTTTAGCAGAGTGTGTAATACAGACAGAATGTGACCTCACCCCGGATTCACAGTAGAGCCCAAATCCAGCTGGGACGCTTGCCTGGTTTCGATGCAAAGCTAGGAGCAGAATATGTCCTCTGGTTCCCAAGCCTTCCTAACCCCTGGGCCAGGTTTTAAGTGAACCTACGTCTACACTTGGAGGTGAGGGTAGGATTCCTAGCTTGCGTAGATGTGCTTGTGCCGGCTGTCACTGAGTTAGCAAACTACAAACGGTAGCATAGCCCCGGTAGTTTCCACTGACTGGTTTCCACTGAGTTTTGCTTGAAGATTTTGGATCAGTGTGAGCCCAGCTCTGGAAACAAAACTCAGGGGAAAGGGATTGCAAACCCTGAGAGATCCAAAGGGGTGAAAATAACCCCATGAACCTCAGTGAGAAAGCCAAACAGCCGCATTTCGCACTAGCGTCAACCCGCCGGGTCACACGGCACCCTCTGATCCCAAGAACTGGCATAAACATCAAGAAGGGTCCTGCTCTAAACATGGATGGTGTGCTGGTCCTGGGGGAACCCTCTGCCCCCACCTGACCCTGTGATCAGAAAGACAGGACATTATCACGAGTGTCTCATCTAAATGGGCCCAATTGGTAGTGGAGGGGCAGAGCGGAAGTGGGAAGGTGATCAGGATATGGTCAGGACCAGTGTGTCCCCTATATCCCTGCCTACTTTTTGGGGTGGGCCAACCAGTTGTTATGCTCCTGACACTTCACTGTGCTACAGCTCCTCTCCCCCCGACTTGGACAGTTTATCGCAGAGGAGAGAAAATGCTGGGCCATTATTTATTTGGCAGGATGAGAAGCAGGGGCCATTCTGCCCTGGGGATCCTCCCCCATTCAGAAAATTAACCGCTCAGGAACATGACTGTACCTTCATCTCAGTTATCCACTTAACAGGATGGGGCTTCCTCGTTCCAGAGAGAGGGTCCAGGACAGGGGAGTTGGTCCTGGACTCAAAGCAACAGCTGGCGGACTTGGGGAGGGAGGAGGGCTGCCCTTCAGTGAACAGCCCAGCAGAGGATGAGGCAGGCTTTCACATATGTGCTTAACAAACGAGCAGATGCACAGCTGAGGAGGATTGCATTGGCCTGCTAGAAATGCCACCGCAGTGCAGAGTATTAGCTCCCAAAGTCTGCCCTTGTGTCAGGTGGAGGAGTCCCTCCTCAATCAGCCAGCAGCCAAACCTCTTCACTCAGGCTAGGCCTGCTTAATTCTTGCTCCTACATTTTGCAGCTCATGTGGCTGGCAACATACTGCTTAGCAGATCACGCCTTTAAAAAGCTTTTGGCAGATCTCCCTCCGCAGCTCCCCTGAGAGGTGCTAGACGAGCACTGTTAACCTGGCTGTGGAAATGGGCGGCTGAGGCAGAGGGATTGATTTGATGCAGAGTTGCATCGGTTTAACTTGTGATTTTAAACTACTTTAAACTGGGGCCAAATGCTGTGCGAACACTTTCAGTATGGTTTAAACCAGGCTTATTTCAGCTGAGCTCAAATTGATTAAGAACAGGCTTATACCAAACTAAAACAAGTCACTCAAACTAAAAAACTTGTCCACACAGGAAGGGGGTTACACTGGTTTAACTAAACCAGTGCAGATTTGTGGCTCCAAAGGCCAGAGAGGATAAGGACTTGTCTACAGAGGCAAGTATTACTAGCTTACTGGTAAATCATACCGCATAGTTAAGCTGATCTAGCCTTACCAGCATAAACTCCTGTGTGAGAACACTGATTCCAGTATTATTTCTTATTCACATTTCAGTTTAGCTTAAACCCCTTCCAAAGTGACACAAGCAAAACCAGATAAAGTATCAGAGGGGTCGCCATGTTAGTCTGTAGCCACAAAAACAACGAGGAGTCCGGTGGCACCTTAAAGACTAACAGATTTATTTGGGCATAAACTTTCGAGTGTAAGAAACCCACTTCTTCAGATGCAACTAAAGAAGTGGGTTTTTTACCCATGAAAACTTATGCCCAGGTAAATCTGTTAGTCTTTAAGGTGCCACCGGACTCCCCGTCATTTTAAAACCAGATGGAGGCATTCTGGCTCTGGAATGAGTGTGTCTACATGGGGAATTATATCAATATAACTATGGCAGTTTAAATCACAGCTTAACTTATACTGGTATAACTATTCCGGGCTGAGAAGCCCTATGTGACTTGCTCAAGGCAAAACAGGGAGCCAGTTTTAGAGCCAGGACTGGAACAAAGGGGTTCTTGACTGCCAGGCCTGTGCTCAGATCACTAGATCAGATTTCTGTTCTGGGAGAGTGCTGCCAGTTATGCCAGTTATGCCTCTTTTCCCATTAGCACAGTAATATGGGAACAGTTTGCAAGAAAGACCTTCCCCAAACTGAGACTCCCCTGGCACTCTAATCTGAAAAGAAACCATCCTTCATAACTCTGTCCCCTAGAGTTTTATACATTGATTTTAGCCACTGTTATTTTATTAGTGAGTAAATAAAACAAAAACAAAAAAACACCCCTCATTCTGTTGCCCCCAGACGTCACTGATAGTGAAATGGTCCATTAGACATTCCAATGTACAGGGAAAATTGCTGTCTAGCAAAAAGTGTAAGATATGATTGGCTGCACATTCCTGGTGGGTTCCAGAGCTTAACTCCACTCATAGTTAAAAAATATTTCCTAATATCTAACCTAAATCTGCCATGTTGCAGATTAAGCCCTTTACTTCTTGTTCAGTCTTCCCTGGGCATGGAAAACAATTGATCCCCATAGTCTTTATAACAGACCTTAACATATTTGGAGACTTTTATCAAGTTCCCCTTTGTCTTCTTTTCTCAAGACTAAATGTTCTCAGTTTTTTTAACCTTTCCTCATCGGTCAGGTTTTGTAAACATTTTTTTTTAAATCATTTGTGTCGCTCTCCTCTGGACTCCCTCCAGTTTGTCCACATCTTTTCTGATCACTACTGGAGGATACTTTTGCAGGGACATGGGCTTATTTTTTTTTCCATTTCTTGCCCATCCCTAATTGCTGTACTGTGAGCCAAAACAGACTCCCTTTTGTTGTGTGGGATCACTGGCATTGCCATGCTAGATCCGACCTGAGGTCCATCGAGCCCAGTATTTTGCCTCCAAGAATGGGTGGAGGAAGACACTTCAGAGGCAAGGAAAGTGTACAGTAGCCAGTTATGAAATAACCTGCCCACAGGAAAAGCCTCTTCCTAGCCTCCAGCAGTTAGTGGCCATCTGAGACACTGAAGTAAGAGGGTTTAGATGCCTTTTCAAATGTTGGTTGTCATCCCCTCACCTTACTTTCAATCCTTAGTAGTGTAACTATAGCTAATCTCATTATCTTTGTAAATGTCCAAGCCATTTGAATACTGCTAACCATTTCACCTCAACAATCTCTTGTTACAAGGAGTTCCACAGGGTAACTGTGCGAAAAAGAATGAGACAGATGTGAAGTGTTCCAGCCTCTGAGAGACTGTGACATCTCTAATAAAAGCCAAGATTGGTGACGGTGTTTGAACCAGTGCTGGTTCTGATTTGACTTGGAGTTGACAATACCTCACTGATGGAAAAACAAACTAAAAACCTTCTATTTCTTTCCCAACCCCATCTGAAACTCCAGACAAACAAGAAAGCTCTCAACATCCCCACTCCCCTCATCCACCACAAATTATATTTTTGCCTTCACCCTTTGTGTAAATATTTGATAGATGCCCAATTTGAACCTGAAGCAATTTATTTGGCTGCTGTTCACAACTCAGGCACAGCGAAAATCAAGGAAATCTAGTTTGATTCAGGTTGGGTAAGACTGTCTCTGAAGGTAACATCATTTTCATATCACACATCCAGCACTGGCACAAAATGGTATGGACAGCTACGAAAACTGGACTGTGGAATCTCAGTACTTAAATTCCAGGTGATATTTTTCATTTCTTATGTTAATAAAATAAAATGAAAAGCGCCGTTTGCAAGAGAGAACACAAAACAAAAAATGTTTCTGTGTTTGATCAAGCAAAATCCCTTTGCAGTTTTACCAAGAAAGAGAGTTAAAACAAAGAAAACTGTTAAATAAAAGATTCAGGTACCAAAGAGCAAAATTTAATGAAAGCCGAAACTGTTAAATATGGATTCCTGTTGAGAAAAAATGTCAATGTCTTTAAGAGTTTTCCCATTATTCTATTTTTAAGAAAAGTGTAGTAAAAATACATATTACAAGTTAACATTTTTTCCACGCTTTTGTCTCATTCCTTTCTTCACCCCTCCATTGATCAAAAGCATTCTAAGATTGAGTCTCCTGTCTTATTTTCACAGGCATTCAGTTCTATCACAGAAAGTTTGTTCCTGCAGGGCCATCTAACTGGCTGTTTCAATTGTTGGACAGAGCTTCTTTGATTCCCTGCCACAAAGGCAGCGGGGTCTTTGAAGGTTGCTGGGGCTTATTTCCAATTCCACAGAAAAGGGAATCGCTGCAGCCTGCTCTCAGTGCAATTTCAAGTGGCAAAATAACTGGGTGATGAAAGGTCTTGGGACAAGAAAAGAATCAGGCAGCAGACTTTCCCAGAAGAACTCCGGGACAGAAGCAGGAAAACCCCTTCGATGCCTGCTCCACTCCTGAACGTCTACAGAACTGAAGTAAAAACAAAAGAAAGAGGTGGATGAAATAATAATAATAAGCGCAGAGATGGTGCCCTTGACGAGTTATTCTGAGTGGCTGATAAAAGTGCTTGTCTGGATGAAAGATGGAGACTACAAGGCTTTCCATTGGCAGGGAGAGAACACACAAAGGCACAAGACATGCTGTGCCCTAGTTAGGTCCTTGAGTTTTTGACTTGCCAGTCTCACGAGGGGACCCTAGGAGGAGCAGAGTCAGAGACAATACATGGGGAGCAAACAGCTAAATGGTAAAGAACAGTTCGGAGTAGGTCAGTCGTTAAAGGTTGCTGACTTAAGCACCGCACCATGAATCATGCGCGAAAGAGAACTAGTTTGCAACCAGTTATGAAAAACCACGCAGGGAAATCTTCACCCCAGACCTACTCAAGTTATTTGCTTGTCACTTCCTCATCAAACTTTTTCTTCTCTACCTGTTCCCCTCATGCTCCCCAGTTTCTCCACTTGCCACATTGCAATCTCTGTTACTTTGCACAGAAAACAGCCCTTGAGCCTCTGGTGGCAGTCCCTTGTCACTGTGTAGGGTTCTCACCGACTTTTGGAAGAAGCTTCAACCTCTTAAGAAGTCTGAAGTGCCTGTTCAGACACAAGCGGTGGAAGTGTGGGGAGAGGAATGGGGTAGGAAGGGTCACTATTTGACAGATCTTCTCTCTCTCTAGAAGGTCCCCTTTAAATGATTTGCCTTTGGGGAGGCCTTCCCAGTCCCCAAACAAAAAGCATTCTACTGTCCATGCTGGCAGCTTCACCAAATGAAAAATTTATAGCAAAAATAAAAATAAAAAAATACACTGGGGCAACATTGCCAGCAGCTTGACGCCCTGCTGCATGTCTTGCACTGGGGATTTTGCCATTTCATTTCCAATAGTGGCAACCCGGGGGGTTTGGATCATAGACAGACTTTCCTGTCCCAAGCAGGGGAACCAGCTAGCCATCTGTGAGTTCCATTTGCTTGCTGAGGATGAACGGGCCAGAATCCACTGCCGTTGGCTTTGCCACCAATGGGACTGGACAAGTGCTGATCTCTGAAGCTGAATTCAACTGGGCCCAACTTCAAGAAGTATCACAGAAGCTTCTGAAGCTCCTGAGGGATGTCTTCTCCGTTTGTTTGATTACATGAAATCTTGGTTCTTCTCAGGAGGCTGGCTTGGCCAGTTAACCATGAAATGTCCCCTTTCATTCACAAATGGCCATAAGGGAATTTCACAGCCAAAAAGCAGGAATGTCCAGAGTGTAGCTCCACCATTTCTAGCTCCATTTTCACTTGCTAGCAAGCCATCTGGTTGCTTTGTAGATGGTTTACTTCAGGCTCAGGGTGGTTCCGCCATCAAAGAGAGCATGTACAGAAGCAAAGCAATGAAGAAATGGGGGACAACTGCCCATCAAACCCAGATAAGTTAGGCAGGGGGGTTGGACGGATGTTATATTTGCTGAACCTCTTTCATAGGCAGCAGTCTGCCATGATCTTAGTCCACTGCTGACTTGTCCACTCTAGCCTGCCACGTGTGGGGGTTTCCCCTCGGCAGGGACTGGTAAGGATTCATACCCGAAGTTCAGAGCAGTTTACCCTTGAACCACCATTAATCAACTCTGGAATAGTTATGACGTTATGGGTTATTCCGGCTCTTCCACCTCTAGTTACAACTTTCAGCCACTGTCTCCATCCAGCCAGTCCCTCCCCCTTTCTCTGCCAAAGTTGATGTCTGTTGTTGTTTCAGTTATTTTCTTGTCTCTAAAATCCGTTTTTTTAAATAGGGAGAATGGAGAGATCCCTCCACAGTACTTTCAGTCTTGTTACAATAACGCCACCCCCACGGTGCTGAAGCAACAGACGGCAGAATCAGGATGAATCACAGGGTTATATGCTGCCACTCCCAGTGAGTTAGGTTTGCCTTCTATTTTATTTTCCTTTCATTGTCAGTAGCTCAGACATTATGGTTTGCATCCCACACTGAACCTGATTAAAGGGTTGAGTGGGGAAGGGGGAGAGGTGATGTCACCTTGACACCATGGGAATTGGTAAGAAAAAATATATATATTGCACACACAAAGACTTATTAACAACCAAGTTAAAACAAAATGGCACAGTCTTCCTCAGTGCTCCAGTGGTTCTGCATTCCAGGATGGTCCAGGAACCTGCTGAATCCCATTACCCATCTCCTGATCGCAGTACAGACTGCTATTGTTCTCCTGCCTGTGGATCTATCAGAAAACAACAAAGAAAACAGATTTGATTTCCTCAGGAAGATCCATCGAATTGTTCCTTTTTTCATCGCTGGGTTTCTCGCATTTGTTCGGTTTGGTTTTGGCACTGGAGGGGTGGGGCTGGCAAGACCTGGCTCTTACCCAGGCGATGCATCGTGGCTGATTATAATCCTGTAGCTCCCAGGGACATCCCAGTGCTGTGACTCATGCATGGAATCGCTTGCATGGATTTGGGGAAATCATGGCTGACCACCCGTCCATTTTCTCCGCTGCTTCCTGCTGTAGCCGGCCTGGGAAGGGTTGCTGTCCTTATGGCTTCGTTGATTGATTGCTGTGGGATCAAACAAAAACCCTTTTTAGGAGGGACGGGGGGGTCTCCCCCTGTCCTTAGCAATGTCTGGAAAGTTACAATATGAAATACTCTTGCTTCCTTTGTCTTTATCTTTCCTTCATTCCCCAATTCCAGCAAGGCTCTTGCTTTTCTGCAGTTCTGTATTGCATCTATTTTACTTGCTTACACCTTTTCTAGGTTCCAAGTTAAACGATTCTGTAACACCTTGAGATACAGGGCACACATGTCATGTGCAGAAAGTACTTCACCTACAGACAGGGTAAATTATTGACCATTTAAATACATGGTAATCTCTAAGGCTCTGTTCTTGTAAACACGTAAGGCATTTTAATATGCGTAAAGTTAAGCATATACCTAAGGCTTTGTCTACACTGGTAAAATGAGATGTGCTAGGAAACCTAACTTCATTTGCCCAGTCTAGACAAAGTCCAAGGTTGTCTACACTTGAAAATTTACTGAAATAGCGATTTTGGAACAGTTAGTTTGGAATAAGGTTCAGTATTAGATTCAGCCATATTAGTGGCTAATAACACACAACTCCTATGCTTCCTTCCCCTTTCCCCAACTCTCATTGGCTTATTTTAAATATCAGTGGGGAAAGAGACATTACACATATTTGGCTGATTAAATGTGTAATAATCATTGGGGAAACATTAACAATGTTGAAATAGAAGCATGTAAACTGAAGAAATGATCATGTATACGGTTTTCAAATCTGGGTAAATTTTAGTGCTCAGAGAAGTGAGACTCATAGGATTAGTCAGACGTAACCTGAATGCAGTAGTGTCACATTCTGACCAGCTTCCATGCTTGCTGGAATGGTCAAGTGGAGGAGATAGGAGACAGATTGTTTTCAGAGGGCACACCTAACACCAAACTTTTACCCATCAGTGGTAATCCACTCCAATTCCCTTGCTTTTCATATGAATCAAGATGAATTCATTCCACAGACACTCTCTGGTTATTAAACCTGTATACTCAGAAGTCTCTAGTGTAATCCTATCTGCTCTCTGCCACGGCACTCTGAAAGACTAACAGTATCATGCAGGAGTAAGGGCTAGTTTACTAAAAACTAGGTCTCTAAGCCTCCAAATGTGCACATGCCCTTTGGAAGATTTGGGGGCATATCACGATACATTCTCTGCAAAAATGGTGTTCACAGAGTTAATGGTACTCTGTTTCACCTGAGATTGTTGGATCTAGGAACTGGTCCAGCAATAAGATACAGCAAATGCTCTAAGCAGCAACCATTACTACTTAAATCTAAATAGTATTAGCACAGTGACACTTAATGGAATTACAGGGCCTGATTCACTACTGAATTACTCCATTTTTATCTTGATGCAACCCCATTTGTTGGGGTTTTTTTGCGTGGATTTACACCAGTGTGAAACTGAAGTAAATGCAATAGTGCACTAGCCCAGCAGACTGCAGCCTTGAAGACTGTCTTTGTTTCCTTGAAGCTTGACTGTAAGGAATCGTGATATATCCCTACGGTCATTTATGCTAAGTTTTTGCTTTATATTTGAGATCTGCATTTGCACTACACAATGGTGTAGATCTGATCTAACTGTCAAATAACTCCTGTATTCATATTAGTTAGCTCTCTCCATTCATTCTCATTCTTTCTTTTCTAAACACATCAACTAGCGTATTCACATCATCATCCCTATAACATGGGTTTCCACCCTGGGTCTGGGCTGCGTCCGGCTTAGGAGCCTGGGTGGTGTCAGAGAGATGTAAAAGGCCTGGGAATGTGTTGCCACCTTCATCCGCTTTGTTTCACTTCTGGACTTGTAACAAAACTCGATTAAGGCAACCAGCATGGCTAGTCCGAGCCCTCCGATCAGGATATAGAAAACCCCGGCCACGTTGCTGAGACTCAGAGCACTTGTCTTGTCCTAGAAAAGAAAGGAAAAAGGGACGGGACATGTGGGAGGGGGAACAGCCAAATGAATACGGGGTTGCTTTGTAAGAGGCACAGTACAATACAGCAATACTGGCATGTCACCATCTCCCTCTTTAAACACAGGCATGACATTTCTAAGAGCATTTTCAATTTTTTTCATTCCATTTCTTTTCAATCTAATGTTTCCCTCACACAAATGAATAAACATTTCTCCAGCAATACAACTCTATGTAAAGGTTTGGGTTCTGATTTTCTATCATCAAACTTAAACACTTATTTACCCAAAATCCCTAGTTTAAATTATTGGTTAAAAGAAAAAAAAATCTCTGTGTTTGTGACATTTGCTTGTCCCCAATTTTGCTCCTGAAATTACCCATTATCTTAGAAATGCTTGTTTCTTTAGACCTAGATTATATCCCCCACAAGTTCTGTTGCTGAGCAACATGTCAAGATGCCTTTATTTCTTTAATTATCCTTATTTCTCAGTACAATATTCAGGTGACACTGGAGATGAGCAGTCTTCAGATTTGAGTTTGATTTCTATTTCAAAGGCAATTACTGCATGTGTAACTGAGATGCATGTCTAACAACTATTTGATTCTCCATAAATAGGGTTACCGCTTGCAATTATTCATATGTGACACTTGTATAATGATTAACAGACCCTGTCTAATTAATCCTCATGGCCACCCTGGTTAGGAGGCAATATCATATTGCCTCGTTTTACGGATGGGGAAACTGAGTCATAGAGTGCTGAATTCAGCCCTGGTGTTAGCAGGTGCAACCCCACTGAAGCAAACAGAATTGTCTCCACTTGCTCCAGGGCTGAATTTGGGCTGCAGAGGTTTACCCAGGCCACAAAACAAGTCCCTAGCATTGAAGAATTCCTGAGTCTCCTGCTCATTTATCTAGACCACACTCTCTCCTTTGGTTAAAAGTTAAATAGACCTTCCTGCTAAGTGCTAATTACTGCTCTGTGATATCAAATAGATACTTGTTCACTATTAAAGAATGCTGAGGGCAGGCCCAGTGGCATGGTATTTAGTGCTCCATTCTGCCATGTGGGAGGCCAGGCCTCGACGGATGGTGCTTGGTAGGTCAGGTGTCCTGAGCTGAGTCCTCAGCTGCTGGGTAGGAAGGGAGAGCCATGTGTTGCTCATCAGTGATCCAGCCAGTTAAAGAGAAGCATTAACGAACCCTGGCACTAATTGCTGGGAGGAGCTGAGCTCTGCTCACATGCAGTCTCCATCAGCTAGGCAGTTTCTGAACTGACATTCTGACAAACCCGGATCCTGTGAAACAAAGGATTTGTTGTATTTCACGGACTATGCAGATTTCAGGAGGATTGGCTTGCTCACGTTCCTTGGGCAGGTCTTACTCTAAGCAGCAGCAGCTACCAAATCCTTGAAAGTCCCCTTTGGCTGGGGTGGGGGGAGGAATCTGTGGCCAGAAAGATACAAACAGGTATTTTCAGACAAGTGTTAAAATTATGCAAGTGCTAAAAAGGCTTCCAGGATTTAATAATTTGGTGGCCACACAGGACTTTCCAGTCATCCACTGTCTGACTCACAGGTAGGCACCACAACCCCTTATTAACTAAGGACACCTTAGAAAGTACCCCCATTCTTGGAGCAGGCAGCGATTCTTGAGGCAAAAATATTTTTAGCAGAAAATCAGCCTTTTATTTCAATATGAACATTTTCCATGAGAACTTTTGTTCCTTGTGAAATATTCTGTTTTATTTGATAGTCCAGACTAAATAAATAAATAAATTCAATTTTCAAAAAGTAAGGAAAATTTGGTTGCTGGTTGGTTTTGGCTTCAAAAAGCAGTTTTTGTTTGGTTTTGTTGGAAAACTGGAAACAATTCCATGAAGAATTTCAGGAAAAAAATAACTCTTTTTGTTTTTAAATTATTTACAGGAAATACTTACCATGCACTGACCAGCTCTGCTCTGTTGGGCAGTTCAGTAAACAGGATCCCTTTTTCTAATATCCTCTTAGAGCATTACGGGGCTCCCTTTGGAATATGCATTACAGCACAGACTGTGGGGCACTGGCTTAACTTCTCACATCGGATTCCTTCAGACAGAAGATGGAAGTGCTACTCTGTTAGAGTAACAGCTGCCAACTGTGCATATAATCTGGGTGGATGGAAATGTCTTTAACTTTGATTTCTTTCCCCTCTCAATTAACATAGGTCTCAAGAGCCTTGACAGCAGGATCACCAATGTGCAGTGTACTTTGCGGCCAAATAGCATTGAGATTTACCCCGGGTGTTGATGCATGAAGTCTACCTGCTCCAGAAGTTCATCACAAGGAATGTTGCTTCCATCTCTTGCATAGCGCTCGCCATGTCAGTCAGTTTATTTTCTAGCCCATTCTATCAAGCATGCTCTCTCTAACTTAGCTTTTTGAGTGTGTAACATTTCCTCCTCTTCCTGGAATCGCTGTCTCTGCAGCTGCCATATCCTCAGGAATCATTCTGTGGTCTGTCTTTACAGGTTTTCTCCCAGTCTTGACTGTGTTTGTTCCGAGATGTTTTCTCTGAAGATTACTTGGAATCAAATTTAAGAGCCACTTGATGTCTTCAAGTCGGTTTTAGCAGAGATTTGACAGGGCAGACCAGTAGCTACCACGAAACAGGGTTTAGAGCCTGTCTTGTAACACAGCTCTACAAAGGCATATTCTAAAGGGGTTTCACCTGCCAGACAAAGGAACTGAGAAGGCTTCTCAAGTGGGTTCCTCAACTTCTTGCTCTTCTTGTCATTTTGGTCTACCATGTCTTGCCACAATGTCCTCCCTTTTCCTTTCCATCTTAGTTGTTGTATTCGCATGGGAGGAGTCTTTCCACTGGCTTTACTGAGACTGGAATCTGGCAGATAGGCAATCAGGCTCCTATTTACAGATTTCTCTGTCTGACTTATTCTAGCTAAGAGTCATTTAATCTGGTCTAGTCCTGATGGCATTATACTGCCAGGCTCCAAGCAGGGCAGCCAAAGATGGCAGATCCACCACAGCCACTTTGCTTTTCAAATCTCTCACAGTATGTTACTCTTCCAGCTACTGCTTTTTTCTCCTGCATAATTTTACCCCTGAAAATAGAATGAACAGAAAGTTGTCGCTCATTCCTTGTCCCTGACAGCTGGAGAAGTCCGGTGGCTGCACCCCTTCAGCTAGGAAGAGCAACTGCAAAGCCCAGGGACATCTGCCTAAATTTCACTACTGCCACCACTGTAACATAGTCCCAAAACAATGGCACTAAGAATCCAAGGGACAAATCTGGCTGCAGCTGAGCTGCGAGAAACACTGAAATCACACGGTGTGAGCTTATCTCAAAGCCTGGTGTCGGGATCCTGGGTTAGAAATGAAATTGCTCCAGTGGGGGCTGTCAGCTTCTTTTCTTTTACTCCTCTTCTTCCCTCTGCGGGAAGGATTGAACTTCTAATCAGAAGGCTGTTCTCTAGCATGTGACCATTGTCTTGCCGTTGTAATTCCTTCCCAGTGGATAAGAAGTACCCAGTGCACTGAAGGGCTGTGAGGGGTAGGAAACAATTCTTGCCTTGCCATGGCTTTATCTGCTGTTTCAAAGCAGGATCCTCACTTAATAATGCTACTACTAAGAAAAAGAAATGTACCCAATCTCCACTAACTGCCAGCGAGAACCCAGCCCCCTCGCTGAACCTCCAGTCCTTGCCATTTGGGCTTTGTGACACTGCTCCAGAGCAGATGCTCTCCCAAGGAGCCTGCCCATCATGCAGCCAGCTTGTTAGTGGGAGTGTAAATGTCACCGCTTGTCTCCTGCAGAGGCGGAGAGTGACGGTGGGGGAAAGATTGGCAGGTGAAAAGAGAGAGACAAGCCCGCTGTTCAGAAAGCGCGGCTTCGTCGCCATGGCAACCAGGCACCTTTCAGTCTGTTCCTTTCAACCTCTGCCACTTGTCGTTATTTATTCCGCTCTCCTGAAAGCCTTTCAGGCGCAATTTCCCTGGCTTCCTAGCAGGGGCGCTCCCCTCCCTTCACCTGCACAACCAGATCCCATTCAGAGCAAACGGTGACCTTAAGCCAAGTCGTCAGGGCCCTCGCGGCCCACTGAGAATGTGAACTGGTCCTTTGAGCAAGATGGCTGCATTAGCCCCCAGGCTTCCCAGGATCCAGCAGAAGTCTGTGACCTTTACACCAAACACCAGTCTGCCTTCTCCCAGGAGACCTTTTAAAGCCCAGCATTGAAACACTTAGTTTTCCAGCTGTTGGCTTTGAGCACCACTGCGGGACTGTGAGGAGGGAATTGTATGTGATGGATAGTGGACATAATTATGTGAAGAGAAGGAAACCAAGAAAAGGTTTCCTGAGGCGAAAGGCCACCATTGGCTTGAGATCCACCCAATTTCAAAAAATTGGGATAAAAGTGGTTTCAGCAGCTCTCTCTGCCCGAATCCCCCTATCTGTTCTGATAGTTTTGCAATCACAGGCCCACGCCTGGTACCTGCATGTGTATGGGCAAACCCCTGCACCTGTGTACAGCCTCACTGTCTTTCCTGGAGTTCCCCGCAGGTGCAGGGAACTGTCCATATGGGGTAACTGCAAGATGGATCTGCACTGGCCTGCTTTTAAAATGGCTCCTGTCTTTTCAGCTGCCTTGTGGAAGACCCTCCCGAACAGCAGGGCAATCTGATTAACTACATGATCAAACAATGAAACTAACTATACACACAGTGCTCTCAAAGGCACAAAGTAACCCAACTCTAAACTCTATCACTTACATTAATCCTAGAGGATAGCTGGAAAAACAGTAAGTAAAAAGTTTTCAGAGAGAGGGTTTTTTTTTAAACTGACTGCCTCTTCCAAACGTTTTTTCAAGCAAATATGTTGTTCTTTTAGTTACAAAAGAGAGACAGGGACTTTGGTTATAGTGAGGGAATGGGGTTGAAGTCATAAAGTTTATCTGGAAGAGAACTTCCCCAAGTCCAGTGGCTGTTCTGATTCGGCCCTTCATAGGGGTATGGGTCTGCTGCAATGTTGGTATATCAGATCCAAACTTTTGGAAAGGTTACAGATGTCTGCATCTGGAGTTTGGGTCAGCCCTCACCCCAGGAATAACACATTTGTTGGGTTTCTATGGGGATCACTGGAAATGAAAAGGAAACTGGGGAGTAGGGAGATAGTTGCCAAGTTTAGAAATGAGATATAGAGGTAACACCTACAGACACAGAATCACAGAATCATAGGACTGGCAGGGTCCTTGAGAGATCATCTTGCATGATGACCAACGTAGCCAATCATGTAACATCTCCTGAAACTAGTCTCCATAAGCCAGAGAAATTTTTGCTATTTAAAAATGCTCTGAAGGCACCAAAAATTTTACATATTCCAAGTTCTCCCTGACTGTTAGCCTTGGGCATAGTCTCAAGTGACCAGGAACATTATTCTTTAATACTAACATCCTTTAGAAACAAAAATCTTCTAACTGCAAACCAAGTTCAGGTAAAAACATGTGGAGACCTGGGATGGCCTTGCCATGCACTGGGGTATATGGGGAATGGCCTCTGATCCCTTCTGCTTTACTCTTTGAGTCCTGGCAGCTCAAACACATCTGCTCCCTATCACACGTGTTCCACAGTCCTCTCTCCAGCAAGGTCAGTTCCATGCACAAGCAGTACCGGTGACAGCCTGAGACCTCACATAGTGTTCAACTCAGTCTCTTCTATTCTCTTCCTCTAGCAGTAAGAGTGGGAACTTGGCCTTCCATCACCTTGGGCTCTGTGTATGCTGAGGATCTCACAAATCCTAAGTCCCAGGCTACCCTCTGAATGTAGCCATTCAATAACTA
>ML677358.1:16000040-16005040 GCA_007922305.1 Dermatemys mawii | reverse complement strand
TGGGCTTGCTGGGGAAAGGTGTCTGGTGATTCACTCTACTTGTATAAGTTAGGGCAGGTCTACACTGCCCCCCCAAAAAACAGAAAAACCCAAGGTATGTTCTTAACTCAGGACAGTTACTCAGGTTAAAATAGCAGGTGAAGACACAGCAGCTTGGCTAAAGCCTATAAGGCAGCCTGGGGTTGAACTCAAGCTGCTAAACCGAGTTAAAAGCTAAATTGCCATGTTTTCATTGCTTTTAACCTGGATTAAAGTTAAGAACACACCTTTTTTGGTTTTGCAGGGTAGATCTACCCTAAGGTATAAATTAAATGCAGTGACAGTGACTATATATGGTAAATTGTATGTAAAAGTAATGAATAATCTAGTAACATACATGATTATTTATGACTTCTAAAGCAGAATGGAAGTTACTGAGCACAGCAATCTCTGATGAACCATTTGCAGAAGATGTAACTAACGGGTGATCTGAAAGAGTGTGTAATTCCTGTACAGGCATATGATATTAACACAGTAAATCCTCTGTAGAGCTTCCTGAATGTAAAAATCACCAGGATGATATTTTGTGCCATGTGTTATACATTTTATTTATTTTTTTCCTAAAAGATTTTATTTAAAGTAATTGGCTCTCTCTCCAGTTCACAAGGAGACTAGGAAGCCTCTGATATTTCACAGTGACAGGGTCCTTGAGGAAAGATTTAGCTGCCTGCTACTTATTTGCTCTGAAATGTGTCATTTTAGGTGGACTTTTGACAGGGAACATTTTTATTAGTTTATGGGATTTGGAAAAGCTGACGCACAAATTTATAGTGCCTCTGGAGAACTTTGCTGAAAGGCCAGGAAGCCAATTCTGAAACAAGAGCAGTCCTATTTCTCCTTCCCTAATACATTCCTATTTCTTTTTAAAATGTGAATTAGAGACTCAGGCTTGGTCTACACTAGCTAGGGCGGGGTCGACCTAAGATACGCAACTTCAGCTACGTGAATAACGTAGCTGAAGTCAGTGCATCTTAGGTTGACTTACCTGGCATCCTCACGGGGACAGCGGGCTCCCCTGTCGACTCCGCTTGCATCTTCTGGTGAGCTGGAGTTCTGAAGTCGACAGAGAGTGCCTTGGGGGATTGATTTATCACATCTAAACAAGATGTGATAAATTGATCCCCGACAGATTAATCGCTACCCGCTGATCCGGTGAGTAATGAAGACATACCCTCATATTGTTGATGTTTTTTCATTGACTTTAATCTCTTTTGAACAATTTAGCTTGGCATTATTGTCTTGTTCCTCAAAGCACTAAATTTACCCACTCAACACTGAATGATGTCCCAAGCTAGGTTAATCTGAGGGAGTTGGGGAGGAGAGCTCTCTTCCACTAACCTCTGGCAGCTCAACCTGAGCTGATGGATGGGGAAGGAGGTGCGCATGTGATATAGGACAAAGGTTGTGTGTCTAGATTTCCAAACTTGCTCCCATTAAAGTCAAGGTCAAAACTCCTACTAACTTTAGAGGGAGAAGGAGCAAGCTCTCAATATCACTTTCACCACTGAAAAAGGACATTTTATCTGTTCTCTTATGGCTCCCATGCAAAAATAAAGAGGGAAAAGATTAAATCTGATCTAAAATTCAATCATCTAGCCCTCAAAACACATAAAACGAAGAAATCAACTATGGATGAAAGGAAAAAGGGCTATAAAGCCTGATAGGTAGGATTTCATAAGAGATCAAAACATTATTATGCAGAGAATTTAGATATTACCAAACATACTGACTCACATGCTTTCTGATGTATCAGATATTAAACTTAAGAGAAATGTGGACTATGATACAAGCCAGAACCGATGGTTGATGTGTAAATCTAAAGTTGGAGATCCTCGTTTCTCACACTGTGGCCTGTCTTTTACCTCTAATGAATGTTTACAAATATGTCTCTGTATATGTCCAGTCTAGTGGAGTACAGGTGAATGACCTGAGCTTTTAAATGATTTTAAGCACTGGTTAAATATCATTAAATAGCTTAAGCTGATGTCAGTCCGGCTCTTTGCAGTGTATTAAAATGTCTTTCTGTACCAACGAGTGGTGTTTCTGCAGAGAGTTCCTTTACTTTGGATAAAGAGGTTAGCATAACCTAGTGATGACTCAAACCTCTTGTCTTTAGGAATGTATAACATCCTTTATCAAAACAGAAAACAGTGGCAGTAGTTTGTATGTCCTAGATGTGGTTGCTACTTTTATGTGTTTTTAAGTTTAATGCAAGCTGGAAATAGTAGTCCCACTTACATGTATTATGAATTTTCCTTTTCTGGGTTCAACTAAAATGTCTTTTCTCATTTTTTGCCATGACAAATAAACAGCTTTAATTATTGATAGCGTACATGATATGCCCAGAGTGTCTCGGGAAGTAGCAAGAAAACTTTCTTCTTGTGAAACTGATCCTGCTCTCATTGAAGCCAATGGTGAAACTGCTATTGACTTGAACGAAAACAAGATCGGGGCCCTTAAATTTCCTTAGCCAGTGAGTAGGATTTGTTCCCTGGGTGTCTGAGTGTCACCTTACTCAATGCACTCTGTTATGTGCAGGGCCCTATGGTGAAGACAGGCATCATATGATGACTGTAAAGAAAATACCAAAAGCTTGACAAATAAAACAACGACAAAGCAAAACATACATAATGGGACGGAAAATTGACAGCACCTGTTTCAAAGAAACACCAACAGGTCAAATGGAAAATGAAGCATTCCTCCTTTGCTGTTAGACTGGCTTGGGAATTGGTTCCACATGCAGTTAACAGAGGTTATAATGCAAAAAAGAAATGGCAGAAATGTTGTATTCTCCTGCCCAGCAAAGATATGCATGGATTAGCTGGACTGAACTCATTCTTTTGCAATGCCCTCTTGTAGTTTTGCTGGTGGGTTGTTTTTGGTTATTGTTGTTGTTGTTATTGGTTATTATTGTTGTTATTGGGTATTGTGTATTATTGGGTATTGTGTATTATTGGTATTGGTTATTGTTGTTGTTGGCTTCCTTACATCTTGAATGTTGCAGGACAGACTGTTTTTTGCACATTAGTCCTGCCTCTTAATTTCCATAGTTGCAAGATAGAAAATAAATATCGGCGAGAATATGCTGGCAAAAGCCCTGAAGCTGTGATCGTGCATACACATTAGTATGGAGAGACGCAAAGAATTTCATAGCCGGGACAACATTTTAATAGAAAGATTTGTCTTAAGGACCACCTGCTTGCCATTCATAAACTAGCCACATCTCTGGGGGCAGCTACAGCACTTGCTGACATGCAAAAGTAATATCAAGAAAGTATTTAATGCATTTTTAAATCTGAAAGGTGTAATAGCTGGAAACCATGGCCTTGGTTCAGTGCCCATTGATGCCAGTGGGATTAGCCTGATAAAATCAACCAGATCTTCACTAGAAAATGATCTGCAGGTAGGGTGATCAGATATCTTGATTTTATAGGGACAGTCCCGATTTTGGGTTTTTTTCCTTATATATGTACCTATTACCCTCCGCACCGATTTTTTACACTTGCTGTCTGGTCACCCTATCTGCAGGGTGCTAGTGATCTAGGACCCCAGTTTAAAATCCTCCCAGTTTATAGTCAATGAACAGGTATAAGTCACTATTAAGGCACCATTTATAAAGGGTTATTTACTGATCAAGAAATGTTTTAATAAATGATTCATGAATTGCAATGGAGTCCCATAGGTCAACAGATTGTTTATCTCCATGTCTTATCGCCACCTTTAACGCATTCTCTGACATGCTTGCAACCATCTACAACACATACTATTCATGTCTGTGACATGCTTATAAACACCTTGTGATCATTTAAAAACCCTTTATAAATGGGACTTTAACCGGAAGCGTGACCCAAATAGGGGTACAGTTTTGCCGACTGCAGGCAGGAGGGTAGGATTTTGTGACAATTACTGTAGATGGCATTAGGACGCCGAGCATTTTGGAAAAAAAGTGGCATTCCAATACTTAAGTTGCGAGGCCAATGAAAGAATAAGGAAGCTGCTCAGGATGCACCCGAGTAGATGAAATCCTGAAGTTTGATGGGACACAGCTGGGCCTCAGACCACCAAGCTTTTTAAAACCTTTTCTATCATCTAGTTCTTCTGCATTCTATTCCGAAATAGGTGGAATTTCGATGAAAATAGGTGGAAAAGGGTGGAGCTGTCGGCGGCATTCTGATCACTTGAAGCTTATTTTACCTTCCATCGGGACAGATCCCGAGCTCCTCACTCAGTTTTCACTTAGGCAAAACTCCCATTGAAGTCAGTGGCACCTCAGGATTTGGTCCATTGTGTTTAATGCCTCACCGAGTTTTGAAAGTGAAAATTACTCTCTGCCTAACTGATTCTTTTGCACATTGCTTTCCTACACCTCTTCCCCAGGTTTTCCATTTGCTTGGCTTCTTTACCTTAAAAATAGCGGTAATGTCAAGTCTTGTCCTTCCTTGCTTTTTGATGGAGGACTGATTGGAGGACATACACATGTAGACTGGGAGCTGGCTCCGTCCTTAACTGAAGGGGGGACAGGGTTGAATCCATGAGTGAAATCTTGTCTATGCGTTAGATTAGCCCCCATTCAGCCATCACAGACCAGCAACCAGCACAGCTCCATTGGCGCTAATCCCAACTATAGATACAAGGAAAGTCATGATTTGTACCGGTTCAGGTTTCTCCCTTCTTGAAAGTGGGATAAGTTCAAATGGTGCAAATCACAGCTTTTCTTACCTCTACAGGGAAGTTTGCTACAGCACATGGTGGTTTGCTACAGCTACACCAATTACTGGCCAGCCATGGCTGAATCTCAATACAGACAAGGCCAAAGATATTTTTCCTTCCAAGTGCTAATGAAATGAACCGCTAAGTGTTTTAACCAGTGTGAAGAAAAGACAATCACTTCTGCCCTCCTTTAATGTTTTTCTTTTTCTTTCTTTCTTTCTTTCTTTCTTTCTTTCTTTCTTTCTTTCTTT